>JBAMHW010000024.1:2674067-2693614 GCA_037177495.1 Rhadinocentrus ornatus | reverse complement strand
GCACCAGCTCAGGCTCCTTCCCCGCCAGAGAGGTGACATTCCACGTCCCTAGAGCTAGCTTTTGCAGCCGAGGATCAAACCGCCAGGGTCCCCGCCTCTGGCAGCCGCCCAGCTCACATTGCACCCATATTAATGTATTTTATTTTTTTTTCCTGCTTTATTATCCCTGGCTTGACTGAAGAGCCAGAAAGCTCATTGAAAGTTGAATTTAGGAGGTTTGGTAGAAGTTGTGAAGGAGCCATGACATATTGATTTTATTCCAATGAGATTTTTTTGTTGTTACAAGGGGGTTTATTTTTAATTTATATTTTTGTCACGTTTTATGGGCAGAAATCAACATGGTGTTCGGATAAAAAACTTACAAAACAAATTAACCCAAATATTTACATCAGAATGCAAGTAGTAGTAGGTAGTTATTAGGCAACGTGCCTAATGACTAAGCTTGTGGTTGACTTTCTAAAGGACAGTTTAAAGGAATTGGAGCGGAGAGTTGGAGTAAGAAATTGAGACTGGAGCTCCAAGGTTTTGAGTTGGCTGGTTGGAGAGGAGTCAAATGAAACTGGGTGGAAGAAGAGAGGCAAGGACCCAGGACTAGAGTGGAGCAGAGTGACGTGCTGGCAGGGCCGAGCTTAGGATTAGTGGAGGGGAAAAAACATTAGGCTCCTTGCAGAAAGTGCTGAATAGCAAAAGAGACGGGCTAGAACACCATATAATGAGGCAGAGTTTACAATCTGATTGCCTGGATGTGACAAGGCAGAGTATATAAGGATGAGATCTTGATGACTGACTGGCTGCAGCTGGTTGGGCAAAAGTCCAACTCCAGAACATCTGACTCCTCTCCTGTATTGGGAGACTCTGAGGCAGGCTCTAGTCTACACATATACAGGTATTATCTGTATATTAATCAGAACAGAATCAGAACAGTTGTAGCGTGATGTGTATTTGTAAATGGTCTGTATTTATTTAGCGCTTTACTGTACCTGAAACGATACCCAAAGCGTCTTACATTATACATCACATTCACCCATTCACACACTGATGGCAAAAGCTGCCAGGCAAGGCGCTAACCACGACCCATCAGGAGCAATTTGGGGTTTAGTGCCTTGCTCAGGGACACCTCAACTTGAGGTCAACAGGCCAGGATTGAACCGGCAGGCCAGGATCAAATCGGCAACCCTTGGGCTACAAGATGACCACTCTACCCCCTGAGCCATTCATTATCTGTACTGCTTTGTTTATCAAGGGTCATGGGTGTTACGACCCCTTTTGGGTCTAGGGTCTTCAGGGTCGACAACAAAATGAAAACCGGACAACTCAAATAAATATATAACAAAATATATTCCCAATCCGGGTTCTAACAGAATTATTATACACTAAATTACAACTAAAGTTGTCCAAAGGTAGGTTATCTAATAAACAAAAGGTGTCCTTAACTTTCGGCACTTCTCTGTTTACAATTTAACAATTCAACAATTAACAATAACAATTATCTATACAGGTAAAAGGAAACTTAACTACTAATTAAATATAAACCAAAATCCAATAAACTTATCAAATATACAACTTAAATTTATCTTTATCAACTCAAACAAAATCTCTATAAAACCAGTTAAACAGAACACAACTACAACTCAAAACAGGTCCTCACAAACGGTGAAAGCGTCTCTTCTCAATACTTAATTGCTCAAGCACAATTGTGCACAAACAAAAAAAAGGGAATACTACTTGCTCAGAACCACAATAAAGGGTATTCTCCAAATCACCAGCGTCTATGTTCAATCCCAGAGGCAAACTGTGATCATCCGAGAAAACACAGCTGCCCTGATTGCAGTTACTTCCTCCTTTTTAAAGTCCACAGCTGGTCCTCATTGGTCCTTAAGATGGCCGTTGTGTCAGAGCCTGAGCAGGCGGCAGCCAATCATTGGGATGCAGACTGAAAGGGGAGGTCTCGGCCGGATCTGCCACCAATCCTTAAAAGGCAATGCTACCTCCATGCCTAGATTATGGCCACAGGCCACAGGCCTGGGGACGTAACAATGGGGAAGCTGGAGCCTAACCCAGCAGTTAACAGGTGAGAGGCAGGTATACCCTGGACAGGTCACCAGTCCATCGCAGGTTGATCTCTTGTCCAGAACATAACCTGCTCTGGAGCAGATTAGCTGTTCAGCATAACAGCGTGATGTAAGAAGTGAATCAGCTTTGTTGTACAGAGAACCCAGGGATTTTGTAGACACTCCAGTATGTCCTGGGTCTTCCCCAGGCCCTCCTCCTAGTGGGACTTACCCGGAACACCTCACCAGTGAGGCCTCCGGATGGTATGCTAACAAGATGCCCGAGCCACCTCATCTGGCTGTTTGACGTGGAGGACCAGTGACTCTACTCTGAATTCCCCAGGATGTGGAATAAAAAAGATCAAACAATATTTCTCAGCCACCCTCTCTCTCCACTATATACAAAAACAAATTTACCAGTTGTTAAATGTTTTTTTAAGAACTAATTTATAAAAGATAATTAGAAGAATTAAAGTTATCAGAGATCAGATTAAAACCAGGGATAGAATTACTCAGGGGCGTTGGGGTGCACAACAACTTCCAAAATTGTGTGCACAAACATATATCTGTGTACAGCGTGGACTGCAAAAATATTCATCTATCCATCCATGGATGCATGCATGCAAAAATATATATATATAAAAATGTAATTGTTTATGAGTTGGAAAGTTCTTTTAACAACCACTAAAAGCAAATTATTGATCATTGCTTGGGCGGCTTACGTCACTCACATCATCATCAAAATCATAAAATATATCAGTGTTAACTAGGACAAAGGTCAGTCCTGTTTATTTGCCAACTGTATGTAAAACTGGGCTGTAAAACTGTTTTTATTACTGTTTCCTACTGTTAGAAACTTGCTGCTGACCCATCCAATAGCACACCACATTAGAGTGCAGCGCTGCCACGCATGAATGGCCACAGAGGGCATAAATGCAAAATCGTCTCAAAATGTAAAGAAATTTGTCTGCGAATAAATTCACCATGGTGACAAAAAAAATGCTAAAATTTTCATTTAGGGATCAGAAACTTTACGGAAAATGTGATAAAATAAAACATGAAACTGGAAATTTTTTTAGACCTGTGTCACTGTCTCAGGGGAGCTCATCTGCTTCAGACTCCTGTGTAATTCGAACAATGAAGAAAGCAAATAATTTATGTAAATACCAAGAACTAAAAAACGCATTGACAAATAGACATAACTAATGAGTAGATACAAATATTCAGATGAGAGTCAGACAAAATAGAGAGGTTTCAAATTAGCTTTTTAAAATATTCACAACCTCTGCTGCTCTCTTGTCTCTCTCGAAAGCTGCTTCAGACGTGGGCCATTATAAGGAAACGTGCCATTTAGTACTTACTTTGGGCATAATTAAAAGGCCTTTTCCAGAAGACTTCTGGGTTTTGGAGCTTCATTGTATAAATATAAATCTGGAGCAGACGGGAAGTCAAATGCTTTTTCTGGTGTGACTGTTAATTCGTAGTGAATACGCCAACAATATATTATTATTTTATGTCAGATTGGATCAGTAAGTAATTATTACTGCCTCTGTGATTATTTCTTGTATTTCTGACATAATTTCTATCCATAAACGGAAAATTTGATGCATGCTCTTTATCAGCATCACAAAAAGAAATGTATGTCCTTCTCTTTGGCTTCCAGCCCAGCAGGTCTGATTGATAATAAGTCATGTTTGTGCATTGTCATTAGCTAGAAGATTCATTATTGGCTTGACTGCCCTCCTGCTGCAGGGCAAGGTCAGGGGTACAATACTGTATGTCAGATAAGTACACAATGATATGCAGCTGCAGGGTGAGGGCTGCCATATTGGGTCAAAGCAAGCTCACGTAGCGATCAGGTTTGCAAATGGTTTGTCAACACACTCTAGATGAATTAGGTCTTCAGATCTACTCGTTAAATGCTCTGTTTGCTTTGGAGCTCTGCTATCATCAACAATTTGCAGTCAGGAGACGTGCTTTCTCAGAGGGTTTAGTTAAATTAAGGAGACATTTGTCTTGTTCCAAACAAAAAGTCAGCTCCCAGATCCACTGATGGTAGCGATTTCCTCACCGCTAATCGTGTTAGTTTCAAATGCTGTTAAGAATACACATGTGAAATTAGAGAGCTGCTGCTGCTGGCTGTCATTCTCACAGGACAGTACGCACCACAGTGTCCCAGTTACAGGATAAATACCAAATGTGTGTATGTTACAGTCATTTGCATGTTTGTTTTTCCTTTTTACCTCTTTAATTTTTCTCAAAGTTGTGGTTTTGCATTTAATGGCGAAATTTTGTGCTTTTTGGAAATGGATCCAAAAGAAAAAGTCGGCTGATATTTTGTAATGTACACACCACCATTTTAGGATAAAAAAACAAACAAACAAATAAACAAAAAGCAGGTAATTTATTTGGTTTTTGCATTGTTGTTTGGGATAACAGTGTCAAACAGGAAAAAGCTTTTTAAGCCACATACAATAAATAAATAGATGAATGAATTCAGTAAAAATAAATCCAAATAAAATAATCACAGGCTCTTTCAATCCAGAGCCTTCAGTCACAGTAATGTTTCCATTATTAACTTAAAATATTTAAGCTGACAAAAAAAAGCAGGTTGTGGGAGTTGGAAAGTTTCAGCCCAGTTTAACCAGTACATGAGTCATTTGTCACGCTTGTTTTCTGCAATCTAAGATTATAAGCTATGAGATGGTGAGGTATCGCTGGACTGGACTGTTCACGTCAGGAATCATGACGCACAAACAGAAAAATGTGTAAGCTCTAACCCACAAGAACTCTTCGCTCTCAACTCTTGGCCTGTTTTTTATTCCCAGAATTTCCAAAGGCTGGAGAGGGAGGCAGAGCCTGTAGCTGTCAAACGTCTCTCCTGTGGAACCAGCTCCAGGTTGAGTTGAGAGAGGTGAGAAAATGACCTTCTTCAAAGAGATTTTACTTTTTATTTAATTAGTGCACAGTGTTTTTAAAGCTGAGCTGTGAGCATGTAGCTGCAGCAGTTCATATATCTCACGCTGATGCTGTGCATTTATAAACACATCACAGTGTTGTTGCAATCTTCATAGTGTTAACACTTTTATTGAAAATATTTTATTGACTCTAGACTTACATGTTCTTTTAGCTGCTGCTACTGGTCCCTTTCCGTTCTAACAGAAGTTAGTGCAGGGTTTTGTGAAAGTGAGCATCAAACATCTTCGCAGCACCTGATTGTGTTTAAATAAAAGATTTATATTGGGCTTGCTGCTTCCTGCAGGTCCATTCTGCCACAATGCATAACGAATCAATTGGAAAACTCATTTATTACTGTTGTCATCAATCTTTAAATTGACAATATTTTGGAATAATTTGTGTTGTTTTGTATACTGTTTTATGTATCACTGCCCTGCAGGCTTATTTCCCTGAGAGATAACAGTAATATGAGGCAGATAATGTCATTACAAATGCGAATATTGATTTGTAGACATGAAAACAGGAAAACTGCAGTTGTCATTTTCTAAAAGGAAGTAAATACTGGAAAAGTTAGTTTTAAAATCTTTATCTTTAGGAACATCTAACCGATGATCATGTTACACTTTTGTATTGTCAAATTTCTGTTTTTTTGTGTGTGTTTTTACACCACTCTGTTGTGTGTTTAATCTATTGATCTTGTCTTTTTATTATGTCATATTGCCTGCTTTGGAACTACATAGGAATTTTTATTGGTTTTGGCATGCTTACATCAAGCATTCAGTAAGTTAACAAGTAAATCCAGCTGGTTTATCCAGCCTCAAATGTGATGGTACAAAGGGGGCCATGAAAACTTGGGAACACAAACTGAAATGTACAGGAAAATGCATAAAAAAATAACTTGCCTGACTTTTAAGCCAGCCAAGGTTGCCAGCTCCAACAGTTTTTGCTTTCCATGCATCATGCAGCCAGAAGCAATCCCCCCATCAAATTACAGGCAGCCTTGAAGTCATTCCTTTATAAAACTGAACACGGTTTTTCTTTTCACACAGGACAAGCTTCCCAATTTTATCCCCAGTAGCTACAAGAATCATAAAAGACTATTTATGTGAGTTTAATTGCAAGAGCTGCACACAAAGACATGGTTAAAGTTTAGTCTTTGCTTTCAGGTCTATTAGTCTGTGAAAATGCGACTTCAGTGATGAAGACAGAGCTTGTAACAGATTAATGAGGCTGTGGTCTGTTGTTTAAATGTAAACAGGAGCTGAAGGAGCTGTCTCCTGTCTGTGTCCTGTCTCCTGACACAGGACACTTTAGACAGGTGAGCTGTCTCACAATTTATAAGCTGCAGCCGCCGTCCTCAGGTTGAGTCCTGAGCTTCATCACAGATCTCTTTCTTTTACAGTAAAAGTCTGCTCTGTTTACCCTGGAATGCCAAGAATATTCTTCTGACTTGACAGGCTTTGTTTTACAGACTCTTTGTCTGAACTTTCTAAAGTAACTATCAAAATACAGAAACAGAATTAACTGTAATGCATGTTGACGTTAGATATGTTATCGTTGCACATGAACAGAAATACAGCGTTTATGTCAGCAAGACACTAGATAAGCTGTTATTTATTCAGTGGAAGCGTAATGTGATACTGCACTTCATCATGTATCTGCTCTATGTTTTATTATGGTATTGTAATGATAACATGTCATATATTTGTTATCATAACCATCATAAAATTAAACTACCATTATGAATGGCTGTTTGTATTATTATATGTCAGTTATGTTTCTGCAGGTTGGATGGAGCTTTGACTAAGTTGTGCATAAATTCAGGAGGCAGTAAATCTCAGTTGGTTTGACAATAAACAACAGCAGAAAATTGAATGACAACATTATGGAAATAATAGTCTAACAGTATACCATTAACACCATATAGTCATGCATGTTTAACTATGTAAATTCCACTAACTGTATTTCATTAAAAACTTGTATTAGTCAATCGGAATTATATCTGTTTTGATATAGCATGTAGGTCTAATATCAAAAGTTTATTTAGTTTATTTTAAGACATCACTTCATTTTAAAAAAAATCCAAAGAAAAGATACATAAATTTAGAAATAAAAATGTATTAAAAAATATCTGTAAATGGTATATATAAATAAACGTGTGTTAATATTATAAATAAATAAATAAATAAATAAATAAATAAATAAATAAATAAATAAATAAATAAATAAATAAATAAATAAATAAATGGGGGAAAACATAAATGAATGAGTTTAAAATTCCTTATTTATATTCAGTTTAGAAAACTTTATTTATCCTAAATATGCTAAATATTTGCAGCTTTTCCAAACTTAATGCTAAATGCAAACATGCTCCTGTTCCTATCTGTTTATTGTTTATTTAGCTACTATAATGCACGTTCACTGTATATTTATTTCATCATCTTAGGTTGTGCACTAATTTTTAAATGCCTCACAGCAAGAAGGTTGCTGGTTTGAGCCTCGGCTGGGGGAGGTTCGAATGTGGGGGGCTAATGAACTTTCTGTGTGGAGTTTGCATGTTCTCCCTGTGTATGCGTGGGTTGTCTCCGGGTTCTCTGGCTTCCTCCCACCGTCCAAAGACATGCATGTTAGGTTAACTGGTGACTCTGAATTCTCCCTTGGAATGAGTGTGTGTGTGTGTGTGTGTGTATGGTTGTTTGTCTATGTTGGCCCTGCGATGGACCGGTGATCTCTCCAGGGTGTACCCTGCCTCTCACCTGATACAATGCTGGGATAGGCTCCAGCTTACCCCGTGACCCGTAATGGATTAAGCGGTACAGACAATGAATGAATGAATAAATGAAATAATGTTATAGGTTGTGTTTTATGTGATTGCACTTTAAGGCCAAGCTTTTAATGTTTTTGTGCTTATATAATGACAAGAAACCTTGATTCTGATTTACCACCAATCGGTGGTCAGTAAGGAAACATTAGGAAGCACATGGGCACATCCATCAGACAGTAAAAAAGTCAATAGTTCATTAAATCAGTTGAACCCAAGAAAAAAAAGAAGAGAAAAGCTCATGAATAAGTACAAATATGTAGGAATGTAGAAAAAAGAAAAAAACTATCTAATAAATCAAACAAATTTAAAAATGTAAATAAAAGTACAAAATTTTTCTTAAATGATGATTTATGTATTTCGATAATGTTATTTTTTAAGCAACTTTTACTTGTCTTCTTAGTTAATTAAATAATTTAATAACTTAATATGGAAGATTACATTTGCAGGATGAGTTCAGGTACCAGTCTAGAACCCCCGACATCCTGAGCGGGGCTGCAGAAGTTTGTATCTAGTTTGGAATTTTGGACGCAGTATTAGTCTGACAGTTTATTTTGCCACTTTTCCAGCCTGAACACACTTCAGACTAAATCCCCATTAGAACCTTCTGTAGGAAAAATGACCACTTTTTGTCCTGTCAGACTTAATGTGTCTTTCCTTCCATTCATCTCACACTCTCTCCATTTCATCTGATCCCTTTCCTCCCTCATCCACACATCAGTCTCCTCCCTCACCCTCCCCTTTATTTTCACTCCCCTCTGCTTCATTTCTCTCCTCTTGCTCTGCTCAGTTGTTGCAGTGATGTACCGGCTGCCTGGACTCCTCTTCTCCTCCTGCTCCTCCTTGTCTCCTCGGCGGGTGTCCAGCGGGGACCTTGTTGGAGCCTCTGGGGGGGAACAAAGACAAACGGCTGTGATCCAGGAGGAGAGACGTGGTGAAAACTGGATGTAAAGGTAATTCAGCACACTGTGAGACTCACCATACATGGAAAAACAAAGGCAAATAAAGCCAGTGATCACTGTTCATGCACCAGTGCATGTTGCAAAAGGAGGAAATGCTTCTTCTGTTCTGCAATCAGCGCTGTTCTGCATCACTAACTTTCTTGCTGGAACAAGGTGCAGGTGTATTGTAAAAGTCATTCAGGGGAGCAAGTCTGGACTGTATCCCTTCCATTTGCTTCCTTGTTGCCCTTGTGCTTAGTCTCAAGTGTTTTCTTGTTATGTTACCTCCCAAATCTTCTAAGAAACAGACATTTGTCATCATAGAAGCCTATTATTTCTATTGTCAGAATGCACTTCTGGATTCAGTCTTCCTAACAGCTTTGGCCTTAGGCATCAACCCTGAACAGTACGATCTTCATGGTAACTTCTTTCCACTGTCAAGTGTCAGCTGCTGAGTTCTACTGGAATCTTTTTCTCTGTGCAGCATCCAAGAAAAAAAAATTGTTACTTTCCTCACAACCAGCGAAATGCATCTGCCCTTCTCTCCTGGGAAAGGATGCTATGTCTGCTGTGCAGTTATGCTGGCTGTATACTTTATCTGCCAGCGCTGTTGTTTCAGGTGCAGCGTCTCTTAATGAATAATTAAATGGAGCACAGGCAGGGTTTAGTTCAGCTTCCTGGGTACTGAGCCCCCCTGCAGAGCTGCGTCATGCAGCCTCCAGCTGCATCTCAGTTCTGGGAAAACTATAAGAGTCTTTATCAAAAACATGCCTCTGATCTGCAATGACTCCGCTGTCCTGACACTTGACTGGAGAAGTTCTTCTGCCATCAGATTAGGATGTTTGATTTCTTCTGTGTCTCAAGCTTGTAACCGTCTCACAGAGGATTCAATAAAACATTTCTGGAGCCCCATCTACAGAAAGCAGCTACAGGACTGAAAGTCTTGATTCTGTGGACATTTTTCAGGTAAAGGAAAACATAGCTAAGACTTCCTTGCAGAAGGTGAAAAATATCTGCCACGTTATCGACCAGCAGGAGTGATTACTGGCACTTTGTGTCACGTTTAGCTGGCAGCCGTGACCTTCTCATCCATCATCTCTCTCAGGACTGCTGGTCCTGAGCAAGGCTCGCGAAGAAACAGATCAGGTGTCTCAGATGATTGGGCAGAGTCGAGCTTGCAGGCTACTGATTGTCTTGTTTTCTGTGTGAGCTTATGGAACATTGGTGCTCATGTCCAGCTCAAAATGTGCTATTATGTCAGTTTCCACTATTCAGAAACACGATGTGTGCTTGCTGTAGTGATACTGATGAGCGTGTACAGAGCTTTCAGTGTGGGAAACATGGCTATCAGTGTGTTAAAATTACACTGGGTTGCACAATGGTTACATTTCTGTGAAGAAATGCCCCAAAATCTAAATATTTTATATTTAATCTTTCATCTTTTAACTAAAATAAATCAAATACTGTTTTGTTTTTGAGATAAAGTGACCTCGAGATTATGATGAGCATCAGTAAAAAGTAAAAATAATTCCAAGTTTCCCATCAGGATATAAGATGGATATCATTTATAAGGCACATGCACGAGGTCGAACACTGCAGGGATGAATGTATCACTGCATACACACTACACCTCCTATGGGAACTTCCCTTTTTGTTAAACCGTTTCCTTGACAAAAAGTACATATCATTGCGTAAAAAAAGAACACTATAAAGAAGAACAAAAGCTTGACTAATAAAATTATTTGTCTATTTATTTCATTTTAGATATAAGTGTCTGATCTCAGTCACTGTTGACTGGTGACGTCAGTGAAAGATCCAGATGTTGTTGATCAAACTGCTCACTCTAGCATTCAATGTGCCAAAGGACAATTTTAAGACTCCTTTTATTTAAAAATGTTTTTCATGTTTTTATCTTATTGCAAGCTAATTTCACATTTTATTATGATCATGGGTATGGTTTCAGTATAAGGCCATATAGATGTTACATTTTATATAATAAATGTTTGGAATTAATTTCAGCTTGCATTTGTAAAACAAAATGTTTCACCTGAGAAATTCAAGTTTTTGAATATGAAGTAAAAGTTTTGCATGGTTTAAAAAAAAAGAGATCTGCATTTTAAAGAAAAATAGAATTTTTTTGTTTGTTTTTTTGCAAACATCTGTTCATCGATGCAAAGCGAAAAAATGTGTGCAAGACTCTGAAGTTGCAGATGTGCATTTTTGCCCGTCTTCACACTTTTATCTAATTGGATGATGACAAATCAAACTGTCCAATCACGGAGCAGATGGCTTCCTGTCCTCCTGCAGGCTCTTACAGCAGATTGAATAGATTTAAAGACGAGTGATGCAGTTCTTTGCTTTGCATCCGTAAGCAGATGTTTGTTTCGTTACAAATACAAATCTATTTTACAACCAAGCATATCTTTTTCTACACATTCACAAATCTTAAATTGTTCAAACAAATTTTTTTAAAGGGTGACAAAACTTGATTTACAAATACAAACCCTGAAATTATTTTCAAAGATTAATTTACAACCAAAAAAATCTTTCTGACTTTATATTGAGTCTCTACCGTGGTCATAAAAGTCACCATGGGGAAGGAGCTCAGGGTTGATGGATGGGATAACAAAACACTTCTTTAAAATAATTTCTCATACCAATCAATATTAGTTTTAATATTAAAACCTGAGATCCCCCTATTTGGAGACAACAAGAGCAGATTATGCTAAATTGTATCCAAAATGGCGATTTTGAAGAACTCACCTGAACTGTTTGTATTTACACCTCTCTTGTTTTGTCCTGCTTCACTTTACCAGAGTTGACCTCAGTAGAAGTCATATTCTGCAATGATCTGATAGAGGTTTAGAGCTGCTGCATCGTTCCAAAGAGATGTATTTATCCTGAAAGTGTTTTTATTGTGTTGTTTACAGACCTATATTTTTTTCCTTTGTTTTAAGTGCCATCTTTTCTTTATTCTTCAGTAGTACGGCTTTAGGTGTGTAATTATCAGTGTTTGTTACACTTGTGATCTAGATTTTCTAAGTGATGACACCTTAGAAAATTAGATTACACCTAATTTGGTTCCATCTTGCATCCTGATCCAGCCATCATCATCATCATTATTTTAACTCTCAGCGAAGCTCATAGGTCATTCTTCTTTGGATATGGTAGTCTAGAGACAACTTGAGTGTTTTGCTGCCTTCTACCATTTAATAGTAAAACACATAGAGACAGTGGTGGGTGTAACTATACGCTGAAATTTTAGAGTTGGGCCTAAAGTTTGGTCAGGAAGAAAATCCTGAAATAAAATTTGAAGATACAACTTTATATATTGAAGAGTCTTCTGAAAATTAAGAAACTGCAGGATGCAACAGGGTGAAATAATTGTGATATTCCTATTAAATGGTCCCAGTATACATATGATTGTCTCATTTATAGTGGGACTAAGAAAGGAGTCATTCCAGTTCATTTAACTGATTTACCAACTTCTTTGTGTCATGCTTGTTTATTTAAAGAATTTATTTAATTCTTTTTAAAACAAATCCCTCAACACAAAGATAAATTGCGAAAAAAAGAAACAGAAAGATAAAAATCTTATATAATCTGCTACAAATGAATTAAACCAATAATAAATAACATTTATTTAACTAATAAAATGTAACTAAAAACAGCTGCAGGTCAACATGCCGCTGATTTCCAACATAAACTTCATGTTTTACACTTTATTTACTCAATACAAAGCAAAACAGGACAAAACTATGAACCTCTTTCATTATATTTTCTTTTCAAAGTGTCAACAATAATTTTTTTAAACACAAATAATTTTGCTTCTTTCTTTACACACGTATCACTTCAACCCTTGTAACATTAATTTTATAAATATCTCACATAATTTTAAATGGTCTTTTTTCTGATCTTTTTTGTATGTTGACTGGAAAACATTTCCTATGAACTTTGTACATTAGCTTCAAAATACTGAAACTAACTAGATCATCTTATTTAAATAACTGTAACTTAAATGACTGGATAGATTTCTTTATCTGCTTCTTGTTGCTCTTTTTGTAAAATTAGATTATAGTATGTTTTACATGTAGTTTTTATTTTATTTTTATTTATTTTTTTCTATGTTTATTCAGACAGGTCAGTTATTTCACCAAAACATACATCTAGACTATTAACAACAATATAATTGTACCCATTTGATATGTACAAAAAGAGGTATGGAGAAGAAAAACTTATTTATTTCTACCCCTTCACCCATAATTAATAATTACACTTTCCAACCATCCCGCTTTCCAACTTATGGATTTAAGAAGGGAGAATAAATACATATATATACTTAAATACATATATATACACACATATATACACACCATACTTACACACACATACATACCATATACCCATACATACACATACAAATACATATCCATATGTACACACACCTACCCATACATGAATATGCACAGACACGCATATACAGACATATATACACATGCATGTACATATATACCCGCATTCATGCATGCACACACATGTACACATACTAGGGATGGACCGATATGAAAATTTTGGCCGATACCGATATTTGATATAAATGTTGTCGTTATGACCGATAACCGATATTTACCGATGTCGAAATATATATTTTGCTTCAAAAGGTTTGAGATTATCAGATTCTGTACAAAGTAAAAATGATGCAAACATTAGGGGCGTTAGCTTCCCAACATTGTTTGAGCTTCTGGGTGGTAGTTTTTTAAATGACATATTGAATTAGTGGTGTTGAATGATTTGACACGGCATCCTCCTCGCATCACTTGAACTTTGCAAATACTGCATACTGCTCTTGGAGTATCTTCTTTTGACACCATGAAAAATTACCACAAAGCTGACATTGCTTTTAGCTTCAGTTACATCCCACAATGCAGTGCTGCATCGCTGTTAAATAAAATAAATATCGGCTGTTAATATCGGCCCAGTTTTGCTTATCGGACCGATACTGATATGTCAAAGAATGACTAATATCGGCCGATACCAATATTAATGCCGATATATCGTGCATCCCTAACAGATACCTACATACAAATACACATACACATACACACATATACATGTAGATACACACATCCATACATACATATACATACTCACCCATACATATATTCTCATACCTGCATACATACACATACACACATGTACACATACATACATACATTTACACATATTCACACTGCATCATATCGAGAACATGTGATCTAAAGTTCACCTCAAGTTATCATCCATATACTTACTACGGAACATCAGTCTTATTTTTTTTTAAACAACCTCATACTTGAACATTGCTTCAGCTCTTGGCTGAGTTTATTCCAGACCCTCACCCCACTGACCGATACGCACACTCTTTTTAAGGTTGTTCGTACCTTGCTGGTCCTGAAGTTTTCCCCTGTAACTATATCCCCCCTCTCTGTCGGTAAAAAGTTTCTGAATGTTATCTGGTAGTTGTTTGTTCCTTGCTTTATACATTAATTGATTAACCAATTTAAATTCTACTAGATCTGGGAGTTTATATAAACAGGAGTTAACAAATAGCTCATTAGTGTGGTCCTTAAAACCCACTTTATGAAAAATCCCAACAGCTCTTTTCTACAGTGTGCACAGTGGTCGGAGTGCGGATTTGTAAGTGTTGTGTAAGTGTAAGTGTTAGTTTCCTAAATTTCAAAGCAATAACTCAGATATGGAACAATTAAAGAATTATATAATAGAGAGCGTTATTTTCCAATAAATCCTTTATGCAACATAGCAATTGCTTGCTGTAAAGATAGAGATACATGAAAAGAAAGGTCTACTAGTTTAACCTTCATCCTTTAGTCCTCATCTATCCTGTAAGAGTTGCACTTGAGAGAGTTTATGTTCATTACAGCAGTATAAGGTCACAGAATACATTTCTATGGGTAAAATGGACCAATCTCTTAAGTTCAGGTGTAATTATTTAGAAAAGGTCGATGCTGTAAAAAGATTTTTGGGATCCTGAAATCAGCAATAATAAATGGCTACTGCATTTTTAAATGTCAGTTGAGCAATTTACCAAATTGTTTCTGGTCTTTAACAGAAAACAAATGGCTGAGGGAACTTTTGTTTCTTGGAGCTTCCCAGAACATTACTTTCTCTAAACAAAAACTGTTTTCAAGCATTAAGGCAACAGCTAAGTCAGGAAATTCAGGAGGGCTTTAGGTTGAAGGACTTTTCCTTGAATTTCTCTTGGAATCAAATAATTTCTTTAAAGAGAAAAATATTTTAGAAGGGCGTGCAGCAGCCTCTGTCATGTTAACCTTCCCCTTCTTACACACAGAATTACATAATCAATCTTTATAATTGTGTTTTGATCCAGGTCTTGCAAATAGTTTATGGCCTATGGCTGAAAGCTGTTTGATGCCACTCAAGTTTATGATCATATTTCTATTATAGACCATAAAATATGGCATATAACACACAAGAAGGGTTTTTGGCACATAAATAGCTTTTACTATAATTGTAATTAAATATGACCAACAGCTTGTGGGAACTGCTTCAGTGCTGGGATTACTGCACCACTCACATCAGGTGGATGGTGTCATGAATAAGATTATTGAGGTCTATTATGCTTTTGTTGGGTGAGCACCAACAAATGGATTGTCACTGAAAGCTGGAGAGATAACGTGGTCCAAATATGGCCTCATGGATGAGTGAAGTAAATTAGAAATGTAAGTAAAGGCACAGCAGATGGTGAAAAACAGGATGAATGGCACTCAGGTGAAAAGGATAACTGGGAGGACTGGAGTATAATGAGCCGTGGGAGGGAGTTAGGGTCATTGCTGTCAGCCCATCTGTTGTTGTGAACGTGCAGTTTAATTGACCGAGTCCAAACTCAGCGGGTTGACTGACTTATTGTTTCCACTGTCTAAATCTGAAACTGTTTGGCTGAACAAACATATTTTATGTGACATCATTATGACGGCGCATCCATGTAAAGCAGTGCATCATTTGCAAACAATGATTGGATCTCATATCAGACTGATTCACAGACATGTTAGTATATTAACCAAGGCTCTAAATTAACAAATGATGGTTAAAATAATCTGGGACGGAGCAATATCTTAACAAACATGTTGCGATGAATTGAGGGTGTAAAGAACAAGGATGATTACAAGAAAAGAAGGAAGTAAGGGATAATGTTGATGACAAAAGAGCCGGGGAAAGCCACTGAGACCTGGCATGCAGATAGTTTACATTCATGCAGGCCAGAGTTCATGCACAAACACCAAGGTAAGGTAACTAAGTGGCACAGATGTGGATGGGTTAGTTTCTTTGTTCTTTGCTGGAGAAAGAAGATCGATAAAATGTTGTCTGACATTTTTATGAAAAAGATGTTTTTAAAAATAGCAGATTTTCTCACTTTGGTGTCAGCTAACAACAGCTAATTCAGCACCCCTCTTACATCTGGTCTCTTCTCTGAACTCTCCCCAGCCAGTAAAAGTCAGTCTAAGATTGTCTTGTCTTTTGCTCTGTCGCTTTCTATCTTTCTTTTCCTCTACTCATCCTCTTGTTTTTTTTTGTTTTGCTGAATCAGCCATGGTGCTTGTCCAATGTTCTGATATCCAGTTGCTGCCTTGCAGTGCTGTAAACCAAAACCCAGCTGTTCTGTGATGCGTCAAGCTGGAATACGAGTGCAGTTTCTCCACTTCTAAACATCATATACGACATGTTTTCATAAGAAGCCGATGTCTTTAGCTCCCTGTCAAAAGTGTAAACGGCAGTGTTACGTAGTGTGCTTACAGTTTAGTTGCAGCTATTAAACAATTAATTTACTGTGTATGGGTAGATGGGCAGTGGTCCAAATTGACCACAGGTTCTGGCCTGTGGACCATCAGTTAAATAGCTCTGCAATATAAAGTTGCTCTGCATATTCAAAACACAAATCCTTACTTTTGCTCAGAATATCCTGTTATACACACAAAGAACATCCTATACATAGAAGTTAATAGGGTCAAAAATGTAATTTTAAGTGGAAGGGGACTTTAGGTACAGTACATTGCTGTTTTTAATAATTTGTTGTTACAATTAAGTACTCTGAAGAGTAGAACACTTTTGGCAGAGCAAACCATTATGGTATGATTCGGATATTTACATAACAATATCAAATACTGGTGTTAATTTGCTGCTTTTTAGTTTTCTGAACAAACAGTAGACGTTTATTTAGTAAAAATAAAGTTTAGTTTATTTACTGTAAGAGTTTACACTACCCTATCTTTTCTACATTTTCCCCTTTTCCCACTTTATACTCTCCTTTTCTCTTCTGTTCACTTTCCCTTCTTTTGTCCCCTCTGTCAGGTCCAGCATTAATATGTAAATTCAGTAAAATTACAAATTTGTTGTGTTTTTAAATTTTTTTAAATCCAGCTCTTAAAAAAAATAAATAAATAACAGAGCTCATGGGCTGTGTTCTGTCTCCACCTCTTTCTCTGGCATCACCTGCAACAGAGAAAGAAATAAACTTTTATAAATATGTAGATGACATGGCCCTGGTAGCACATGTGACTGACTACCAGGCAGGGAGAAAGGTACCGACAGGAGATCCACACCGTGGTCCAAACTTTTGCTGGACGCTCATTAAACCTGAACTTCTCAAAAACAAAGGAGTTGAGCTGTGAGATCAGACAGAAACATTCAGAGCAATTGTTACTACTCTGCATCCATGGTCAGTTGGTAGAGCAGGTACAGAGCTTTAAGTATCTTAGTACAGAGATCCACACCTGCTTGTATTTTTCACAATGCGCAAGCTCTTCAAAAAGACTCAACAGCATCTCCAGCTGCTCAGAAAATGGAGAACTTTTAACATCAGCAAAAGAAATTTAGAAATTATTCATTGAATCCACACTGCCCTGCGATGGACTGGCAACCTGTCCAGGGTGTACCTGCTTCTAACCTGCAAATAGCTGGAATAGGCTCCAGCTTCTTTGCAACCCTTAATTGGACCCAGCGGTACAGAAAATGAATGACTAAATTAATCCTTCCTCATCTTTAACATTTCATCCTGGTTCAACTTCCGTACCACTACAACCACTGACCCGCTGGGGGGGTAGATTGGCTGCCATGTTTCCGTCAGTTTGCTCCAGGGCAGCTGTGGCTACACATGTAGCTACCGTCACCAAGCATGAACGAGGAGTGAATGAATAATGGATACAATTTAAAACGCTTTAGGTGCCTTGGAAACGCTATATAAATCTAATCCATTATCAAACCCAAATCTCTTGTATAATAAATCAGGCCAGTGAGGTGACCAGAACCACCCACCTCCCTCTGGCTGAACTGTACAAGTTCTCAGTGGTGAGGAAAGCCACCGTCATCACTGAGGACCCCTCACATCCCCTGCACCACTCTTTCATGTTACTAACATCAAGCAGACCCCACAGAACCCCACTGACCCGGAAGAACATATACAAGAAATCATTCATCCCCTCTGCAAAACTGTTAAAATAACACAAATCAATTGGCACAATTGTATGTTTTCATTTGGTGCTCTGAATGTGATTTAAGAATGTTTTCAAATCTGCTGGAGGTGTGTAACAGATGAATTTCTGTTTCTGTTATGGAGCATACAATAAAACTATCTATCTATTTAAAATAAAAATAGTTATTAGGTATCAAGAGGAGCCTTATATCCATAAAGCGCATCGCAGCAGCCAGACCGTCATTCTGCTGATATGATGCTGGATAGGACAAGAAGGGAAAAATAAGCATAAACTACATTTTGTTCTTTTAGATGGGAAGACCATACACCCAGTAAACTAGAATAAGATTTGTGAGAAAGTCCATTTGACCGGATGCTGGGATTTAAAAAAAGACCAACAAATTGGATGTAATGTGTAAATCTAACATAGTGAAGTAAAACAAAACTTAAGCTAGCCACGTGGTTTCAGCTTATTTTGAACAATTTTATTTCCCATCAAGTTAAACTTTCTGTTATTTTTGTGCAATGATGACATTGACTGTTGTCACCCTTGACTTGGACAAATGATGTAAATTCGAATGAATTCATCAACTTTTCCTTCGACCGTCTGCTTTTCTTCTTCTGCATTCCACATTTCATCCTCATTTCCTCCCACTAATGAGTTAAAAATTCACAGTTCCTCTCACTTGATGTGGCGCCAACCGGTTGCAAAAAAAAATGCCTAAAAGTATAACTTTACCTCACAATTTTTAAACCTGTCATCTTTATTCACCAGGATAAGGAGTAAGGTCCTAAAACTATATCTTATTTTTTATTAGGGGATTTAAATTTTACTATTTCTGGTAAGACTGAACATGTCACATTATCCTCACATCTCTGATCTGCAAAATAAAAATAATGTGACAGAAAAGAAAAAAAAAGTGAAAATGCTCAGTTTTCATCAACACAATCACGTTAGTTTCTGATCTTTTTAACATCATAATACTGATCAGATTAACAGTAAAATATGTTGGTTACAGAGAACTTGGAGAACAATGGACATTAATACTGTTGAATAACTAATACCACAAAAATGAGCTGTTGGAAAACTTCTATATTTTCTAATATATTACAAAATGTTTGCAGGATTTTTTACTTTCACTCAGCAACTGCAGATTTAAAATAGCCATTTTGCTAACACTGGTACATTTACAGTAATGTACACTATCCCTGGAGGCTGCACGGTGGTGTGGTGGTTAGCACCGCAGCCTCACAGCAAGAAGGTCGCTGGTTCGAGCCTCGGCTGGGGG
>JBAMHW010000024.1:2650786-2667531 GCA_037177495.1 Rhadinocentrus ornatus | reverse complement strand
GCTGGAGCCTATCCCAGCAGTGTTTCAGGTGAAGGCGGGGTACACCCTGGACAGGTCACCAGTCCATCGCAGGGCCTCAGAAACAACAACGTATGTTATTTTGGGCATCATGGCTCAAAAAGTTAGGGAACCACTGGTGTAAATAATTAAATACGTAACATATGATGTGCAGATACTAATATATTAAAATAGTAGTTTACTACTAGTTTGCCAAGTAGTAGTTTTGCATTTGTAAATAAATACATTTGCTTAGTAAAAATACTAGGTCATACTAAGGCTGTTAGTATAGTTTTTATCAACAAATTGAAAGTACGAATTTGAACTCAGCCCTGACGATATTAAAAATTGTCACCCAGTCCTGCAGAAATAATTTTAAAAAAAATTAAAAAAAAATCCTACCTCAGCTTACACTGTTTTCCCTTTATTGTTCTAAATAACAAAGTTTTCAACATCAATATTATTTTCAGCTAATTAAACCTGAAGGAAGATGTACTAGTTATATAAATATTATAATTAGCTGAAAGGGTTCATAAAATACCCATAATTAACGTCTCTTTCAAATTTGGTCAGGATTTGTCACCTGATAAGTAAGAAATATTTGGTTAATTGAATCTTGGAAAAGGGTCCATTGTAAGACCACAATGTTTTCCATCCTATTACCAAACTAGACTTCTTTGGACTTCTTTTGGCTTTTAATATTGGTATTCTTACTTTCAGAACAATTCCCCGCATTTAACATTTAAAGACATCCCAATCATCTTTGGTTTTTTGGTGTTTTTTTTGTCATAGTAAGAGTGAAAAATACAGAATTTAGACTAATCAGGAGCATACACTCTCTCATTTACTATGTCACAACAGTTTTCATCAAGCCTTACACAATAGAGATAAATACAACTTTTTAAAATCTACATAAAAAGTGAACAAATGTAAAGTTAAAAGCTTTATAACCCACCTTCAGTCTGTTCCCAGCCCAGTGTCACAGCAAGGAGTAAAACAGCCATGAAAACATAATCTACTGGCTCACGTCCTTCAACATCAATGTTTGCTGTTTTCTTTTCTGCTATCAGTCATGAAATAACTCCATCGAGGCACACTCTTTCCTGAAATAGTCTCAAAATGACTTGCATCATATTTAAGAGACAATATAATCTCCATTTAGCGGTCAGAAGAGTTGAAGCAACAGCCATTAATGTCAACCCAAACGACTCCCATTCAAGGAACTTCACTTAAAAATATCATTTTAGGCCTCAAGTGGTTGTTTCCTTGCACTTTTAGATGCTGTGTTGTTTCTATTTTACACATTCCAAACTACTTGATTTAGGTTTTAAGACTTTAGAAACTATGGTTAAGGCAAGAATTTACACTGATTCACGGGGGACCACTGTCCTGCAGATTTATATCATTATTGAACCATAAAAACAGTAAACAGTTGACCTGGACTCGGTTGAACATGGTTGTCATAATTATTACAGAAAGGAAGGGAAAGTAAGAGGTATTTATTTAATTATTTATCTTATCACATATTCTCACTGTTTCTCTGCTCCAACACAACTGATTCAAATGAAATAAATCATCCCAACATCCTAAGTTAAACATATAAAAACAACATGGTTAATTTTATCACAGCTTACTGTAAATCAGACTTCAAACATAGTACATCAAAATGTGCTTTTCTTTGAGGCTCATCCTTTTTTTCCTAAACACCCAAAATGTGTTGAACACAGAAACCAAACATCTGACAGAAACACTGTACATTCCTCATGCTTGGTGGCACAAAAAAAAACGTTTTCCAGTTTGTAATACCTTTATATTTTCCTGACACCTGGTTGGATTTAAACAATGCATACTGAAGTAGAGCAAATACTGTATATATTCTCCATTTATTTTTCTGGCTGTTCAGGTTTAATATTCCCAGTGCAAGCCCCCCGCTGGCTCTCAGCCCTCCGGGCTGTGTTTACAGTATGGATGCAGCGCTAGTTCCCCATATCAGCCGGCTCATGTCTCCCACAGTCAGCCCGCGCTGAGTTCTGAGAGTTCGTGCGCAGATGCAGATATGAACATTTTCTTTGAAGTTGTCTCATGCTGCCCACAATAACACAGTAGAGCGAAGAGAGCATGTAGTGGTAGCCCCAGGATGCTGGTAAGAACAGCAGGGGCTGATGAGATAAATGGACAAACATTTAAAGACGTCCAAGACTAAAACGTCAAAACAGACTTAGCTTTTATGGCTGCTGCTGTTGGTGTACGGCAGCTGAGGGCCTTATGCAGCAGGTAAACCCGTGCAGCAACACGTCCTCATGTGTGCCTCCCACCTGTCCTTTGTTTCTGTTCAAACACCTGGTGATGACCCCCAACTCAGCTCCCATTCACTCCTTCCTGTTGCTCAGCAGATGTCACAAGGCTTCAATTAAAAGGACAAAGTGATACAATTGCACAAGAGAAACAGGAAGCTCAGCCTTAATGGACAGTCTGAGAGAGTTTACCCAGTTTACTTAAATAATATCCTAAAGTTTTGATCACACTAATGGAAATAAATTTTGTCTTTTGTGATACCTGCAGCAACACTTTCAAAGCTGGAGTATTTTATTTGTGTCTGCACCAGCGCTTATAATCTAGTCTGTAATTCCGACCAAAACCAATGAGATTTTACTCAACATGGGTACATTAAACTAGAAAAAAAAAATTGCATCTAAAGATGTAAATGTAACATTAAAGTCACACTATATAACTTTCTGACCTTCAAAATATGTGGATCTGGCTCATTTACGTGGCACAGTGACACTTATGTACACTCTTGAAATCGTCGTTGCCCTGCAGCGTCCCGAAGCTGGAAAACAGAATTTCACAACTTAGTGTTCCAGCCTGAGGTATCACGTTACAGCTGAGTTTCACTTCACGCACTGTATCACACACCAGCAACTGGATATAGACACACTGTTCTGAATGTGCAACGTGGCTGATTCAGAAAGGAAACACTAGAGGACATTATTGGAGGATGAGAGGAAAAGTAAGAGAAAGAGACAGAGCAAGACATAAGAGTCAACATTCAACTGACTTTTACTGGTGGAGAGAGAAGAGGCAGGATGCAAGATGGATGCTGGACTAGCCGTTGTTAGAGGACGCCTCATTGAGAAAATCTGCCACACTTCCATAGCCAACAAAACCAGTAATGAAAAATTTATATTTCTTATTTTATGTATCTCACTGAAGTTGATTTTGCAGGCGGAGTTGCTCCTGGATCCATCTGCACCTCAAACTCCTCATAATTGCACAGAAATAAAGAAACAGATGAAGAAGAGGAGTCTGTGGAAGTGTCTGTAGTGAAAACGATGATCTCTAGCATGGACTGGATCCCACTTTGAAATGGCAAAGCAGGACAACTTAATTTTATGTTTTTAAAAATTACTTTGAATAATCTTGTACATTAAATGTACTATACAAATAAACTTGCCTTGCTTTAATTGTGAATACTGTTATCCCTCTCTGCAGGACAGCATCAGTCGTGGATGACATCTCCCTGGTAAATGTCATTTCACCAGGACGAGCTGCAAAGTTCAACAAAAGTTAGCAACTTACACCAAACTTAAGAAAAAAGAAGACAAATTCAAGAAATTGTGTAATCTGTATGTGATTGGTCCAAACATGGATCAGGTTGACTTAAAAACTGACAGGATGTCCTCCAAGTCCAAGTCTTACTAATTTTTCTTTGAAATGTGACTTGTGTTAAAAGTGATGGAGAGAAAATAAATTCTGAACAAGATGGCAGCTGCAGTGACACCAGAGATGGCATTTATTTATTTATATTTATGTTCACAGTTGGGACAAATGTCACTAGTTGAGTTAAACTACATTAGTCTGCCCTCTGGCCTCTGATACACTGATCCAAATTATCAGTTAACAGTCATTTTAATTTGATTTTCATTTATTATTATTAACATTGAGCTCCTTTTTTTAATAAAAAAAACTTATAAACTTGTTTATTATAGTTTATTCATCTCTTAGAAAAGAAGTTAAACATAAACTGCATTCTTAGTATTAAAACAGTTTACACAGTTTTAATAATGAGATTTGTACGCTTGGACTCAGAATGGACCGATGCCATTCAAAACACACCTGCGAGATTGGGAGCTCCAAAATGAACAATGCTTCACCACTAATGTCTCTCTGGGGATTTTCAGTAAGAAGAGACAGTGAATCGATCAATAAAAAAGCAGCCTTAAAGACCTCCACACATGATGTAATGTAGGATGAGCCCAGGAATAAGACAGAGGAAGTCAAATGTTTTTGATGCATATCTGGAAATAGACAACTGATGGTCACGAGGAGCCTAACGGATGGAAGCAACGAGAGAAATTAGGCCCAGATAACAGTTCCAAGGCCAGGTGGAGGACTTAATTACAGAGAATGGAAGGCTAAAAGCATGACTTCCTATCAGTCAGGACCAGATGGAGGGGCCAAGAGGAGAAAAAGTTCAAACCACTCTATCGGGATCAGCCTTGCTGAAGCAAATGAAGCAGCAGAAAAATCAGCTCTTGAGCAACAAGAATGATTCTGTGAGTGAACTGCTCATTTAATCATTGACTGAAAGCTCACATACATCTGAACAGACCTGTCAGCACATACAGCCTGTTTGATTAGCAGCAACCTACATGGCTGTGCTTCGTCAGGGGTCAAGAAAACAGGCAGCCCCATGTGGTTCTGATGGCAAAGATATGGATCATCTTATGATCAAGGACCACGACACAACTTTGTGAGTTTAGTGGTTTAATGAAGGTTTAAGGTAGGATGGGGATAATGAGGTGGATCATCTGGGGTGTCATGATGACATGCTGGGTGCAGGAGACTTTGGACGGGGATACTAAGCAACCCTAGATTTGATGACCACCCAGATGCTGCCTGAAACGCGAGAGAAGGTTAATAGAAGGGACAAATGGATTGGTGACAGAAGAATTGGAGAGATTAGACAGGCTGTGAGGGAGAAAGAGGAAAAACAGATGAAAACGTAGACAGAGGGAGTTGGATGAAGAGATGAGATGTGGTTTAAGCTCCTGAACCAGAGTTAACCTTTTAGCTTTGCAAAAGCAACAACAGACCATGCGAGTCCCTCGTAAACATTTAAATTTGGACCAATGGGTTCTAGAGACTGATTGTCACATCTATCCTCTGCCTCTTTAAAGACCGCCTCAAAGTGTTCTGTTTCTTTTGGATTTCAAGCTGTCTTGGACCAAGGAGACTGCAGAGAGCATGTCCTCCATTGTTTGAGTCTTTTTCTGAAGAGATGTGTTTAGAACTTCTAGTTCACTGATAACATCTAAAGCAAGCAGAAGTCCCATTACAACATTCCCTGTTGCAGTCAAACACATAAGCTCTGTGCCCTGCTTGCAGACTCAGAATGACCTGCAGTCATCTAATCCATTGCATTTAGTACCATCCCATATTGGCTGAGAACAGCACAGATAACAGGTGAGCGTACAGTCCACCTTGTTGAGCTGCAGCAATGGCTTTAAATTTGTCTTTCATCTTACCAGACTGCCAAAAAACTGTTCCAAGGACATGTATACAGTCAAGTGTACAGCACTAGACTGAGCAAGTTTGTTGTGTAGTTAAACTGACACATGCTCCACAGTGTATATATTTAGCTAGTGGCTGTGCTTGCTAGATAACAGCCTGAGTAACCTGAGTACTTTCCAGCCATATTCAAAGCTCCATCATGTGCCTGACCTCTGAGGGCCAATATTGGCAAATTCAGCTTCAACAGAACAAGTTAGCTCTGTTTTCTGCTGTGACTAACTGCACTGCTCAAATGTAAATGGCCTGTTTTCATGTGCAGCAGTTGTAACAGCCAGTTTCTGACCCTCTAATTCTCATGCATGAAAAATCTTTCAAGTGCTAGTAAACCTAGTATTGAGAGAGGCTGGGTCTATATTCTTGGCTTGTGCTAGTTTCCCAGTGTTGAAGTATTTAGAGCAGTGAAAACACAGAACACCATCAGCACCCATACTAACATGCAGCCCGGGATACTTTTATACTATCTTTTTTGAAAAGTCAATGTCTGGTCTTTGAGCACTAATTTATGCAGAACTTTAGGGTCAGGTTGATTTGGCTTTGTATATGTCAACTTCCTCTCCCTCTGTGTTGCCTCCTGTTCCTCCTGGTTCTGTCCCTGCTTCTTCTATCTTTATTCCACCTGTCTTTCCTTCCTCATGCAGTCTGTTTCTGCTGTGGCTGCCCCCTGGCACTTCCTGTTTTGAATGACTAGGGCAGGAGCCTGCAACCTTTACAACCCAAAGTGCCCTTTTCCCCTCAGCCCAGTCAAAGGAAGCTTGTTAAAAGCAGCAAATGTTACGAGACCTTTTGAAAAAACGTATAATGTTTGATTAATATCTGCTATAGCAACCGGGTTTTTGAAGAACCACATTTTTATGTTTATTTTTAGGTTTAAAAATAAAGAAAAACATAAAACTTTAAAGCAAAAAGAGGATGGACAGACTTTCTTCTATGGGATGTAGATATTTGTGAAAAATTACATTAAAAAGAATAAAAGCACATGGTTTCCAACCTAATGGCAAGAAAAATAGATTAAAAAAAATATACTTTTAGTGTCATTATGTTGTGAAAATTCAATGCAATTATTTTATTAAAACCTGAAAAATTGCTAAAAACCAGTATTTATTATTTTATCTTTATTTTAAAACATTATCTAGTTCTTTACCATTTTTAGCCATGTTTTAAGAGCCATTATAGAAGGTCCAGAGAGGCACTTGCAGCTTCGAGCCGTAGGCTGCAGACACTGCAGGACTAGGGCCCACCTCACCTCACTGTAGTTAGGATGCCGTGGAATGAGTAGACAAAAAAAAAAATAAAAAATTATAACTGCCATCTTTGATAACAAACAACAGCAAAATGCAGAGTTTTATAATGAATAAGAAATCTCTTTCCTCCTCAAAGTGGAATCTTGCGAGATGAGATTTTATGAGAATATTGGCTAACAGCACTAAACACAATTCAATGGAAATACCTGCAAATTGCAATTGCACTTTGTTGAAATTTTAGAAATATTGCTTTTATTTAGTGAAAAACGAAATGTAAACGCAACTTATGACTTTGTGTACATACTTATTATTTACTCCCGCCCGGTGTTATCTGCTTCTGCAGCGCTTTGATTTTATTAAAGCAACTCAGTTCCAACATCCACCCATGTTACTGTGAGTCCTGCATTTGGAGGACCTTTTTTTGGTGCATGAATTAAATGATTTACATGGTGACAACTGTGTTTTACTTTAACTTTCGATAAAGAATTCCAGGTTTCTGTTCACACCATTTAGATGGGGAACAGAAACAGCACACATGATAAAACAGTAAAAGACCCAGTTGGGAGATGTGTGGTTAACACTGGAGGATCATACTTGTTTTGTTTTTTTTATTATTAATTCTCTCTTTGCAATTCTCATTTTATTAACGTTTATTTTGCACTTTGCAGCATTTAATGTTTTATGTAAAGCACTTTGTGTTGTCTTGTACTGAAATGTGCTATACAAATAAACCTATGTTGTATTAAAAAAAAAGTTTCTACATAGATAACACTCCACACATGAAACGTCAAGGAAATGGACCAGATGATGATAGTAAAAATAATAGATGAGGATGCATGAGAAAACATGTTCTGGATGTGGAAAAAAAACCTTTAGCTTGTGGAAAGATTTGACTGAAAGGTTGAATAAATTTTTTGGGGAACTAAGCTGGATTCATGTAAAAGGGAAGAGGACGAAGTGGGCAAGCGCTCAGGATGCAATCTATGTAAGGGTGCACGAACAAAAGGACGAACAAAAAGATCAAATCTCTTGAATTTTACCATGAATATCATTCATTAGTTAAAACATTATTAGTGTACTTATGTTCAGCTACTTAAACTGTGCCAGTGTAACCACTGCCAAATCTGAAGGATTTTCATTATCATTCATTAAATTTGCCGACTTTGTATTAAATGCTGTGGATAACGAGGCTTCCTGCATGCAGTGAATGCTTTAACTGGAGGAACTGAGTGTCCTCAACATTGGACTTGGTGACAGTCACATCAGTCATTAGTCAGTCAGTCATTATCTGTACCTCTTATTCCATTACGGGTCACGGGGTAAGCTGGAGCCCATCCTATTAAAACTCATGAATACTGATGTAATTTATTTTAATATATTTGCTCTAAAAACAAAAAACAAAAAAAAAACTATAAGGTTTTTAACGATTAATCAATTGGAATTTGAGCCTAAATTTATTATTAAAGATGTGACTATGTAAATATGTGAGCCCTGAATTTAATTATATGTCCCATAAACTGGCTTATACCTAAATTTTCTATTTAAATCTTGTACTAAATTCTAGTTGAGTATAATTTTTCTACAGAATTTACTCAGATTAGATTAATGATATTGTTGTCAATATCAGTGAAACTTGGAAGTAAGTCTGCGCATTACTCTGTGGAGTAGATCATAAGCCCTCAGCAAATTCAGAATGAGGCTTAGAATAAAGCTTAGATTAGAAAAAAAAGAAATAAACAGAGAAACAAAAAAAAATTAGCAACATATTACACATTTTTCTCCCATTGATTGTCTATCTACACGATTCTGCGATACAAAAAGCACAAATCAGCTAAAATTATTTCTTACTACTAAAGTTTAAACAAACAACAAGTCTCATATGTTTTTTTAAAATAATATCAATTAAATTATCATCAGGAAGGTGGGGGTTAGATTCACCTCTGGAGGAAAACAAATGTTTTATTTTTTGTAGATCATGTAATTTAATCCAAAGAATAAATAAATAAACATAAATCTCCCCATCCGGGTGAAATAATTTCTTTTATGTGGTCTTCAGTGATGTTCAGTTTAAAAAATGAAAGAAAGAAAGAGGAAGAGGAGAACAGACATAGGATGAAGATCTTCAGATATATAGGTCCCAGTGAGAATTACTGTCCCCTGTAAAGTATGGACATTCAGTGGTTTTCTGAATAGATCTGACTGGAGGAAAGTGAAGCAGCTCTACTTGGTTTCCGGGTGAGGTGGATGCAGTGAGAGATGGATCGCTGGCTGCAGCATTCCAGGAGAGCTGAGCAGGCAGGCCCGCCAATGGAGAGAAACGTGAAACAAAAAGCAAAAAAAGATGAAAATAAAACTAAGAAAACATTAATATAACCAGCTGAGAGGAATTGACATGTGCTGTACCTTTATCACACATTTCCTAACTTGTGTATCTACTCCAGAATAAAGCCCAAACCCACTTTTGAGATGTTGAAGTTGAAATATGCAGTGTTACTACATCGCCATCTGTTGGTAAATCTGTCGTCTACATTACTGCGAGTCAGTCTTCTTTAGTCCAAACCCATAAAAAAATTATTGTTGAGAAAAAAAAAATTGTCTACCAGCAAGCAAAAAATTAAAAACAATCATAAAATAGCATGTTTTTATCATTAGCTCAATTTATTGATGAGTAAAAAAGATGCTTTGCCCCAATTAAGGCTCCAGACTTTTTGTAGTTCAAGAGAGAAATGTTAGAAAACTAGTGGTGTAATTGTCCTAATTAGCATTTTATAAAATAAAACTTTGCAAGAGTCACTATTGAAAACGCCAAAAATAATCAGGTCCAGATCAACAGAATAATCTTCAACTCTTATAACATTATTTTTCTATCTGTTAATCAGATTAGTTGTTGTTCATTTACTTTTTTCAAAATATGTCTTTTATAGTCTTACATAAGTTTTAAAGACTGCTCAATTAGGTTTTGCATGTATTTATTTTCTTCCCTTTACTTAATCACTCTGTTACCATAAATGTGTTTAAATGTTCTAGAAAGATCTTCAGGGAATTTTGCCCAAAGTTTTTCTGGAACAAATAGTTTTATTCAGATTTATGCTGGTGTCTGGAGCCAGATTCCTCGCTTCCACCACCAGATGTCTCTGCACACCACTCATGTGTTTAACTGCATGTAAAAAAAATTTAAGGAAGATTCTGCAAACAACACCACTAAAACTTCGCAGTGGAAGTCACCGAAGACTTAATAAAATGTTTAAAATAAGGGGTAATGTTGGTGTTTAAGAGCTGAAGGGTATGTGTGACTTAAAAACATAAAGATACGCTGCTGGTTAAAGTCTAACATGTTGAAGTTTCGGACTTGTGTATCCTTAAAACAGGAAAGAGACATAAATTACACTGAGTGAGCAAAAACACCTGTCCATATATAGTTGGTATTATTATTATTATTATTTTATTGTTTACTTATTTTTGCATTTAAAATAAGTTTTCCCACTTCTTTCCTGTAGTCTGTTAAATATATAAAACGACATAAAGTAAGAAAACTGACATTAGAAAGCCCCTGAGTAATTGGTACGGATTGTAAAATCAGTCTGGTGGAGGGGAGGTCTTTATAAATACTGGATTTACAAGCCTTGATCTGGATTAACATTTCCTTGCAGTGATTAACTAAAGTTATCCCATAATAATAGAAGAGAAGAGAGAAAACTGAGGACAACATATTAATCTGCAAAGTTCCACTAAAGGTGCTACAGAAACAGTTGGTAGCAATCAGAGGACTTTCTTCCAAAGTCCTCAGACAGCCATGTTTTACATGATCCATGTCATTTTTATGCATCATTTATTCACTGAAACGTGTTGGAGAGGCTGTACATGAAAACACGGTTATTATTGTGCAACTGTGTCTTTGGGTTACGTTTTTTATTTTATTATTATTATTACTATTATTATTTTCCTGCTGGGTTTAGTCAACAACATAACTTGGTTAGGATGAGGATATCCCCACGGTTTAAAAATATTTTCTGCCTGCATGAGCAAACATGTAATATCAGTATGTTCAATAGTAAAAGTATTTTTGGGAGGGGCAAAGTCTTAATACATTAACTGTTCTGTGTTCTGTTGTGCGTAAAGCGAAATTCAGTTGCAATGTTACTCGGTGTCCCAGATGAAAAAGTTGTATAGTGCGGTTTCTCAGCCTTGGGACGCCGCTGGGAAGTGACGGCTCCAGGAATGTACATAATAAATGTCACTGAGCCATCAAATAAATCAGGAAAGCAGAGTTTTAAGGTCAGAAAGCTGAATTAAAATTCAACCTGGCTATTTAATTTGTCCATGCTCCAGTATACTCGCATTGAAGAGTTGGATTTCGAGTTGGATTCAACTGGCAACAAAGCTAACAATGTTGAAGAAACACTGTTAAAGCTTGCAATTTGGCCTAAAGCTAATTTTTCTCATTATCAATAAAGTATAAGGGTTTGTGCAGCAGTGCGCATGTGCCCTTGTATAACCCCCCCATTAAAAATGTTCTAGACCCGCCCCTGGATCGTACTAACATTTTTTCCTCATTTATTTAAAGTCTGGTTTTGGTCTCAGACCAATGCGCCCATTTAATCCCTCATCCGGAAAAAAACATTTCACAGAAAGCTTGTACACCGAGTCTAAAACTTTTATCTGTTAGGAATTTTTGTGATTTTAATGTTTTAATTTATTCATTTCTATTTCTTCTTGCACTCTCATGGTTCACTATTGAGTTAATGTAATGTCCCAGAAGTAAAGAAAGGAGAAAAAACAGGACTATGTTTGTCCCATGTGGTTGTGTGTGTGAGAGAGAAAGAGAGAGAGGGAGTGGGAGGGTATAGAATATTTTACGTCGGTCACGTCTTGTAAGAAACGCTCGTGAAGGGTTTTGTAAAGTTTTGTTATCATTTTCCAGTCTGCGCGCGGCGTCAGAATCAGTCCGCAGCGGATCTCTGCGGAACTTCTTTTCACTGCGGACGATTCATGTTCAAATGCGCGTCGTGTTTATAGCAGGTGAAAATCAACGAGGTGAAATCTGCTGACAACATCCAGGTAGGGCCACACCTCGCGCTCATCTTTTTTCACATGATGAAGATTAATTTCATTTACTGCAGAATTGCTGCGTGATTAAGAGTTTGGATTTAAATTTTGAGCTATTTTTCAATGTTTTTAGACTCACCGCTTGACATATGGGAGACCAGTTGTACCTGGAAACGAAAATAAAGTAGACTTTTCCTTCACATTAACTAAATAAAACTAGTTTTTTTTAGTTAATGAAACTAAAGTGACATAAAAAATGTCAAAGTTTTGACTTGTTTACATAGCTGAAGTAATCTTATAATTTTACGCGATTTATAATTTATTTCTAAATTGTTCAAGTTTACAATTGTGGTTTTGCATGTCTGAGAAAGGGATAACCTTACAGTGTTCAGTAACCTGATTTAGTCATTTAATGAAGTTAATTACTGTAACATATTTCCATATCTTTCATATTTTCAGGTTTTTGAGTAAGACTGTCCTCCTGTGTTACCACAGAGCAGGCTGACCGCTGCTTGTGTTTGTGGTAGTTGTAGTTTTTGGGACTGGATAAAGCAGTGTTTCTCCATTCTGTGACCCCCTACCCTACATGTTTTCGATGTTTCTAACTCCATTACAACTGATTGAGATTAATTGAACTGTTTATCAAGCTCTTTGCAAGCCTGCTTAAGATCCATTCATTTGAGTCAGGTGTGTTAAAAGATCTAAAACATGCAAGGAAGGGTCTCCGAAGACCAGCACTGAGAAACACTGGAAAAAAGCAGCGCTGAATGTTGTTGGTGTCTTGTCGCTATTTATTGCTTTGTCACAAAATATTCAGCAAATTGAACGCAGTTAAACTTGGTTGCAGTAGAACAGGTTGACGTGATTTAGTGACAAAAAGAGAGGGACAAAAGAAAAAAATATTTTCCTTATTCTGTAGAGGCATTTATTTTAATTGAATTGTTTTATGTATTAGGATAGTATTAAATCAAAACATTCTGTGCTTTCTATGTTTTATTATTGGGTAAATACAACCTTATATAAACAACAACTCCATGATTCAGCAGCCTGTACAACCACCTGTAGCAGCAATAACTGGAAGTGATGGTTTTCTGTATGATGTTAAGTCTCTCAGTGGAGGAATTTTGGTTCACTTTTCTTTACAACGTTGCTTTAGTTCATTTAGGTTTGTAGCATTTATTTATGCTCAGTCTCAGTATTTCAATCAAGTTGAGGTCTGGACTTTGGATCATGTCAACACCTTGATTCTCTCCCTTTTCAGTTATTCTGTTGTAGATTCAGGCCAAACTTAAACCCATCAAACAGATGATCTCATATTTGATTCCGTACTTTGGTATCCAGAGTACTCCGTGGTCCACTCAATGATTGCAAGGTGCCCAGGTTCTGTTGCTGCAGAACCAGCCCGTATCATCATCATCCCTCCACCACCGTGCTTGACAGTTGGTATGAGGTGTTTGTGCTGATATGCTGTGTTATTTATTTATTTTTTTCATGAATTCTGACCAGACATCTTTACTTTGGCCTGGTCTTTCTAAAGGACATTGTTCCAGAAGTCTTGTGGTTAGTTCAGCTGCTGCCTTGCAAACCTACACTGTGCTGCCATCTTTTTTTTGTTGTTGTTGTTTTTTTTTAAGAGAGAAAATAGACTTCTTGCAGCAACCTTTCAAAACAAGCTATATTTTTCTAATTGTACTGTCATAAACTGTCATATCCAAGAATCTTAGATGTAGCTGTGGTTTTTTTTTACAATTTCTCTGAACATTTCATGGTCTGACCTTGGGCTAAACTTGCTGAGATGATGATGGGATGTCCACTCTCCTCAAATATTGGAAATAACCTTATAATCATTGCCAGATTGATAAGCAGTAACTTGTGCTTCTCTAAGATCATTGTAGGGCTGTACGATATGGCCAAAACTTGTATCACGATATATTTCTTAATTTCGGTCAATATAATATAATTCCGATATCGATATAAACAAAATAAAAACCATCTTCTGACTCAGCATATTGTGGAAATGGCACAGCACAGTGGAAATGCTTCAGATGCTCTGTTGCCTGATCAGCAAAGAATAATAAAATATAGCTAAATTCTTCAGTCAATATTTTCTTTATTTTTTAGTTTAATTTTATTAGGTGTAATTTGTTTTTTAATTAGGAGTCTGGAACTTGTCAACACTTTACACTTTTTAAATACTTTTGTCCACACTCTTCATTAATAGACATTAATATCTGAAGGTAAGCCAGCAACGGACCAACAGCAGTTTTGTACGTTTCATTTTTGGGTCGGTCCCCAAAAGTCTCCAATAATACCAGAAAAAATTTCAAGATCTGTTGCTAGTTGCTTAAAAAAAAGTCACTAGATGGGAATGAAAAGGAACAGGACAAAGTCGCTAAGTTGGCGACACTGAGCCAAACCACTTCCATACCACCGAGTTAGTCTTTCCTCTCTTATCAACAACTTTGTCTGCTTTCTCTTTGCTTGTAGAGGCTTGTTCAGTCACGTTTGCATTACAGACATGAGCACTCGTTTTTTAGCTAAAACTAGCACCGTTGGAGCCTAGCCTAGCCTAGCCTTGCCTTCTACCTCGCGCTGAGCACAGCCAACTGCTGCTGGGCTTTTTTATTTAATTTTTTTACTGCTGCTGGGCTTGGTCGGGGCTCATTGGTCAGGCTCCGTGTCTGTGGTGTATGTCATCACTTACGTAGCCAATGTGTTGCAGCTCTTTCTGTTCGGCTTGAACACCAGTCAGTGAAATGCTGTAATCTTATACTGTATGTATATCAAAATATCGGAAATTTGTTCAAAAGTCATATTACCGTTATTGAATAAAAGTATATTGCGTTATATATTGATATTGAATTATTGTCCCGCCCTAGATCATTGCTGATGTCTCTCCTCCTTGGAATTATCTCCTTGGCAGCAAATGCCTGAATACTGCAGAGCAGCAAACTGAACCACCTTTGCTTTCTTTAGGTGATCACACTGATGTTAATCAGGTGCCTTTGATTAGCAGCACCTGGTTGCTTTTTACCCTTAAATCATGTTAATTTGTCTGTTGAAGTGGTAAAGGTTGACTTGAATATACTACTTATAAATTCAACCTGTTTTCTTCTTTCTTTTTTTCTCCTTTTTTAATAAATAAATAATAAGGTGTAAATTGGAATGGGTTCTTGGTTTATCTGAGATTGCGTTTATCTAATTTTAAGAAATGATAAAGACCAGATGACTGTGATTATGTACACAAAACCATAAAATTAGAAGTGTCTGAGTTTCATCGTTAACTGAGACGGAAAGGTAGAAATAAAACAATGAGAAGACCTGATGAATCAGAAATTTTCAGCATAGCAAACACTAATGCTGGAGGTTCTGGGTAATCTTGAAAAATGCTAATTTCCTTATCAGGGCCGATTTTAGGATCAAGTATCTTCCCTGAAACTTCTATTAGCCTCAATTTCCTGTGGTAGAAATGTAGGTGATCATGGAACAGAACTCCTAATGATCATAGTTCCTGGGAACAGTTCCTGCAGTGGAAATCCTTCAATATTTAGTAATTTTTGTGTTAAAATTTGTGAAACAGTATTTAAAGGTTCATGTGTGACCTGCAGCTCCTTAAACTTGATGAATAGGCAGGGTCAATTTGTTGCTACCTGAGCCGCCACCTTACCGTGGTGGAGGAGTTTGCGCGTCCCGACGATCCTAGTGGCTATGTTGTCGGGGGCTTTATGCCCCTGGTAGGGTCACCCATGGCAAACAAGTGTTTTGGGGAGGAACCAGACGAAGCACGGCTCAAAGCACCCCTATCATGACGACAAACCATGGACCCAGGTTTCCCTTGCCCGGGCGTAGGTCACCTGGGCCCCCCTCTGGAGCCAGGCCTGGAGGTGGGGCACGGAGGCGAGCGCTTGGTGGCCAGGCCTTTGCCCATGGGGCTTGGTCGGGCTTAGCCCAAAAGGGTGACATGGGCCCCTCCTCCCATGGGCTCACCACCTGCAGGAGGGGCCATACAGTGGACCAGCTCTACACCCTCTTCAGGGTCTTGGGGGGCATGGGAGTTTGCTCAACCAGTCTACATGTGCTTTTTGGACTTGGAGAAGGCGTTCGACCTTGTCCCCTGGGGACTCCTGTGGGGGGTACTCCGGGGGTATGGAATGCCGGACCCCCTTGTACGAGCTGTCCGGTCGCTGTACGACCAGTGTCAGAGCTTGGTCCGCATTGCCGGCAGTAAATCTGAATCATTTCTGGTGAGGGTTGGGCTCCACCAAGGCTGTCCTTTGTCACCAATTCTGTTCATAACTTTTATAGACAGAATTTCTAGGCGTAGGGATCCGGTTTGGTGGCCTCAGGATTGGGTCTCTGCTCTTTGCGGATGATGTGGTTCTTTTGGCTTCATCGGGCCGTAATCTTAGACTCTCACTTGAGCGATTCGCAGCCAAGTGTGAAGCGGCTGGAATGAGAATCAGCACCCCCAAATCCGAGACCATGGTCCTCGGCCGGAAAAGGGTGGAATGCCTTTTCCGGGTCGGCAAAGGGGTCCTGCCCCAAGTGAAGGAGTTCACATATCTCGGGGTCTTGTTCACGAGTGAGGGAAGGATGGAGCGGTAGATCGACAGGCAGATCAGTGCGGTGTCTGCAGTGATGCGGACTCTGCATTGGTCTGTCGTGGTGAAGAGGGAGCTGAGCCAAAAGGCAAAGCTCTTGATTTACTGGTCGATCTACGTTCCTACCCTCACCTATGGTCATGAGCTGTGGGTAGTGACCGAAAGAACGAGATCGCGAGTACAAGCGGCCGAAATGAGTTTTCTCCGCTGGGTGGCCGGGCTCTCCCTTAGAGATAGGGTGAGAAGCTCGGTGATCCGGGAGGGGCTCAGAGTAGAGTCGCTGCTC
>JBAMHW010000024.1:2638147-2650686 GCA_037177495.1 Rhadinocentrus ornatus | reverse complement strand
AGAGTAGAGTCGCTGCTCCTCCGCATCGAGAAGAGCCAGATGAGGTGGCTCGGGCATCTGGTCAGGATGCCTCCTGGTGAGGTGTTCCGGGCATGTCCCACTGGAAAGTGGCCTCGGGGACACGCTGGATAAACTACATCTCTCGGCTGGCCTGGGAACGCCTCGGGATTCCCCTGGATATGCTGGTGAATGTGGCTGGGGTGAGGGAAGTCTGGGTTGTCCTGCTTAGGCAGCTGCCCCCGCGACCCGACTATGCTAATATGGTAAGATAATCCAGGCTAGTTTGAATTTGGCAAAGTGGGATAGAATTTTACCCGTTTGTTCTGGATTGTGTTTGGGTGAAGTTTCACATCAGACCATAGCCGGAGTGGCCAGTTGGGAACTTCCAGTGCATACCTAATGGGTTGTTCAGGTGCCGGGCAGTCTTTTATTACACCACTTAATCTGCTCATCAAATCTAAATACGCCATCAGGTTTGAAGTTTTTATATTTACATTAAATAAGACCTAATCATTTAGCATGCAGAATAATGAGAAGTGACCTGTTTCCTCCATATTAGAAAGAAGTGGACAGATCCTTAACATCCTGCACTAAAAATCAGTCCCACTCCAGGCATGGTGAGTTAGGTGTAAAAGCAACCTAACAGTCCTCATAAGTGATGGAAAAGTTTTGCTGTGAGAAGAATGAGCTCTGACGTCTTGCAGATTTGTTTGGATATTGAACGCATTCTGCTGGAGATTCAGCAAAACCTTAAAATGCAAAAACACCATTTTGAGATTCTCCAAAGTTTCACTAGCTTGGAGTCCTTCATCTAATCCTTCAGAATTTTATGCTTCTGACTGGTAAAGTATGTCAGATATCTGAGTAATTACAATGTTTTTCCTTTTAGAGACATGAAAATCGGCTTTGTGTTTTTGCCTTGAACATTATATATTTCAGTAAAGTTGTGAAGCATTCGGTTATTGAGCTCTACGTAGTTAAATTACTGAAATGTTTTACCTCAGCAAGGACTGTGTGTGATAAAAGGTCGCACCCTAAAATGAGAGCTAACCTACTTTTTTGTTTGTTACACCCTATAAGTACACAGAAAAACAACAAATCTGGGCCTATACAGAGCTGAAAAGGTTTATGTCTTTGTTCTATAAAGATCCTTGTAGTGACTGAGTGACAGAATTCAGCTCTTGTATTGACTTGGCTCTGTGACTGGTCTCAGTTCAGTGTAATTGGATCTGATGGGTACCAAGAGATGGACAGATGCAGCAGGACGAGAAGAGCTAGACTGAGGAGATTTTTATTTTAAATATTTATATTTATTTTTTTATATTAATCCTTGAAAAGTGACTACTTTTGATTTAATTTAACAATAGTTTAATCTGCAGAAGAAAAGGTTAAATGCACTTTAACCTTATTGAACTGTGACTTGTGATGCACATACAACTGTCAATAAATTCCTTTAATTATTAATGTTAGTCAGAAAACGTCCAGTTTAGCCTTCCTTCTGGGTTTTTAATGGGTAGAAGCGGCTTTCTGATTCACTCCAGCTCTTAGTGACAAGAGAATGCTTTTTTATGATTTTTTTTTCTATAAAGATTACAAGATGCATCTGTGTGTGTATGTGTTGACTCAGGAAGGTGTATTGTTTGTACAACAGGGTGTAGATCGCAGTAATCTGAGGTATTTTGTGTGACTTGTGTGATCTGGTCTCTTTAGATCTTTCTCAGTCATTGCCTGTTTGTCCATCTGAACAGGTGCTGTCAGAGTCTCACCACAACTCATCCAGCCTCCATGGCCTCCAACGGCACTCCCGATGGCTGCGGCTCTAATGTGGACTCCCTCTATTACAACCTGTGTGACCTCGGCGGCGTGTGGGGCATCGTGTTGGAGGCCTTCTCAGCAGCTGGAGTCATCTTCTCCTTTGTGCTCTCTATCGCATTGCTCGGCAGCCTGCCTTTCATTAAAAACTCCAACAACAGGAGCTCTGTGGGTCTTCATGCTTTTTTCCAGATCTTCACCGCCGGCCTCTTTTGCCTGACATTTGCCTTCATTGTTGGGAAGGACTTCTCCACCTGTGCATCGCGAAGGTTCCTCTTTGGAGTGTTCTTTGGAGGCTGCTTTGCCTGCCTCCTGATGCAGTGTGTGAGGCTGAACATCCTAGCTAGACGGGACCACGGACCCCGGGGTTGGGTCTTTTGCCTGGGGGCGCTGGGGCTGTGGCTGGTGGAGGTGGTCATCAACACAGAGTGGCTGATCATTACGATTGTGCGCCACCCCCATAGGCCACTTAATGCTACGGGCGATACTAGAATAGCCACGGCAACGGCGTGCAACATCGCCAATCAGGACTTTGTCATGGCGCTGATCTACGTGATGACCCTGATCCTGGCGGTTGTGGTAGCAAGTCTGTTCATCATGGCAGGAAAAAACTCCCAGTGGAGAAAAGACGGCGCTCTCATATTCGTGACATCCCTCCTCTCTGTGGGCATTTGGGTGGCATGGATTGTCATGTACGTGTATGGGAATGAGGAGACTGGGGGCCCAACATGGGATGACCCTACTTTGGCCATCGCCTTGGTGGCAAATGCCTGGGTGTTTGTCATCATCTACATCATCCCTCAAATCTGCTGCTTGACCATTGATGATGAGAGCCAACAAGACTTGGCAGAGAATATGTATGCGAATAGAGGCGTTGGATACGAGACTATCTTGAAGGAGCAGAGCGCTCAGAACATATTCATGGAAAATAAGGCTTTCTCCATGGATGAGCCCAGCCAAGGTATGTAATCTAGATAGTTTCTTCCAAAATTCTTTATTTGTAAAGTGCCTCAACAGTTCATATAAAACAGTCTTTAGTGTAGAAAACCCCACTAACAAGCAGCTCCTAGAATTTTATAACATTTACAATAGGGAGTGGCTCCTATTACCCAAGAACATTGGCAAACATGACTAAAAAGGTATCAAAACGTTTTATCAACCCACCCCATTACAGTTCACTTCTTTAATGCAGAATCATATGTGTAGTTCTCCAACTCCAAGCTGCAGGCTGTGACTCCTTCAAACCTATTGAACATGCAGGGAAAAATAGCAAGAATGTCTCAAAAGTTTCTACAGATGTTTTTGCCGTTTCTTGAGTTGTAACTGATATGAAACTAAAATTTATAACCTCTATGGAGGAATAGTCTAAAGCTTCTTAAAGCCACATCTTAAGCAAATAGGTTGGACTGTAATTCATTAGAAATTATTTTATGAGTTTATGATTAAAAATATTAAGATAAAGATAAAAAGATAAAGACCCTTGACTTATGGATGAAAAAAGCATTAGTTAATTAGTGTAAAACCACCTAAACTATCAACAATGTTCATGGATTAGCCCCATCTTTTCTATGCCAAGATCAAAACATTCATTAAGCATTCAAAAGGCATTTAGATCATCATGTTTTGTGAGTTATGAATCATGTTCTCATCTTCTTCATGGTCCAATATGCTTTAATAGGTTTGGTTAAAGAGGTTGTAAATTCTGTTTAAAGTCACTTTTTTATTATTAATTTCTGTCCATATTAAATGTGGTTTATAGTTTTTATCAGATTGATTATTCTAATTAGTCACATCAACAGTTAGAGAGCTCAGATGGTACAAAGGTAACAGGCTTTAGACTCCCACGTACAGAACTTACTACATTCAAACTTTTTTTTGCTCTAGTACTGTACTACTTTGTGGCATTAAAAAGTAACAGATTAAGGCTATTAAACAGTGATGCTCTGGAGCTTAAACCTTTGCATTCAGAACTGACAGTAGGCTCATAATAATAAGTGCCAATGAGCACTTTCACATGATGCTAGAAAAAATATTTACAATTTTAGTCCAACCGAATCCAGGTTTTAAAATGCCTGTTAACATGATAATGCAGCTGAAATTGCAAAACCAATGTAACCCACGCAGATAAAGCGTTTGGAGATTACTCAGACGGACTCCTCACATGCTTTCCAGTTTAATCTTCATATTAGAGTACAAAAACTGTAACATGTAAGTGTTCATTAAAACATCCAAATTCCCAGTAAATCTGCTCTCAATCACTAAAGTTTCTTTTGTCAAGCTGCCAAATGTGTCAGAACCTGTGATGGCAAAGCAGCTCACTAAGACTGTGTCAACTTGTCGTAGTTTCAAGCATTTCCAGTCTGTCACCCAATAAAATCCAGATTTTATATCCCCAGCATCATCTGCATACTATGGTGACAAAGGTAATTCTGCTCCTGCTCACATATTCTGGCATCAGGATGCTGATCCAGTTAAGTGATCAGGGCCAAATATGAGTTTGAAGTGAGGATGGTTGGAATATTTGGTCCTTTAGCTCAAAATATGTCTCTAATATGATTTTAGTTGGTGTATTTAGCAAACAATAAGGTGCAACTGAACAGTTTTGATCTGGGGAGCTACAAACATGATAAAATAACAGTTGAGTTATCCATGATTACACACGATCAAAGTTCAGAATAGAAATTTACTGTCATTGTTGCTTAGTTTCATCCATGAAGCTGACTGTGAAGAAGACAACATAACTAATAACTCGTGGAACATGTTATTTGAATTGGATGCTACATTAAGTGATTAATGTACTGATGATTCATATCTTTTCCTCCTTGTTTGAGGTTTTAAAAGTATGTTATGCTTTTCTTGAATGACATGTATGATTTATGACAGCATACTATGCAAAGCTTTTCATTTTCATTTGGCTGGAAGTAGTTTCACTGTTTCCAGTAAAGCAAACATTTTCCAACTTAATGGATTTAACAAAAGTTTCTGTTTGTGAGCAAACTGAAACCAGAGAGGAGTGTAAGCACATATTGTAATACATCCACCTGTGACAGATGACACATCAGTCATGCTGTCTCCTGTTATTAAATTCATGGAAACACCCAGCAGGCTTTTCTTTCCACATACTCTGCTTATCATGACCTGCATAGTGTTCATGTTTTAAGAATGTACAAAAAATGTTCTCAGAAGGTCGTTTTCCATCTGTGATGGTCCCACAGAATCTGATCTGCTGCAGTTAAAGACCTGAGCCGAGTCACACAGATCAGACAATAATCTCGAGGCTGTTGCAGGAGTGTTGGATGACTGATGATGATGATGACGTTATGTGGCTGCTAATATCCTGGAAAGTTACCCAGTGTTTACTATTTTTTGTCAGATATGATAAAAGTGGAAAGTTTTAGGATTTTTGGGCGGAGATGCAGCTTTTTCTCTGCATTTAAAAGTTTGATTTAGTTTAAGATGATTTTTTTTTTGTGTAGATTCAGATTTTACTTTAATCCTGATCAATGTGGCTGCTTTTAAAGAAAAGCATTTCTTTCAATGAAACAGTGAAATCCCAAAAATTGAGTATGATTATTTACATATTGCTAAAAGTTCACATTTTTTTGTATTCACCAAACACTGTGCAGGTCAAACATATCTGATAAGCTCATTTAAAATGATGTTTTTAACGCTTAAAGTTTAAGTTTTTACAGATATCCATACATATGTGGAGAGGACTAAACATGGTTTAGAATGGATAAAGGTCAAACCTGGTTTCTTATCAATTCTTCTGTCTCAGTGCCTTCTTTTGAACTCAAATACAAACACATCAGTGTTTCTCTGCAATTAAAGGAAAGTTCTGTTTATTTTCCACGAATGGAGCTACTATGGTTCCCACAGTGATGCAGCTGAACTTAAACACCTCCATTTTTATCCACTCACAAGGTATTTACATGTTTTAGGATTATTTTCCATTCATCGTGTTTTGGTGCTGGAGAGATCTTTCATAATTCCCAGCAGATAAAAAAAAATTATACATATATTTTTAATGCAACAGATTAAACTTAGTAAAATGAGCCTTTAGTTCAGCCTGACTGTGAAGAGATAAAATACCACCACCAGGAATGTTTATCATCTGATGTAATTTCTTAGCTGTTGTTTCAATCATTCACGGACACATTTTCCGAGACTGCGATCAACAAATCTCACAACTTTCCCCAAGTTATTTTTCAGGATGTTGTCTATTGGATTCAGTGCCCTGTACGCAATTATTTTGTCTTCTTGGAGCCCCAACTGTTGAAGAGCAGCATTATTTGACTTTACTTGCAATAATTAACTCTTCAAACAATGAAAATGTTTCTTTTTAAGCTTTCATGAAGTGTAAATAGCATTTGTCAGCACCAAGGTTGACAAATGTAAGCAACTCCTGTAGTTTTCCCAGTGTTTCAGTCAGAATTTCAGAGGGATTGAACCTCCTGACTCAGTCCTGTTAATGAGTTTCTAACTGCTGTATTACTCTCCAACTTCCCAACTGAAACCTCACGCCCCCTAGTCTCCATAGATACTAAGGTGTGGCCAGGGTAGTTATTTGATGAGATATTCAGATGTTAGAAGTCTAAAACATCAATGCTGATTAACAGCAGCACTGAAAGGGTATTAAAAAAAAATCACACGAGTGATAAAATAGTGACATTTTTTACGTTTCCTCTGTCCATCACAGGATCTAAGCCAGTCTCTCCATACAGCGGCTACACCGGTCAGGTGCGCAGTTCAGTCTACCAGCCCACTGAGCTGGCTCTCATCACCAAAGCTTTAGGAAACGTGAGTATAAAAGTTTAAAGGCACACTCATTTGAATGCCTTAAATAACTGTAGCAAGCACAGACAGACATAACTTTTCTTCCTCTAGGCAAATTATTATGGAAATAGGGATCATGTAACAGTTCCTGATGCAACCTTTTGTGGCATATTTACACAAAAAACAAATGAGCATGAACACAGTGTCCGTATGATCTAAGGTGTACTCACACAGATGCTTAGTGACAAATGTCAGAGGCAGCAGCTATCCTAAAACAGCCCTCCCTCATAACTCACAGTTAATTATGGCAAAGCAGCAGACAAGCAAAACAAACACTGATAAAAAGTATGGATTACATTTACGACGGCATGTACAAAGGGACATATGTCAGAATACATGCCGGAATTTTTATCTGCAATTTGTAATGGGGGGGTAACAGATTGTTTTGTACAACAGGAGCAAATGCAAAGCTTATGTTTTATCATATCTGTTTAATATAAAACTAGAATTATAAAGAAAATGTCAATAAATAATAAGAATTGGCAACAATAAAGATTTTTATCTGAAAAGTTGTACAGATTGGACACAATCTGTACAGATTCTGTCCTGGTGCAGGTCTTGTTAGACCTCAGCAGCACTACATTTGACACTAATTAAAAAGACTTGAACATATTGAATATAATATAGCCCTGGTTTGGTTTAAGTTAGATCTTTTTGACAGATTCCAGTTTCTTCATGTTAATGCTGTTTCTTCATACCAGAGTTAATTGTGGCATTCCACAGGGTTCTGGACTTGGAGCAGTTCCGTTTTCTCTATATAATTCCTTTATCATCAGGAAACATAACATGCACCTTCACTGTTATGCTTATGATGCACAGTTTCTATGTTTCTATTTATATATAAAACCTCTGGAAACCAATAGGTTAATGAAGTTGCAACTTGTCTTGGCTATATAGAGACTTGGATGAACCATAATTTCCTACTTTTAAATCCAAGCAAAACCTTAGAAAGCTACTAAACCTTGGAAAGCTACTATGCAACTCGGTAATCATCCTGAATGGCATTATCGGGGTTCCTTTGGAGAACCTGAGAGTCTTTTAGGGGATTTTTGTCAATAGGTTTCCAGTATCTGCAAAACATTGCCAGAGGACTGGTACTGTGTTAGCCTCTCTGCATTGGCTCCTAGAGAAATTTAGAAGATAATATGAAATTTTTTCTTTTTCTTGGGAACCAGTCTGGCCACAAAATACTGAAACCCTGTCTGTTTTTAAAACTAGACCTAAAACTTAACTTTGTGAGAGAGCTTGTGCCTTACTAACCAAATTATATATTTTTTAGTGCTGGGCAACTATCAAAATTTCTAATCGCGATTAAACGCATGACATATTTCGATTAATCACATTATGCGCAAAATGTCTCTTTCCTTTGAAAGGTCTACGGCTATATAAAGAAAATCCAGTAAGTTCCGGTTTATAAACACCAACCTGCAACCACAAGTGGCTCTCTGGACCTTCCACAATGCCTCTAAATACGTGGCTAAAATATATTTTTTAATCTGTTATTCTTGTCATTAGGTTGGAAACTGTGGACTTTTATTTTTACTTTACATAATTTTCCACAAATATCTACATCCCTTAGAAGAAATCTGTCTATCCTCTTTTTATTCAAGCTTAATGTTGTTCTTTATTTTAAAACCTAAAAATGGAAATAAAAACGTGGTTCATAAAAAAATAAATATCCTATGGTGGTTCTTTATTAAAAAATATATATTAAGTTTTTGAAAAGGCATTGTAACATTTGCAGCTCTAAACAAGTTTTATTTAGCTGGCTGGGCAGAAAAAAAATGGCTCTTTGGGTTGTAAAGGCTGCAGACCCCTGAACTACACACATAAACAGATTTAGCAGCAGTTTTCTCAGTTAATATATTTTTTCATATATATTAAATCAAATATTTATGACAAAGTAGGATGAAATGATTAGGATTTACTAACTAAAAGCTAAAAAGTCAGCAGGATGAATTTAAAGCTGTGCAGCTGCTTCCTTTTAAACACAGAAAAATTAATGAACCAGTCCTACTTGGTCTTACAAGATCCAGGACTGGGGGGGTGATGGGCCAACTGACAGGTAGAGTGCAAGAGCCTCCATTCAGGAAATGGAGGCAGGCAAGACCGATGAAGGGTAGGTTGAAGCAGGCGTGGACTGGTGTGGTCAGGCAGGCAAGTTAGAAAAAGGTGCAGACAAAAGCAGGCTTAGACAGGTGAGGTCTGGCTGACAAGGAAGAAGGTTTCTAAGAGCAGTCTCAGGCCGAGCAGAAGTGAAAACGATCTGAAAAGGAACTGCTGTAGCCTGCAGCTTTAATTGCCCAGTCTCCTGATTACCAGATGCATGTCAGGTGTGTCGGAGAGAATCCACACAGGCTGTACTCCACCTGCAGCTGAAAACAATTACTCTAAAAAAAACCACACCAATTCAGAACAGTTCCGAGCTTTGCCAACCACCCCATGACAGTGTTTCTTTTTGCATGGAAAGATCTAAATAAAAAGAAGTGAACTGAATTCAGTTCAGTTAAAATAAAAAGAAACTTTACATCTGTATGTCCACCGGACAGGCGGTGCAACTCATTTAACGACAAAACTGGTGTCCTATTAAGGAATATAATAATGGGAGAGCTGGGTGAAATAGTTTGAGTTGAACTAGAGCTGAAGCTCCCATCCCCTTAACTGTTTTTGTCATGACCCTGTTGTGGCTTCATGCAGCGCCCACCGGACCAATCCTATGGCATGATCATTCCCAGAGCTTCCACTGGCTCTGCAGCCAACAGCAGGAGCAGCACCTCCTCCACACACACTGAGGCTGCACACACACAGATAAGCGTAGGTTGAACCCCCGACGCCTCTCCGCCTTCGCTCCACAGTCCTTGTTATCACTTGCTTGCCTCCAGATGCTTTTCTATTCCCTGCCATGTCGGCCTCTCAACTACTGTATCCATAGCAACTTCTACCAGTTAACTATGAATCACTTCTTTGTCTGGATCTTTTTTCTTTTTTTTTCTTTGTGCTGTCCACTCTATCAAGGCCTCGTGTCTTATACCTCCTCTAGCAATATTCTACTAGAACTGAGAGCACTCTGTACTTCTTCCATAATTTCATTAGACAAGAAATCATGATGATAGTTTTTGATTTAATGTGATTTTTCTTCTCTGTCTTCATCATTTACCTCCCATAAGTTTGATTTTCTTTCAAAAGAAAAGAAAGGTGCCCTGGCCTCGGGGTTTTTAAAGTGGCTCTAAAAACAATTGTAGTGATTTCATTTGCTCAGAAAAGCTAATACTATGAAAGATTTCCACTGTCCATTCAGATTCCAACTATGCATGTTCAAACCATCATGCCAATTTAGAAACAGTAGATTAACTAAATTTAGTATAAATTCTTGTCTTATCAAATATTCTGTCAGCCACAAATTGCTGTTAGAAGTCAGGTTTTATATTTGCAGTGGATTGTTAAGATAGCACTACAGACATGCTTAACACTGTATCATAAATATTTTTACTAGCCTGGTAATATTTTTTGGCATTTGTAATCGTTAGGAAATGTGGTTTAAATAACTGAAATATACATGTAGTTGAGTTGCATTTAGCCATACTTAAATGTGTAACTAAAGAAATACTTTTAATTTGTTAACATGGTTGATCAGATTAGTGATTGTTTAATTATAACAGCTAAATATACGTGAGGTTGGTGATTTACATACTGTATGCCATTATGGGTGTTTAGCTGTACTTTGGGATGAATACAGTGTTTTAATTTCCTTAGCTTTACCGCTCATATTTTTGGCTACACAAGCTAATCCTGATCAGTGTTTCTCAAACTTTTTTCAACATTAAACCCCCTGGGGAATACTTTTTCAGCTACAAACCCCCTAAACTGGGGTTACAGTTTTCATTATAGTTCTGGGGCCAAATACAGAATAATTTGATCTCAAGTGGGATGGACCAGTATCATAGCACAATAAAAATTATTTTTCCCTTTTTTTAGGGCAATATATATATATATATATATATATATATATATGATAGTCTCATATTTAGTTATTATTCAGAAAAATAATTTGTTTAATTTTTTTCTAAATTGATCAGTTTTTTATTTTCTTAAATACATTTTAATAACTTCGTATATTATATACATTATATTTGATCAAATTTCTTTTACTTTACTAGCTACAAAATCACAAAAAAACTTACCACATCTATGTGAAACAAAAAATAGAGTATTTCATATTCTGATTAGAGTAACATATGTGGTTTTCGTGAACTTACTCCCTCATTCATCTATTCAGTATTGTTTACATGAAAAACAATTTAAAAAGCAAATTAGAAAGTTTAATTAGTGAAAGGAGTATTCTGCTAATTTAATTATACCACATCTTCTATCACTTAGCAAAATACAAGCATTTAGGATCACATTTCAAAATCTTAGAGGTTATTTTTCACTTCATAAAATTTTCATCCAAGACTCAAATTAATATTAATTTTATTCTGTTAATCAGCAACTTTCTCTCCTCTTATCCAGGGGCAGGGTTTAAACCAGACATCCAAGTGGTGAAAATGCAAATGGATCTCTACACCTGGTCAAAATAACTTCAGTTGATGTCTTCTCACTTGCTGACTGTATGTTTGCTGTTATTCATGGTTCCCTAAGCTGGCTCTAAGAGGAACCTTTGGACCCAACACATGGTAGTGAATGTGGGGCCATCCCTCTGAAGGAGATAAACCTTCTATTGAAAAGTGTTCCATATGCCACTGGGTGTCAGACAATGGAGCTTAATTTGGAAATGAAAGTCCAGGGATGAAGCTTAGCTTCAGAACAAAGACTTTTTTCAGCAGTCACCATTTGCTGACAGTAAACTTTGAGCTCTCAGCTGGACCCAAACACACAGATGAAGACTGACGGTGTTGACGGCACAACACCTGTAAAACAGAATGGTCTAATTTAATGTTTGCACGTAATATTTAGTCCATAACCACAAAAGAATATTTTTATTCAGCTTGGCATGAGGACATCACAATCTAATTAAGAAACCAATTTCCTTTGCAATAATGATGGTGCAATGTTAAGTTTAATTATGATAGTTAATGTATTTTTGTTCCTGGGTTGCCAATGATGTCATAGATTACTAAATCCCTACAAAAAATTGCCCCTGAAATTGAATTAATGCACTTACGTTATATTGTAAATGTGTCATTAATTTTGCAATGCATAAGTATTGTATGATTGTGCATATTTAATATTATTTAAGTACTAATGTGTGGTATTTAATTTTTTTAAATCATTTCAAACAATCAGAGAATAGAAAGCTGAATTCCAGCCTGTTGTATGTCTCTATCATCTTGCTCTGTGTAATTTATCCCCAAAGGTTTCTTTCATTAGGTTTCTAAAAATCTGAATTTTAATCCAGTTTAGTTCTTTTAGTAAAAATGTAGGAGATAAGTCATACAAGATTTTAAAAAAGGCTTACTTTAGTTATGTTAATTATCTTTAACATTGTAGGATGTTAAAAAACCAACAGTTTGGAACCAGTACCACTGAAATACTTTATACCATAAAAATGGATAAATAAAATAATATATTCAGATGTAAAACTAAAAAAAAAAAAGGCAGCTGTAATGCAGAGTGATGCTACTGTGTTCATGAGAAGAGTTTAGATTACTTTATATGAGTTCACTAAAATACTTCAAATCAGCTTTGTTGCACAGAAAAACACAGCTTCTGCACAAGCATCTGTATTGTTTGTAACCACCACTTAGCCAGTTCTGCAAATATATGCATGTGCCAATGTAAAAAGCTTGTTCAGTAGACCTGAAGAACCATCTTATCCTGTTATAATAATGCAAGTAATGTTCAAATACATTTTCAAATTTGCTTTGCCAGTCTAAACAATATAAGATATGAAT
>JBAMHW010000024.1:2600482-2620130 GCA_037177495.1 Rhadinocentrus ornatus | reverse complement strand
ATATTATATTATATTATATTATATTATATTATATTATATTATATTATATTATATTATATTATATTATATTATAAATATATTATAAATATATTATGAAAATAGGTGTGACTGTATTGTTCCAATTGTTTAATGTAACTATTCTATTGAAAGAAAAACACTTTTTAATTGATTACTTTTCTCTATTTTTGCTCTGTTTTAGGCAATGCAAGTGAAATGCTGACACCTGGTGGCCAGACCCTGGAAATGCAACCCGCCCACAAATGGATATTCATTTTCCATTGGTTCACAGTTCTCCTTAATATCTTATTGGTTTGATCGTCTTTCCTCCCACCAATCAACACATTCGTTTACAACTACGCAAAGAGGTCAAAGTTGACATTCAAAAGTGACGCAATTAGCCTTTAAGAGACTTGAGACGGTCAATAGAATTCGTGAAAGTAGTAGCCTTATGAAATCTTTTGCCCACAAAGAAATTAATCTTACAGACACGTGACCGGGCGTCTTGTCCGCTTGGATGATGCTGTGTCTGGGCGTTAAAGCTGCGAGGTCGTCGGTTTCTTTACCAAAGGTTGGTAGCTAAGCTAACGGTCTAGCTAGCTAACTTCATCTATTGTTTTCAACACTGTAAGTTTTGTTTACGGTAAATACCTCCTACCATTTTGATCATCTTAAAAGCGAGAAGTGTGCGCGATGTTTTATTTACGAGAAAAACGGGGGGAAAAAATCAATTCTGTGACCAAAATCACCTAAACAAGTAAGATGCAAAGAAATCATTAAAATAAAGGGAAACTGTGGAAAAGAAAAATCGTTCAAACCTAGTGTAATAAACTCATCACGTGCATGTCTGGTGTACGAAATTAACAGTATCCTTGTAATGTAATTGTAAATATTCAGTAGCTAACCTAGAACATACAGAAAATAAGACGATGCCTGATTGTGATTTATTGTCATATTTTATATTTGCACCAGGATTTAAACATTGTGAAAGTCTTTGTAGTTTTGTACGTTATAAGAGATGTATAAACTACGTTTATTAATTAAATCCTAACAAATAGCTAAAATGACAAAAAATGTCTTATTAGTTTAAAAACTAAATGTGGGAGAAATCCACAATGCATTAGCTAAATGCTCTTAAGTTCAGGTTTTTATTGCACTTATAAGGCTGGAATATTTATGATTGTCAAATTTAAGTGAAACAAATATATTTAGTAATATCAGATCTACTGCTCTACTAGACAGAAGGTCAAAAGAAACTGATCAAAGATCTCGCAGGCTTATAATCTGGAGCCAGTCTAATCCGTGTCTTCTGGACTTGGTCAAAGTTGTTCTTTCTTTCTTTGTTTTTAGTCTTGGGGTGATACTTTTCTGTTTTCTTATGAATGGCAAAAGATGCAAAGTGCGGAAAAATTTCACTTAAGTAGGTTCTAAGAATCCAGTTTTTACTTTACACATCTGAAGCCCACAAAAATCAAATCAGTGCCACCTGCCTGGCAGTTTCCTCCATCTCATATCACCATAAAACAGGACTTTCTATGAAACAGTCACAATTTCATCTATTCATTAAGAAAGAAGCAGGCTTGGACACTTCTACAGCTTCCATGTGGTCTAAACTGAATCGTAAAGTAAACATTTGTAAAGATATACTTAGGTGTGGTTTACATTACTGTTTGTCAGTTTGCTTTTTTGAATGAAGACTTCAGACATTCAGCAAACCCCTAAAAGCTTATATTTGTTCACTCATATTACACAAACATTGTTTTCATGAAATAACCTCTTTATGCATAAAAGGGGATTGACTTGGATGTAGCTCAGTCTTTTGGGCTCATTTGTTATGGTCGGATCTGTAAATAGAAAAATTAATCCTGCCTTTTCTGTCTGCTGTTGGTCCCTGGGTTAGTTTCTGAGTTCTTAATGCTCTGCAGTTTCATGGTGTTGAGAAGTGTTTAAAGTCAGATCTGTAAAAAGATCAGTGGGGTTTCAGTAATATGTTCAGCTGACTTGAATCTTATGCAGCACATCTTATAAATATTCTGGTTTTGAAACATTAGGATTTGTTGTTTTTGCATAAGTTTAAGATCTCTGGGTTTTCTGGACCTTGTCTAAACTTCAAAATTGAGAATAAAATGAATAATTCTAAAAATGTATGACTAAGCACAGTGTTTTGTGGTTTTCCAGCTGTGTATCCTCTCCCTGCTACACATGAGACTTCTTCGGTTGTGCCACTGTCCTCTGCAGTTCTGGAGGAGTCATCTTCACAGTGGGATCGTTCGTTTTGCCTCTGCTGGAGCAGAATCACCTTCTCCTTCTGAGCTGACTAACACAGAACAGAACCAAAATGCCTTAGTGTGGTCCCCTGACCAGGGTCCCCCACCTGCTCCCACCCACTGCTGCATGAGTGGCTGCCATAACTGCGTTTGGATCGAGCATGCAGAGCAGCTGTTGGCTTACTATCATGACGGAGGTGACCGAGCGTTGGCTGCCATTGAGGAGAACGTCCTCGATGATAATCTGAAAGCTTACCTAAAAATGGAGGTTAGACTCCTAAAAAAGACGTGATGTACTCCTGCCCGCAGCCTTGTTTAACTAAGCACTTTATAACTCATCCTGTTCAGCTGTATTACTTTCAGGTTTTCACCCTTTTTTGTGTTGATCAAAAACTGCTTGAGTCATCAAGCATTTAGTTAAAAACCTGGATTTTTGACTGTAATATGACACATGATCATAAAAAATTCACAACTATACTTATTAAATTTGATCTTTAAATATAAAATGTCACAATCAATCTTTAATATTTCAGGGACATGTGAACTTTCTTAGTTCATACCACAGGCAAGAGTGGCCCAAATTTGACCTTTTTCTGCACATATTGGACGTTTATCTGATGTTTTAATGATAGTCTGAACAGCACAGATCCAATCCAGGTCACTTTCATCTATGGTATAAAATCAGGTTCACATCAGATGTTTTTCAAAGCGACCTCTTAGTGGTCACGTTGCAATTCATCCCACTTTTAAATCATTGAAGTGAGACTGACGTAACTATTTTGCACCGGAGGAGGTGGGATGTGGCAAGATCACATTCCTTCCATAGACAGCGTGATGCCACATCTTCTATTGCATATGCAGGTCACTTCAGGGCTGCAGTGTGTTAACACTGAAGTATGATGGCAGTCACAGTAAAATTATAGAGAGAACAACAAAATTTAATCCAAATCTAAGATAATAAAAAAAAAGAATTTAGCATTAAGACCTGTAGTTTGAAGGAAGTATTAGTCCAGGAGTGTCCACAGTTGGTCCTCGAGGGCTGCGTGTGTGCGTGTTTTCAGTGTTCCCCTGCTTCAACACACCTGACTCAAATGAAATGGATCCAAAAGCCCATGAAGTTCTGCACAATAACTAAATAATTTGGGTCAGATGTGGAGCAGGGAGACATTGAAAGCCTGCAGTATTGTGGCCACACCTTGACACCCCTGCCATCGTCTCCTGATGTGTGTGTGATCTACTCTATAAAAGTAAATTTCTCTAAGTTTATTTAGTTTATTCAGTGTCATAACGCACAGTTGCATTTTTAATGTAAAAGTTTGAACTTTTAAACTAAAGTATTTGATGTACATTTTAATGAGTTGACTGATCACTTGAGTTTGTATATTTTATTGTCTTTTATTAATTTGTTTTGAATTTATATTTAAGATTTGTCTGTTAAATAAATATTCCTATTTAAAACTAAAATATTTTATCCATTTATGAAAGAAAATCTATATAAACCAGACAATGCAGAAGGCTATCAGATCAAAACCGTCAAATTTCAATATAAAAAATTATTTTACTTCTCAAATATGACTGAAATGTTTAAAACTGATTAATGAAGATTTTCTGTTCATAGTGCAAATGCATTAAAATAAAATCAGGAACACACAACGTCCACTAGGGGGCACCACACACACAGAAACCTGCTCTCCCGATTAAATGGATGGTTTGCGTTAACCTGCTTTTTATGAGGAGTTTTCCTCCAAGCTGAACCTGCTTCACTTTATCAAGAAGGCATTTTTTGACAATTGTTCTTTAAAAATTTACAAGAATTTATTGCAATGCACTCGCACAGAGTCTGTATATTTATTAAACCTTTTGATGTAGTTGATGGGCGCTGTCCCTTTTTTTAAATCCATCAATCAGACAGTGAACGAAGCCCATTACTCACAGTCTAAAGACCCTGATCTCCCTCTTTAAGTCAGCATTAGTCTGGTAACAGTGATGTACAGTAAGTCCTTATTGCAGATCACCATGTGCATCAGCTCCAGCCGTGCAGCGTTCACATTTATACTCTGATGTGGGTTGTGAAGCGGATTACAAATGAGTTGTTTTACTGATCAGACACAGAAGTGTGAACCTGTTGACTCTGATGGGATGGGATAAACTCCAGACGGATTACTTCACATACCAAGGCCTCAGTGTCACTTTGCGTCATGGCAGCGCTGTATCACAAATCTGCACCGTCATGAGTGAACTGTTCTTACAAATATGTCCTTTAGAAGCATTATTTATCTGTAATTTTGTTTTTAAATAATCTTTTTATTAACTTCTTATTTTAAACTAATTTTTAAGTTTTTAAATACAACAATAACTAATTTTGCTCAACATAATATGGACTTTGGCACAAACATGATTGCATTTCAAACTATTTATTTTATTTTATTTTTTTTTACTTGTCCAGCGTCATAGCAAGCAGAGTTATGATTTGGTTGCCGTGTTGTGCTGAGCAAATTTGTTTTGCCAAAGGATTCTCAGTAGCTATAACTTTGTAGAATTAAAGCCCCTTCATGCTTGATTGTTGTTGTTTTTTTTATTTTAAATATTGCTAAGTCACATGTGTACGCTGGAGCTGACAAAGGAAAACAAAGGAAAGGGAAGAGAAAGAAAGAAAGAGAGTTAAAAAAAAAGGGAAAATGAGACAAATATACACCAAATTGAAAGCAACAGCTTTTTAACCAAGACAAAAAAAGAAAGAAAGCTAGCTGCTACACCTGTAAAGATACAAGAGAAAACATCCTCCGGCCTCTGCAAGAAAACAAAGCTGACCATCAGCACCTACATGAAGACAAACAAGTTGAAGAAAACAACCAAAATAGCTACTAAATCACCATGAACAAAAAATAAAACAAGAATATAACACAGGACAACACGTGATGGAATCAGCAAGTTAATGAATGTGAGGGCAAAATATCAGGAAAGGACGGTGCTTAGTGATGAGAGTGATTGTACAAATGCGACCGGGCTCCTCCAACAATCAGAGGCTCCCAAGACCCAGGCGACCAGCAGCCATCCCATGTATCCCAGTCAGCCCACCCTGACCCACCCAGGCGACCAGCAGCCATCCCATGAATCCCAGCCAGCCCACCCAGGGGCCAGGGATGCCAGCCGCTAGCACTGGCAGGTACTAGCCACCCAGAGATGTGCAGAGCACAGGGTCCCAACCCAGGCAGTGGCCTCACCTGATGCCCAGGAGGACCAGCAACCCCTCAGAGGGCTACCCAACATGGGCAAGCGCCCACCCCAGGGACCAATGACACTGCCAAACATCCAAAGTATGTAATTACCAATCTGAGTTTTTTTTTTTTGTTTTTGTTTTTTTTAAGCACTACTTTAGTGTAGTAATGCTTAATGATTGTACAGAGTATTTTCAGCTCTGTTGCATAGCACATTAATGAGATTCACTAGACCCGGGATCACCAACTCTGGCCCTCTTGGGCCTTTCTCCTGCAGATTTTAGATGTTTCTCTGCTGCGACACAATTCAGATTAAGTTCTCCACGAGCCTTTTAATGCACTGTTCATTTGAGCCAGGTGTTCTGCAGCAGGGAGACATCTGAAACTGTTTTGTATTATTGTCAATTTCTGATTTTTATCATTTTTAATTGTTTTATTTCAGTTGTTTTAATTGTGTCCGTTCATGTTCTTATCTTTTGTTTGTGCGTTTGATAAAGTTACCATTAAAAACACTTTCCAGCAGCTACAAGAACATATAAGCTTTGATCATTAGCCTTTCTCTGTGTTTACTATAAGATAAATCATGTTGAAGCTTTTTCTCTTCTGGTTAAAGGACGTAAACAAAGTTTTGTTTTTGACATTGGAAAGAGCTCAAAACTGTTGTTCAAGGGTTTCCGGACACCTTCTGTCTGAGCTAGGCCCCAATAAAAGAAGATTCTTGGACATGTCACTGAGTGGGTGTGAAACTGATGAAAAATCCAGAGAATAACTTCGACCTCGTGAGTTATGCTGCATAAATCCCAAAACTCATGATGGTGGCTCACAAAGCTCACCAGAAGCTGTAGAGTTTCACTAGTTAGCCAAAATGATGACTTTTTTTCTTTCCTATATGAACAGATAGGAAGATTGATCAAAGCATTAAGTGCATCCTTCCTCCTTTAATTTTCTCCTCTCTTGGTGTTTTTTATAAATGCTTTCTTATAATTCTTTGAGTTTATCAGCGTAACCACACCTTTACAGCTGCAGATATTTAAGACAGTAATGTCCACACTCACACCACCTGAATCGTTCCCTGATGCTGCCGGGCCCGTGTGCATTCAGGGCTGCAACACACCCCACCTGCTCGATTCTAAATTAGATTAGAAGTAAAAGGAATAAAATAAAATAAAAATGGAAAATGACTTTTTTTTATTTTGATGCAAGCAACATATTTGAAAGAAGCTGAGAGAGGATTGTGTTTATTATTGTGCTGCTCATTTGATCTCAGGACTGAGAAGAGGAGTTGCTGTAGTTTTAAACACGTCCCCTAGCCTCGCCTTTTATAGTTTCATTGTTAGTTTTAAATATTTTGTCTTCGTTTTAGTAGCTGTAGCTGCCATCACCTTTAATTTGTAGTTTTTAGGGCACATATTCTGCAGATTCATGTTTGTTTTAAAATAAAATTTTACTGTTTGAGGGGAACATTTAGTAAAGGCAGATCAAATTAAAATAGATCATGTAGACATTGCTTTCTAAATTAAAGTTTTAGTAACATGGCCAAAGAAAAGAATATTTTAAAAATCTGCGGGTGGATTTTGCCAGTGCCCTGCAGGCTTTAGAAGTTTCCCTGCAGCAGCACACCCAATTCAGACTCAGGCTTGTGCAGAGCTCGATGTCAAGTGCCCATTGACTTGAGTCAGATGTGTCACAGCTGGGAAACTTCTAAAACCTGCAAGACCCTGGCCCTTGAGCACCAGGATTGAGGACTGTGCTCTAGTTTTCTTGATACTGTTGTTATATTTAGAAAAAATAAAAATGGCCCCTACACTTAACAAAACAAACAACAACACGTGGCATTTCTCAGTTTAAAGTTTTTGATAAGTAGATTTTTATTTCGCATTTTCCTACTTTATGCAAATTATATTTTAAACATTCATCTTATATTTACATTTGGCTAAAACCATGTTCCCATTTGTAGCTCACTAGAAGTCCTGCTTGTTTGGGATGTTGCAGAAGTTGTAAACCCACATGTGCGGCTGGTGTTGCTGTAATTAATGACGTTGAACGCGCTGAAATCACACTGATATGTTAAGACAATTCTGCAGGATGAAGGATTGATGACTTGTTCTCGAAGCAGCTGGTGTAACGGTTGCATAAGAAAGAAACAGAGGAGGCCTGGGCCTTTCAGGAAGCTTCCTGCTGCATCTATAATCTGCACGAACATAATGTAATCTGCGTTATCTCGTCCTGCATCTTACTCTCTTAAATCACTGGTTGGAGAAAAGCCACCACCTCATAGCAACTATCAAAGGTGGTAGTGATGATGAAGTCGACCAAAATTCTTCCACAACCACAAAAGACTGATAATACTTAAAGCTATTACTGCAATTTTAAATGAACAAAGATCTTTGCTGAAAATCACACACACAGTTGATAACTATTGGCACCTATAGCGACTTCATGGTAACACAATTATAGCTAATGAAAACATGCTGTTGCACTGCATTCCGACCAAATATCTCCACTTTAGTCTGGTCTTTCTATAGGACAATGTTCCAAAAGTCTTGGTCTTGTAGTTTGTTCAGATGCAGCTTTTCCAAACAAAGCCATGATGTCGTGTTGTTTTTAGAGAGAAGAGACTTTCTTCTGCAACCCTTTCAAACAAGCCATATTTAATCAGTCTTTTCTTAATTGTATTGTCATGAACTTTACAATTCAACATGCTAACTGAGGTCTGGAAAGTGTTAGGTTTGTTTTTTGTTTGTTTGTTTTTTGCAGTTTCTGAGCATTGCACTTGATTTTGCTGTGACAGCCACTCCTGGGAAGATAGACAAATGTCTGGAATGTTTTACACTATCACTACACTAAATAATCTTTCTCTCTGTGGAATGATGTACTAAAAGGTTTAAAAATGACCTTATACCCCTCTCCAGAATGACTAACAGCAACTTTGACATTGTGTTAACACACACCTGCAGCAAACTGCCAAAACGTCTGCTTTTGTAGAGGAGCTCACAATGGTGATGGTCAAACATGTGCATTTGATTAGCAGCACCAGACTGCCACTTACTATCTTAGATAGGCCTCACAGCAGGAGTGTGGTGTGCGTATGGGGTGTGTTGACCATGATCTTTATTTCAGCTTCAGTGTAAACAGATTACAGCACCCACGCCACATGCATGGGATTACTATTACAGGAAGTATTTAAATCATGGTAATACCAGGATGCCTCTGGTTTTACTATGATTGGAAGACCCAGGACATGCTGGACGGACTATATCTCTCAGCTGACCTGAGAATGCCTTGGGATCTCCCCTGACAGACTGGTGAATGTGGCCGGGGAGAGGGAAGTCTGGGCTTCCCTGTTTAGCAGCTGCTCCTGTGACCCGACCCGGTTAAACAGTAGTGGATGGATGGATGGATGGACAGACGGAAGGATGGACGGATAGATGGATGGATGGATGGATGGATGGACATACGGACAGATGGATGGAAGGATGTATGGACGGACATACGGACAGATGGATGGATGGATGGACGGATAGATGAATGAATGGATGGATGGACGGACGGATGGACATACGGGCAGATGGATGGACGGACGGATGGACATACGGGCAGATGGATGGAAGGAAGGATGGATGGATGGAGGGAAGGAAGGATGGATGGATGGAGGGAAGGAAGGATGGATGGATGGCACTACTTACATGTTGCAGAGTGCACATCACAGCTGAGAAAACAATGTTAAAAATATCAAGTTGAACGTAAATTGCTAAATAATCTGTGAAATAAATTTCTGGAAAAATGCCACCATGCAATATATACCCAATCCAGGCATTCAGTATCACTTGGACTGTTACTGTTAGATAAATGGAAATAAAAGCGTGCAATTAAGGATGAAAAAGCTATATATCATGAATTCTCTATACTCTTCTCCATAAAACCTCTCAGGATAGTGTATAATACCAACTTTAACTATAGGAGGTCAGGCGTAGGGCATGGTGATGTGTCACTATAACCTGGGGATTATAAACCATGTACAGGTTTAAGTGTTTGGATTGTGTGCAGATCTTCCACATAAAGAGGTCGACAGGTGAATTTAGATCAATGCCTTGTAAATACTTTCACATAGAAAATTATACGTATACATGTAGTTTCTATTAGTTTTTATACTTTTATTTTACCCACCTCAGATGTAGAGCACTTTGTTTCAGCCGTTACTGGTGTTAAAACACTTTATACACAAACTGATGATGATGAAAATGGATGTAACATTAGCATACAAATTAAATACTCTCAGTACAGTTTGATCGTGTTGGCCTCGTCATCCAGTTTGACCTGAACCCAAACATGTCAAGTCAAGTGTTGACAAGAAAGACGGGAGGTGGCGCGTTCATAATCTCAGGCTCAGAGTATAAGAGGGCCCCCTAAGCCCTGACTGGCCCTCACAGCAAGCCTAGCGTAGAAGTCCACTCATCTGCTAGACAGAGCACTGCTGCGCTCACATCCACCTGTTTGGCTGTTCTTCACCCAAGCAGCTGGTGAGTAGACCAACCTAAATAAGCTGATCCGCGAAGTCTTCTTGGATGCAGAAAATTCTGAAGTCTTCTGATTAAAAAAGAAAAACTACTACATATTATGCTGCTTCAAAGTCAAACAAATTCATTTGCATTTTAAAATGTGACTAAACATGTGGGAAAGTCACTGCTTGCAATTTTGTTTCAGACATTTAGTTGTTTAGATGCTTCGGACCCACATCAGGATTTGAAATAAAATGCTGCAATGTGATTTCAGACATTTTTAAAGATTTTTCATTTATTCTAAAAAAGCATTTATCTTTTTGTAAATTAAAAACAAAAACAACAATCCCGTGCAGATTTTTTATTATTTGTATATTTGTACCTTATTTGGCAGTTATTTGAGTTTGTCAGGGTTACTGTTGGTTGTTGGCTTTCTTTATTAGGCAAACTATGTGTCTGTTTTGTAATGTATTATGATACGTATGTTAACCATTTATAAATTATTACCTCAAGTTGGAGCTCTTTTTCCTGACACCAGTATTTGAATAAGACCTTTCTTTGAGAAGTTAAGCATATGTTTTTTTTTTGTAACAGAAAAAGTAGAAAATCTAAATGTTTTCATGCTGAGCTAGCAGTATAAAACTGTCTGAAATAACTAAATGTTGTTCTCTAATTTGGAAGCTCTCAGGTCGAAGACTCGAAGAGTTTAGAGGTTCAGTTTAAGTTAAGATTTTTTTACTTTTCATCTTACAGAATCCGATTCATACAGATTTAAAAATACTTTGCGACAACAAGAAGTAAACAGATTAATTGCAGGCATGCAAAGTACATCTCCACACCTGGAAGGCAGATGTTTCTTCCTTTTTTGTGACTTTAATATAAAACTGAACTTACTAAAGATGGCCAATTTCTACACAGTTCTGTTGGTCTCAAACCTTCACATCAGCAGTGGGGGTAAAGACCTGTTGAGGACGGTCAGTGTGACAGGGACATGATGAGCGGATTAATTATTTAGACCCTCAGTGCATAGCTCAGCACTTCTGCCGTGTCGTCCTTGCTTTAACAAGATTATTTGAGTGCGACCGGCTCAAACAGAGACAGTGAAAACTTATTAACTTGAGCCAGGGATTAGGGGAATTTGGGTCATCTTTGCAGGACAGCCTCAAGTGTGGCCATTTAAATTACAGGGAAACATGGGAGTAAATCCAGGCAGGTGTTAGTCAGATCTGTAAGAGGATCACAGATGGTAATGTCATATAGAGGTGAAAGGAGCTGTGTGTAAGTGTTACATCAAATTAATGCTGGAGTTGAGCATCTTGGACCCGCATTAATGGGATTTACAGGCAATAAATAAGCAGAAGTGGCACAATCTTTCCATCACTTTAAACCTTATTTTTTAACATTTCTTTCCCAATATTCAGATTTCATCACGAAGACTACACTTCTGAGAGGTGTCCTAAAGCCAACAGCCTACACACACGTCACATATAACTGCTCAAAATGAATCTTGAGCCACCCAAAGCTGAGATCAAGTCAGCCACTCGTGTAAGCGGCGGCCCCGCCACCCCACGCAAGGGCCCCCCCAAGTTCAAGCAGAGGCAGACTCGCCAGTTCAAGAGCAAACCTCCAAAGAAGGGAATTCAGGGGTATGCCTCCCATACAGAACTTTTCTCTTTAGTACTTTTAGAAGTTTTAATCCTTTATGGTGTGTAATCTGTGTTTTTGTTTAAAGCTTTGGTGATGATATCCCCGGCATGGAGGGCTTGGGCACAGGTGGGTTTTCATAAGGATTAAATGATCTATTTGCATGACTCACAGGTACTTGAACAATCTCACATCTTTTTCTTTATTTTGCAGACATCACTGTCATCTGCCCATGGGAGGCCTTCAGTCACCTGGAGCTGCACGAGCTGGCCCAATACGGCATCATCTGAGCCTTCCCATGCCTCGCCGCAATCCGCCAAGGATTACAGGCCATGCACTTCAAACCATCTGCCTCGGGCTCCATCTCAAACCTGTAAATGGAACTACTCTAAACAAACAAACATAACGATGAACTGTAACAAACACAAAAAATGGAAAAAGAGAAAAAAGTCTACCAAAAAAAGAATCTTTCTGTTCTCTGACTGGACTCTTCTTCTGGCTGCAGCTCACACACATCTGCTCATGTTTAGGTTTAATGTCTCTTTGATTCACTTCACTCAGTAGATCTGCTCCGTTAATTCCTGACAACACACTCGCTTTCTCCTCTTTCGCTCCTTCTTTCCCTCTTCTCTTCTACTCACTGTCAAAACAAGAAACTTACGCAAGCAAGGCAGCCTCACTGTGAGTTTAAGTGATAAACCCGTGAAGTGGGTGGGCTCCCACTTCACGTGCCTCGGCGCCTCTTTCGCCATCACAGAGGCTTCTACCATCAACGCCGAACGTATCAAATCCTAAACCTGAATTCCGTAGGGAGCAGACACCAGCTTGCCATTGCTGAATGTAACCTTTCAATGGGACAACCGTGAATCAGATATCCTTCTTTTCCCTCTGTTTTTCCCTTTTAACTGCACCTAACTTCACCATAACTCAAAAAACATCACGTTTCTAAAATTCTGTACCTCTTTTAGGATGTGGGAGTCTACTGGTAGACGATACGTGACACTTAGCAGTGACATCTGCCCTCATTTTACTGCATAGAGAGAATTTAACCACATAACTGTCCAGGGAATCGGAATTTCTTCATCTACCAGTAGTGTGTATGTTTGTCAATTTTCACACCAACTCTGCCATCATGTTCACAGTAGCTTTCTCTTTATTTGTACATCTCCCTTGTATAATATTGGTGTATATGTCTTGTACATTCATTGCATGTTTATTTCTGTTACTTTCACACATTTGTGAAACCTGTATGTTTATTTTGTGGTAAGAAGCTCATTCTTGTAGCTCTTAATTGTTGTTCTTGTGTAGAGCAGCACATTTTACATGTCTCCACTTTGTCCATTATCTGCCATCCATCCCTCAGTGTGTTTTTTTCCACCTTTAATGTCCTCTCCATATCTTCTTCGTCACCCCTGTGAGCCCCACAATTACTCTACTCTAGAAAACGAGACGAGGAGCAGAAGATATGAATCTGGTGATGGAAGAGTTGTGCTGTATTAGTAAAAGACGGCAGAGGGATGAGTGGGATGGATGTTTAAGTATCTGTCTGATGAAACGTGTAATGGAGCTATGTCTCTTCAGGACAACGGGAAAAAAATAAAGCATAAAAAAAGTAAAATATAAATAAGGATTTGTTTATTCTGCTCATTTTTTTTCTTTTTGGTGGGTTTACCACAAATGCAGAGAAAAAGTTAAGAACAGTTAAATGAAACATCATTTAATCTGCTCAGTTTCTCATTTTTTTCCCACCCAAGTAGATTCAAAAATAACTTTTATACTGGCACCTATCATAATTATACTATATATACTATACTATAAGATATATATATGTATAGGAAATTAACAACTTCAGAACCTGCTGACATAATTATTTGTAAATCTTCTGATTTCAGACAGTTTATGTAAAAAATGTTAATGTTTATATAAATTATATTTTTGGCAGAATGGTTCAATGTTTCTTAAAAAGCTAAAACGTTTTTACTAACGACAAAGCAACTTTGCATTTACGTTAAACACTTCTTACAAGTTTACCAAAACATGATTACAAAGATAGGTGTTTCACTAAAATCTGTGACCCATCAGAATATGTGACTGCAGGCAGGACTCTGCACGTACATCCTAAAAACGAGCGAAGTCTTGAAAACGCTTTTATTTAAGTCTGGGTTAATTATAATGCAGGTACAGTAAAGTAAAACATTCAAGACTTTGCTCGTGTTCTAAGACATACATGCAGAGAAATGTACATCATCGCCCCCTGTGGTCCCAGATTTTGATGGGTCACATATTTTGGTGAAACACCTATCTTTGTAATTGTGTTTCGGTAAACTTGTAAAAATGTTTCGATAAACTTGTAAAAGGGTTTCGGTAAACATATGAAAGTGTTTCGGTAACTGCTTTGTCATTGGTAAAAGTGTTTTGGCATTGTACTTTTGCTTCTAAATGTAAATATGGTTTCTATTATGTAACAAATTATGCGCATCGTGACAATGTTAGTGTTTCACTTGATGTGACATTGTTTTGCACTTCCCGGCTACTGTAAATAAAAAAAAAATAAATAAAAAAAGTCCTACACACAAACTGATTACACTGAGTTATTTCATTAGATCATTGGTCAGACCAAGTTAACCAGTTATTTATTTTTATAGAAGTTGCAGAAAAATGGGATTGAGCAGATTTATTGATCTTTGTCTCAGCTTCAACATGTGATAGCAAAGATCAATTACAGGCTGCTCATCGGTTTGAAGTGCCACAAGACAAGGAACGACAGCTAAAGTTCTGCTTGCATGTTTTTCTAAAGGAAGAATGAGAGCAGAGATAAAGTGGGAGATGAAGCAAATGGGATTCAGTTTGACTGCAGAGAAACATTTTCCAGCAGAGACAGCTGATTTCTACAGAAACTCACTCCAGCTTTGGTAATAAAACACATGCTGAGCTGCTGTGATTGAAGAGTTTCCACAGTCTGTTCTGTCACTGGACACCAATCATCTTCTGTAGCTGATCTTAACATCCTGACATCTTTTCCTCCTGTGATTCAAGTGGACTTTCCTCCACTGTCAAACATTAAACTGTTTTCCAGCAACTAGAACCAGAAAGGTTTTTAAGTGAGAATAAGATCTGATTCTTTCCTGATGACTGCTTCAGCAGATTGTGATGTTACACATCAGTAAAGCAGTTTCAGCTCCAGACTTCTTTTCTAAAGTCAGCAGCATCTTCTACCATCTGACTAAGTCCTTTAATTGAATCTTTGTGTTCAGTTCTGATCATTGAGAAACTAAAAACAGAGAATCAAAATATTTAAAAAATGTTTCTCATCCAAAAAACATCAAGAACATGCCTGGAGATATAGAAAGCTTTTTATAAAAACTACAAAACATTGTAGAAACTTCTGTTAAAAAGTAGCATTAAAATGAGCATGAAATTAAAAAAAAATCTTGTAAAGTTCAGAGAACTCCTGCAGGTGACAGGTGGAGGGGTTGTGTAAAAAGTCTGCAGTGTAGAGAGTGAAGAGGAACAGAGCCAGGACCGATCCCTGTGGGGCCCCCACACTGAAGACGACAGTGCCAGACACACATTCCCGGGTCCTCACATACTGTGGACGGTTAGTGAGATACTCCAGAATCCAGGATGTGAAGTACACAACGACCCGTCTTCTCCAGCTTGTGCCTCAGCAATGTTGGCTTTATAGTGTTGAAAGAAAATGATTCTCACAGAGCTTCTGTGCTTCTCCAGGTGACAGAGAGCCCGCTGTAGGAAGAAAATGATGGCATCATCCACCCCAATTCCAGACACATAAGGCAGATGTTCTCAACAACAATCCAACTACATTGAAAAAATATATGTCACAGCTTTTTTTCACCATTCTGTCCTCATTTTTGTTTACGAGTCAGTTATAATAATAATAATAGATTACATTTATTAAGCGCTTCTCAAGGCACCAAAGCGCTTAGCATAGCTCACCTATAATTAGGCATTTCTTTGTTATTTCTTGTTCTTTCACAAAGGTTGGTCCAGCGTCCACCAGGCTATAAAATATATGTAAATAAGTATAGAGGTTTCTTTGTTTCAGGAAATAATTTATCAGAAATTTGAACAGCTGTTATCATGCAACTTTTTACATTATGACTTCAGTGGGGACTAACAGTGTTAAACTGCACACAGATGATAAACCAAAAGATAAATAACACAATAAATAAAAATACCAATTTTTTTAATACATGAATCAGTTTTTAAAATACAAACTGCTCAGTTCTGGTGGGTCCCTGTGATTATCCTACCCTCCACACAGATACAATTACCCTGCCGCCACTACCTCATTAGTGCAATAAATAAGTCCAGTTTAACATGTGTAGCACTTTTTATGCCTTTATGCTGTTTTTATATTTACTTATTCCTATTTACACTCTTATTCTTTTCTTAATTGTATGCTGTCAAACTGGCTGCAGTATCTGGACCTCACTACAGAATTCCATACTACTTCATGTGAAAACCAACTTGGCATGACAATTAAAGTTATTGAATCATGATTCTTTAAAAAGACACAAACACTAAAAAAGTCACTACAATCAGTCATTACAAGGGAAAAAAAAAGGGCCCAGACCTCAACATTGTTGAAGCAGTGTGGAATCATCTGGACAGAAAATGGAACAAAAGGCAACCGATATTCAAAAAAGTGCTTTAGAAAGTTCCTCTTCCGGCTAAGAGTGTTTAAGAATAAAGCTGCTCAGACCAAAAGTTGACATTCAGGATATTAGAACTGTACAAAAAATATACTGTATTTCCTACAGTTTTATTGGCAATATATAAAGAACTGTGAATCTTCTGACTCTTAAACCTTTTCATCAGTGTTTGGTTGTTACTATTTAAATCTGGGTTCTTGACTGGTTCTGGGTTTCTATTTTCTATTTCATCCATTTAACTGAGTTGCTCTTCAGATGATCTGTCTTTCTTTTGTCTTTATTGCTGATTTTATAAGGCTGTGAGGACTGAGATGCCTCTTCATCATCTTCGCCCTTTACAATAACAGGGAAAGGGAACTTTGTGACATCAGGTCCCTATTGTCCACGAAGCTCTGTGTTCTGTCAAAACATGCTACTGTAATGAAATAACCTACCAAAGGCTGAATTTATACTTATATCTACCGATCTGTGCTATCCCATTAGAAAAGACTTAAAATACACTACGTCAGAACTTACAAAAATTTGACTCAACCTATAGCATTCAATTTCTACCCTACACATTAATCAGTTAGAGATCAAATATTTTTACCACAAAGAAAAATATTACATTTTTTTATTTTCATTTATGTGATTATGACGTATTTATTTCTGTTCACAGACTGAATTTTGGGTTAGGAGTGTTTAGAAAAGCAAAATCTATTCATAAAACAGATCATTGAAAACAATAATACACTCCGGTTCTTGTTTTTACTGTACACCAAATAACTTGTGTGCACACTGTAAACGGTCCGGGTGCTACTACACGCTATTAGCGTTCCGCGTGTTTCATGCAATCTGTCAACAGAAGTTATTAACTAACAAATGTTAACAAACCGACTTTTAGCGTTTGTTTCAAAAGAACAGAAGATAAGCAATATAAACCTCATTCTTATGTAAAAATTATTTAGCCACAGTTGCAACAAGCTGACAGTTAGCAGTTTTTTTCCTGCAGAAACACTCCACATAAGACCAGTGCTTAGGTTCGTAACTACATCTTGCGCCTGATGAACACGGAGGGGTTTAATAATTAGTTTGTCTTCTAAAAACATATATTCAGTTTTGTCCTGCTGATGAAAATCTACTTCATTCTTGGTCAGCTTTTCTCCTTTTTTAGACAACCTAGGAAATTAACTACACCTGGGCAGAATCGATCATTGCAGTGACATTTCTGTCAGACTGTGCAGATCCATGGGAACTGGACACACATTCAAGCAAGGCTGAATTGTGTCTACGAATTTTTTGTTTACAAGTCTGTCGCGATTCGATCAGGCATCTTGAAAGACACCAATTGGCTTGAAGTGACCGCTTGCCTTGTAACTGCCGCCACCTACTGGAGACATTTAACTCCTGCAGCCTGCAGTGACGCTGACCACACTGCTCCCGTTAGAAATAACTTTTAAAATTCCCTCCATCGTGGGTTTTCTTTTAGTTTAATATTTCTTCAATCAATAATCAAATTTCGAATGCCTGGATTTTTTCTTCTACATTTTCAAGTTTTTGTGTCCAAAGAAAATGAATGAAAGCATAGCCACCAATCTTGTCAGACCGTTTTTTTCATGTGAAAATCCTTCTCTATTTCCTTAATTGCAGTGGTGCCACCTTAATAAAGTGATCTGATTTCTGAAGTTAATCGTGACCATTTCCAATTCTAGGATCAGTTTGCAGTGCAGTGCAGTGGAAAAGTCTTGCATTGCCCCTAATTTTTAATATATTGTCAGTAAAACATGCAATCAATGATTGGGATGTGCAAATATGCATGGAAACAGGGTATATTAGATAAGAAACTGAAATTATTACATTATAATAATCTTGAAAGTCAACATTTTGAATGTGCACCTTCTTTCTTCAACCGTCTGAACCCTCTTAGAAAATCTGTCATTTCTTAACATCTGCAAGAATAGTTCTCCCGTCTTCTTGAAGGACTTTCCAAAGCTTAGTTTTATCTATGAATATGATCCCACACTGCTTTAGTAATAACGAGGTCGTAACTGGGGAGGATTTGTCACCTATCAGACCTGTTGCCACTGATTTTTAGTCCAGTTCAAGTGGTAATTGTTATATTTCAGCCTTTTTCTGTTTAAAACAAGGAAATGAACAGGAAGAAAAATACTTTTTACAATTATGTGCAGTCAGCAGTGAAGCTTATATGGGAAAAACTTGGAAAAGCTTGCAAAATAATTTTGGGAAAACTGGGACATCTGGATCATCACTAATACAACAGACAAAGCAATGACAACCAAATAATTTATGTTAAGTTGTTGACATAAATAAATAAATAAATAAATAAATAAACATTCCTCTGAAGTTGTCGGGTATAAAGACTGATTAGAAAAAGAGTGGAAACAATTATCAATGTTCAATGAAAAGCTTTTCAAAGAAAAAAAGCTTCAGAAAGCCTTAAGAATATTGCTCAAGACAACTTTAAAAGTTTGCAAAAGAAAAGTTGTAAGAAAGACAAAAAATTTAAAAAAAAGGAAGCATAATCACTCAGATAGACAACTGCAGCTCTAATCACTAAAAAACAAACAAACTTTGAAGCATTTGGTGTGATGTGGTTTATTGCAGCAGCAGCCGTCGTGGTGCAGGTCATGGCAGCTACACCTTCACACCTAAAGATGAGATCCTTCTCAGAGGCCTAATCAGCCAAGTTAGGCTGAATCCAACCAACCTTTGAGTTAAAGTCTTAACTGGCTGCAGATGCAGAAAGAGGCTTTGTTCCAGACTTTCTGTCACTCAGGAAAACAAAACTGTTGAAAAAATACGGATTAGGACTAGCAGGTTTACAGACTTAAAAAGCAAAAAGTCAGGATAGAGGAAAGAGGACATGAAATATTTATTGTACTATTGTAGTCAGCTGTCTATCTTGAGGCAGTTAAACACTCAGCATTGTCATCAGTCTGAACAAACAACTAAATCTCGATGTAGGCACTGAAGTCTTGACAGCCGTAAGGTAAAAACTATTTGTAAACGTGAACTCAAATAAATCTTTATATAGACATAAACATGTATGTGCAATTCCAAATTAAATCACAAAGGCATAAACATCAACAAACATCAATATAAATATTGCATTGCCCTTTTAACAAATTAACTTAAAATAATTTCTGTGAAATACCTTCGGCTGAATAAATTGAACCTGCAATGCTGCAGAAGAAAGTTTAGCTTAAAACTACTTAAAACCTGATGCAGAAGTACGTTTATGTAGAGTTTAAATGTAAATTGTAAAGATTTGAAACCTAATCTGGTTTTGACGTGTTCAAAACGGTTTAAGCTTCAATGGTCCATTAAAACCACAAGCACAGTAGATA
>JBAMHW010000024.1:2570543-2588063 GCA_037177495.1 Rhadinocentrus ornatus | reverse complement strand
AGAATAGAATAGAATAGAATAGAATAGAATAGAATAGAATAGAATGCCTTTATTGTCATTATACACCGGTACAACGAAATTAAGCCATCACCAAAACAGTGCAGGATAGAATTTAAAAAAATTTAAAAAAGCAAAATAAAATAGAATACATATAGTACAGATTACTACAGATTTATTTTTCTGAAAAAACCGAACCCTACAGATGACCCATACACATACTGGGAAATCAACAGGCAAAGATTTCCTGCTCCTGCTGATGCTGCCTCAAAGCACCTGTGTGTCCCCAGTACCAGTGTTGAGAGTGAGAGACTGTTCAGCACTATCTCCAACATCTTAGATGAGAAAAGAAATAGACTCAGTGCAGAAAGACTGGACATGCTAGCCTTCTTGAAAAAAAACTTAATACTGCTTAACTGAGGGGAAACATTATTGAACAAGGTTCAAGTCTGCACTAAATGTTTGTTATTATGTTTGTTAGTAAAATATTGTTTGAATAGTTTTCTTTGTGCCCTTGACTATGCTGCTTTTGTTTACATTTGGGATTTTTCTTTTTTTAAATTGCACTACAGGCTAAAGCTTAAATTGAAGTACCTTAATCACTTGAATATTTAACTTACTTACTTTATCCTCAGTTAATGTTCCAACTGCTACATTTTACTGTTTAATTAGTTTTGATTTGTGTAAGCTTGAACTGAAAAGGGAGGTAAACATTTGAATACGTTATTTATCTTCACTTAATGCTGCAGAATGCAGACGTTTCTTTTTACACTGGATTTTTTTTTATACAAGCACAGAAAATGTTTACAGTGTTTCAAGTTATATCTTTATAGTAAATGCTGCTTTATTTATACAAAAATGTTTACAATGTTTGAAATGATTTTGTGACCATTCTGCAGCATAGCACCTTTTTTCTTTTTGAAAGTTGGCACCTTACTTTGTCTGATGCTGCTGCAGTTACTTGAAAAATAAAAATAGTTTAGAACTTATTTGGATCAGTTGTAGCTGTTTGATTACCAGTATCGGTTAATATCAGGTATCGGCAGATACCCAAAGCCCAGGTATCGGGACTGAAAAAGCTGGATCGGTGCATCCCTACTTAGAACTAAAGCTAAAATCAGAGGTGAACCACAGCTTGCCAGTGTCTTCACCGGGGTTTCAGCCATGTATTTGATCGAGAAAAATTCAAATTCTGCAATTTTTATTCAATAAAACGTCAAAAACGTGAAGAGTCACACTGATAATGCATTTTTAACACAATGGAAAATATTAATATTTATTTTATGTAATTTTTTTCTTTTTTATGACAGGTGAGGCAGTGGCTCACCTGACCGCACGTCCGATACTGCTTACCACTAAAAGATTCACTGGCGGTAAACCCTCCCATTAAATCCGTTATTTCTCTTACCTGCGTGTTCATCCTTCACATCCTGCAGCTGATGATGAAGTCCGAAGGGTTTAATCTCCAAGGGGTCATACAAAAGCAAACTTTCACTGTTGTTTTGTTTAAGATAAAATATTTTTTTCATGGTGTCCGTACTGGTTCTGTCTTCTTTTGAGATAAAAACAAATTTACACAGGACCGATTACAGCTTACTGCCTCCAAAGTTTTCGTTATACAAACTTCCACAGTGTCTCTTTGTGTTTGCGAGCTAGCAGTTTCTGCACGTGTTTATTGGGAAATTTGATCAGGCAGCCGCACGGACACGCTTTCATTCTTCTTCTCGAGTTTCAGCGGCCTGGACGCATTTGTGGCGTGCTGCCATCTACTATTCGGTGTTAAAATTCTTCATAAACTAGATACAGTCACTGTCGGACTCCTATACTAATTCATATAAATTATATTCATTCATATAATTTAATATTGTGTAAATATTGCAACTGTGTATTTGTTTTGGTCCTGCTTGTTTCCACATTCACATTTACCATCTGGACGTTTTCTTGTCTGAGCCACTCCACTTTTGATCTCCCAGTGCAAGTTTCTAATTTTTCCAATAAAAAACACTGACTTTTCTGTTTGAATTTTGAATTTGTGGCATCCTTCTACTCCTTCAGAAAACATATGTTGTTGTTTTTTCACACATTGTTAAATAGTTCTGATAATCTTCAAATAGTCCTAATAATCTTCAAATATTAGTGCTTCTGTTGGTTTAAACAGTTTATGACAGTTTTTAGTGCATCAAATGTAAAGAATACATTGATAATATCAGAATTTTCTTTATAGAAATGCTGATTTTCCAGGTTCTGTTCTATAAAATCTGCTCTCCTCCTCCTGTTTGCTGTATTTGAATTGCTTGTGCTGTACATTTTAAACTGTTTAACAAGCATGCTCACTGCTTCATGGAATGATTCTCATCTCCTTGAACACTTTTGAGCATTAAGTTCGATATTGTTTGCAGGTGTATTAGGTCCTAACTTTGCTCAGTACAACCTACAACCTTCTTCCTTATTTTACCTTGTTCTTCCACATGTCAATTATACACCAAATTTCCTTTCGTAGTTTTAGTGGCTTTAGATTTTAAAGCAGATTTAAATTAGACTGCCAACAAAACAATTTATGTGGCTTGTTAAACCTGGAGTACAACACCTGTGTTTCCAGCTCTGTGTATTGATGAATACAACTTCATGCGCAGTAAATACAACAAAATGTTAAGAGAATAAAAGCACAGAGGAATAAAATCAATTGGGATATTCTAAATAATTAATATCATCAGATCAACAACCAATTTTTTCTAGTTTCCTTTGAAACCCCAAATGAACTATTTGTTTTTATGTTCACTTCAAAACAATTTTTTATATTTATATTTTATTATATTAAATAATATATATATATATATATATATATACATTGTGATTTTTTTTTTAATTTTTAGGTTTAAGGTTCAAGTTCAACAGCAACTATTTTTTTTACATGAAAGACATAAAAACTCAGGAGCATCTTTCCTACAGTATCTTCATTATTAAATCCTTTTTGGGCAAGATTTATGAGTAGTTATCTTAAAAAATATATAAAGTATCTGCGTTTGATCATAAAAACTAATTTTATGTTATTTCTGCAATCAAAGTTAGTTTTTGTGTAGTATTTTGATTATTGGAAAATTTTACATACACAAGTGAACATTTTTCAAGGTTTCCCCAAACTTTCAGACAAGAATATTTTGAAAACTATGAGTCTTTTAAGATATTAAAAAATTGAAATGCCTGAAGGCTCTCAGAAACATTATCACTATGTATGAATTTTTTTGTTTTTCAGTGCCTTTTTGTATTTTTTTAAATTGTTCAATAAAGATATTGTTGAAGTTTAATTTATAGCTAAATGTTTCCGTAAACATTTAAATATATTTTATCACACCACTGATCAGACCAGAACGTTTCATCCGATTCATTGGAATGGCTTTCTTGAAGAAATAAATACGATTTTACAAAATAGAAAGCTAGATTTCCTTTTAACAGAATCTCTCAGACCCCTACCATTAAGTTAAATATAAGAACACTCAGAATATAACAAAGACATAAAAGGAAAAAATAAAGGAATTATTAATCTAAAGAAGCTGGTGTATTAACAAAACCCCTGAATCTTTTCAGCCATTATAAAAGTGAGGATTTTAACTTAAAGTGGTAAGTGCACTAAAGATGGTTTTATGCATAGGCTATCTGAAGTTTTTGTTGCCATTTTTAAGTACAGATAAAACCTTTACAGAACATAAATCAAATTGCATCTCTTTACAAATAGTTTTATCTTAAAAACCAAAACAGCACAACTCAGCACTAACACTGCACAAACAACTGCGACTATTTCACTGAGTTTTGCATGGGGTGGGGTGCCAGCTTCACGCTAAAGCTCTGCGTGGTCCTGCCACTGACGTGCAGTTCTCGGCATGCGTAAGTGGATAAAACAGCCCTTTGGGGTATTGCTGTTGTTGAAAGCTGATCAAGTATTCCTGAAATACCAAACGTTTGTCTTGCAGATCTGAACTTGCGTCCAAACGCAGCTACTCTATCAGTTAAATCAGTGGTTCCCAACATAGTTTCCTTGGGGACCTACTTTATGTAAATACTATAAAGCCACGGTCCCCCCGTCCTGTGCTGAAACCACGTTTGGCTTAATGCCTTCAAAAGTGAGATTCTCGCCATAGTCCTGTCCTTCCACAAAGCCAAAGTTAAAGAAAATGACACTGCTGTGAAGAAAATGTGCCCAGCCTCTTCATTACTGCATTTCATATTTTAAATGATTTATAGTATAACCGGTTTCCTGTTGCCAGATGTGAACTGTATCAGATGTATATGATGTAAAGGACTTTAATTCAGTAAAGGTATCTGCACATTTAAAAGCTGTTTTACTAGTGTTTGAATTGCACTTTATACTAACAGGTATGGGGGAGATCTGCAGAGACATGAACATGTGTTGATGGTTTCTATAATCTACTGAGGTTGACTAATACAGTGTAGACCACGGTACTTTGTTACACTAATGAGGCTTTTAAAAAATGCATTTAATAGCATAAAGTATGATGACATGCAAAAACATATGTGAGCGTGATTTTGGATTTGGATTTCGAAAGAACTTGGATGGATTTTCCTGAAAAAAAGTATATAAACGGAGCGGCGCTGCCATGAGGCAGCATGTAGGAGGGGGAAATACCTTAAAATGAATAAATATGCATAAATTCTAACTCATGTTCAGCCGGAGGAGGTTCCTGCATTGACGTTGAAGGCGACGTAATTTACAGGTGGGGTTCAGTAAGTAGTAAACAAGAGAAAGTAAAATCTAGAGTTGGAAATTCATTCTGTAAATTAAAGCGGCAGAAGAATCGTCGTCAAATGCTGGTACGTCACTACCAATGAGTGCAAAACATTAGTGCTCCATTTGGGTCACCAATTACCCACGATAGTGTGCACTACAGAGGGTAGTGCTACCTTCCAGTGCACTCACGTAAGTGCGCGGTTTGAGACACACTCAGAATGACTGACCTTAAATAAACCCAGGCTGTGTCCGAATGTGCACCGTACTCCCTACATAGTGCCCTACATAGGGGTCATGCCATTTTGTAGGGGTGTCCGAAAGTCCAGAGAAAAAAGTAGGGCACTCAAAATTACCCACAATGCATCTTGAAAAGTAGTGAGCATCGATGGTCACTAGAAGGGTCAATATAGACCACAATGCATTGCCGGCAGAAGCTCAACATGGCGCAAAATTTTTTTTTATTGAACAGATATGCAACAAAGAATAAAATAAACATAAGGAATAAAAATAAAAATATCTAGACACAACTTTGGATTGGATTTGGAAAGATATTTGGATTTGTGGTTGCCGTGGTGACGGGTGGTAGTCATGTGGTCTGCGGCGAGGGAAAAATGGGCAGCTTCGTGTCCGCATCGCGGAGTGCACCATGTAGTGTGCTATATAGTGCAGCCCTATGTCGTGAACGAGGGGTTAGGGAGTAGAGTGGACATTCGGTCACAGCCCCAGTGTCTCCAAAGAAAAGAGGAATTCTGACGTAAACAGAGAGAAATAACACATATTTCTTTTTTGTTTTCATACAGGGTGCAAAATCTTTTTAATTTCTTCATATTTTATTGGAAATTTAACAATTTCTTATGAGAAAAATAAAATATATTTTCCAATAGCTTCTAAACCAAGTGACCCAACATTCTGCACCTGATGAAGTCCGAAGGGTTTAACCTCCAAGGGGTCATACAAAAGTAAACTTTCAGTGCTGTTTTGTTTAAGATAAAACTTCTTCTTTTTTTCATGTTTTTTTTTTCCTTATTTCGTTTTAGCTAAACCAGGCTTCAAGAGAATCGATTACAGCTTTTTGCCTTTAATGTTTTCGTTGTGTCTGCAAGCTAGCGGTTTTGAGGGATTGTGATCAGGCATCTGCACGGACACACTTTCATTCTTCCTCTGGAGATTCAGCAGCCTATACGTATCTAAGGCGTGTTGCTGCCATCTACCGTTCGATTTTATAATTCACCGTGAACTCGACAGTCATTGTCAGACTCCTATATGTTTTTATGGACTTGCGTCTGTTTAATAAATTTGATTATATTAATTTAGACAAATTACATTGTTTAGATAAAATAATATTGTGTAAACATTGCAAAAATGTATTTGTTTTGGTTAAGCTTTTGGTTAAGGTTTAGTATGTTTAGAAGACAATTAAGAACACATTGATAACATCAGAGTTTTGATTATATAAATGCTCCTCATCCTGTTTTATGTATTTGAATTGCTTGTGTTTGGTACATTTTGAAACTGTTTAGCTAGCATGTTCAATTCTTCATGCCATTCAGGATGGAGATTCTCATCTTCTTGAACATTGGTCATTTTGAGCAGTTTGTTCCATATTTTTTGGCAGGTACATTAGGTCTTTATTTTTCTCAGTACAACCTACAGCCATGTTTATTTGCTTCTTTAATCACAAGTCTTGCTTTAGCTCACAATGTCTTGTATTCATTGATGTAATTCTGCATTGAATTCTTCTGTGATTTATCACCACCAGTTCTGTCTATCTTGGTCACCCACAGCTCATTATGTACTTTTAAATCTCCTACCCAAATTACTGGGATACTGATTTCATCCAGAGGTTTTCCTCCAACCTTACAGTTATTTCCCCCTTGTTCTTCCACATATCATATACGCTACATTTCCTCTTAGATTTAGTGGCCTCAGATTTTAAAAATAGATTTAAATTGGGAAAATGCTGCAAATTTTGGTATCAGTCTGATACAAAGTAAATCCAGGGCAAGTATCATAATTGTAGCGACTATCTAGTTACATCATTTTAGTTGCTCTGGGTGCAGCGGATCCTGGTCATAACATTGAATCAATGTCCAGACAGAAAGGGAAGTTTGGGGTGTGTTCCCATTTATTGAAGGGATAAGAAAATGGATGATTGATGATCTGAGGTCCAGAATGGACAGCAACAGTATGGATAGATGGTCCCGAGGCTTTGACAGGTAGGGAGGTATAGTGGAGGCTGCATGGAAAAGCGGTAAGCGGAAAAGCTGAAAACCATTTAGTGGCAAGCGAAGCGGAGAAGCGTTTAGTTGCGATAGAAACCGTGTGACCTCCCGTCACCCAGGCCCCCCATGCACTGGCACCTCCACACCTATATGCACTTAACATCGACACCGCCACCAATGGTCGAGGGAAATATATAGGTCACCTGTGCCATCCCAAACACAAACAAACCACCACCACAATAAACCTGAACCAAACAATGAACAGATATAATGGCTCCTACAGCAATACTGAACATTAATTGATTTATTAATTATTGTTCATGATTATCATCATTAAATAAATAAATAAAATAAAAGCATAGTTCAAAGATATTTGCCAAGTAAAACGTGTTTAAAATGTTTAACTAAGTGTTATGGTGCTGCCATCTGCTGGACATTTTATTCAATACACTATCCAGTCAGTCAAGTCAGCTGAGTGGGCCTTGGTTCTGCCACATTGCAGGAAAAGCTTTGTATTTTATAATTTTATTTATTTAACTTACATCCATCAGATCTTTTTTTATTGTGCTATATTTTTGATACTTGAGAAATCACAAACCTCTTTGTATCCTTTCTTAAAGAGTAAAGTTCGTTCGAACTTAAGTGTCCTATTCTTGGCAAAGCCAATGTTATCTTCCTACTTCACCCTTTAAGAAAATGACCAAAGAGGTTTGTTAGTCCAAAAAGCTGCTGCTCAAGTCTCTACTAAGATCCAGGAAAGTGGATCATATAACTCCAATCCTCAGATCTTTACACTGGTTTCTTGTCTGTCAAAGAATTGACTTCAAAATCCTGCTGTTAGTTTAAAAAGACCTGAATGCTTTAGAACCAAAATAAATTCTGGTTTGTTATGAAGCAACCAGATCCCTCAGGTCATCTGGGTCAGGTCTACTTTCTGTTCCCAGAGTCAGAACTAAACATTAAAAAACTCAACTACACTGTAATATATTTTAAAGATATTTTTAAGAAAAGGAAACACAAAATCAACAAAAAACAAACAAAATCAACAAAAAACAAAGGTCAGGTTATTCAAAGCTTTAATTATACAATTGTTAACTTTATTTAAAATGAGTTTCATACATTAAAAAATAAGAAAAAGTAATCAGTGGTGTGCATTTAACAAAACCAGCATATCAACCAGCTATCATCAGCCTATGTCACAATAAGAGCCTTTTCTGCAAAAGTGGTTCCATTTCTGTTTCAGAGTCAGAAATTTAACAGCTTAAACTCTTTTCTGGTCCAGAGCAAAGAAAAGCTGACATCAAAGACCGAGTTGCAGAGATCAAAATAGCTAAAATGTGGTGATTACTTTAATAAAACGTAAAAATCTTGACAATGTATCTAATCTACGTCATACAGTACAAGAGAACAAAACAAGAAGTAAGCTTCAACATGAATTTATACATTCAAATAAATCGGTTAATGTCATTATATAGTAAATGGGGAAAAAAATTTGTTTTTATCACCAGACATGAGATTTTTTGTCCTCCTGGAAAACATGTTAGTTTCAGCTAATTTAGCATTTCCATACTCCATCATCTTTGCTCTTTTGTCTTTAACATGACATTTTTAGCCTCTATTAACAAATTATACCATCTGTTCCAGCAACTCTAAAACGCTGGTTAATCGTTTTATCATCATGACTGAGTTAAAAAGAACTTGATGCTGGACAGTGTGGTTTCAGCCACATAATTAAACAAATTACAGGCTTAGTCCCTGGGAGTTACTGGTAGTTTCTAGGCCATTTCTGAATACATGGAGGGAATACTGGTGGTGTGAAAGGATGCAACTGGCTTGTTTAGGCTGAGATAACTAAGAGAAGATAAAAACCTTTTAAACACACTTCTTTTGGTGTAAAAGCAACAGATTATTATGCTTGATTTGATTAGAGTAAGTAAGTATTTTTTTGATTTATATAGCACCTTTCAAGATACAAATCACAAAGTGCTTTACAATAAAACATAAAATCACACAGGAAACATAAAAGAAAACTTAACTAAGCAAAAGCAAAAAAAAAAAGATGCGTTTTTAGCAGTTTTTTAAAAGAGATGACTGAGTCCACAGAGGCTGAGAGGAAAGGAGATGCAAAGGCTCTGCCAGCTTTGGTGTTCAGCCATGTTTACTTCACAACCAGCAGACCCAGATCACGTGATCCCAGGTACCTGCTGGGAACGTAATGCTGCAAAAGGTCCCAGATATAAACTGGTGCTCGATCATTTACAGCTCTATATGTTAAAAACAGTATTTTAAAATGCACTCTAACAAATAGGGAGCCAATGCAGCTGGGTTAGTATAGGGGTGACGTGTTCGTTATTAGCTTTGCAGCAGCGTTCTAGACAGTCTGCAGACTTTCTGGGGACTTTTTACTTAAAGGTGTGAATATTTACAATAGTCAAGATGTGAAGAAACGAAGGCATGAATGATCGTCTCCATCTCAGATCGTGACACAAGTGCACTCAGTTTGGCAATATTTTTTAAATGATAAAAACAAGAACGAACCAGGCTACTCCAAGACTTACCCCAAGGTTCCTGACTGAGGGCTTTAGAAATGAGGCAAGTGGGCCAAGACTCAACTATTTTAGGGAGAAATTGGCCAGGGGCACAAACAAAGACTTTAGTTTTTGCATTGTTCAGTTGAAAGAAGTTGTCATTCATCTCACTTCTGACAGCATCCAAACACCCAAACAAGATCTGGATCTTAAAAATATCCTCAAGGTTAATTAAAAGAAATATAAAGCTAAATGTCACCAGCATAAAAATGAAAAGAAATGTCTTTTAAAGAGCCTAAAATATGCTGCAGAGGAAGCAGATATGAACAACAAAGGCCCCAGAACAAAACCCTTCAAAGCAGTTCCCGGTACGCCAACCCAGTGTTTTAGCTTGTCAAGTGTCACATGATGATTGGAACAATGACCTACATCACTCTGCATCAAGAGATGTCGTTGGAGACTCTGAGAAGGGCAGAGTAGGGTGAGCCCTGTGAAAACCAGACTGAGGACATATCGTTAGCATTAAAAATGAATATGGCTCCAGCCCCTTCACGGAAACAAAAGTCGAACCCCCGATAATAATCCTCACATACTCAAACATTAAAGTATTTTACAAACATTTAAAACGGAAGCTAAAAGACAAACTATGAACACTTTCACCCCCCTAAACAAACCCTGAAACACTGCAGTTTCTACTTCTTGTGGACTTTCTGATAGTGTCTCTTCAGAGTTCCTTGTCGTGAAAATCTTGCTTCACAAAGATCACAGGTAAATGGTTTCTCTCCCGAGTGGATGGACATGTGTGCTTTAAGATGCCCACTTCGTAAAAATCGTCTTCCACAATCATCACAAGCAAACGTTCTCTTTCCCTTTCCTTCTGGGATTTTCTGATCTCCTGAGTGATGCTTTATGTGTCTCTGAAGATGAGAATTTCTGTAAAATGTTTGATCACACTTCTCACAAGCAAATGTTTTTTCTCCAGTGTGGAGCTTTATGTGTCTCCCCAGACTTCCTGAGCGGGAAAATTTTGCCCCGCAATCACCGCAGACAAAGGGTTTAACTCCCGAGTGGCTTATCATGTGTGCCTGGAGATCACTTTTAAGTCTAAATCTTCTATCACAGCTGCTGCAAGCAAAGGGTTTTTCTCCTGAGTGAATCTTCATGTGTGCTTTCAAATTTGCCTTCTGGCTAAAGCTTTTACTGCAAACATCACACTGAAAAGGTTTCTTCCCCAAATGAATATTCATGTGAGCCTTTAGAAAAAAATTGGTAGTAAATGTTTTCCCACATTCCGTACAAGCAAAAGGTCTCTTTCCAGTGTGCACGCTCATGTGTATCTCAAGATTATGCTGACTTGTAAATTCTTTACCACATTCGACACAACGTGCTAGATTCTTCTTCAAGTGAATGCGCATGTGAACACTTAGACAATACTTTTGTTTAAATGTTTTCCTGCATACATCACAAGCAAAATGCCTCTCCCTTGTGTGCTTTGTCATGTGTCTCTTCAGGTCACACCGAAATAAAAATGTTTTACCGCATTCATCACATCGTTTGTGTTTCTCTCCTGCTTGGTCTCTCTTTGTCTTTGCTCTGAGATGTTTCTGGTCATCCACACAGCTGGAAGACTCTTCTCCTGAATGACATGTCATATGTCTCTGAAGAGACTGCTTGGACGCTAATTGTTTATCACATGTAGAGCAGTTGAAGGACTTTTTTGAAGTTATACCTGGCACTTTACCTTTTACACCAGACCGAGGCGCCCTGGTCTTTGTCACATGATGGTCAGCGTCATCACTTTCAGATCCTGAACCTGACAAATGTTCATTCCAGTCATCATCATCGACAGTCTCAGAGGACTCTGAGGGCAAATCATCAGCATTTGGTTCTGAATCATCATTTGCCTCTGAGTTTTCTGCGGGTCCTGGTCCTCCACAATCCTCTTCATCAGGTTCTGCTTTTTTCTGTGTAGTGGAGTTTGGGGGCTCTGTCTCTCTGTTGTCATTGGTTTTGATTTGATGGAGCTGAAGGAACTGAGCTTTCTCTTCATCATCTTCACTCTTTACAGTAACACTAAATAGGAATTGGTTGGTATCAGTTTTCTCTATCCCATTAAGCCGCTCTTCCTCCTGGCTGATCCAGACCTTCTCCTCTTCCTTTTTTAAATCAAGTTCTGGATCTTTCTGGGCCAGAGTGGGATCATCAGAAAACTCTTCTTTCATCTCCATGAGCTGCTGGTCATCTGAAAGAAGTAAACACATTTAAAGTTCAAGTAATATTTTTTTCCCTGATGGGAAACTTTGTTTACAGACAGGTCCTCGGGACATTACAACATCAAACAATGAAATCCACTCGCATACAACCACCTTCACACACTTGGCTTATATTTGTAGAATCTTTAATTCCAACATTTTCAAAGCAGGAAACAAAGGAAAATGTTAACAGATTTCGTCTTATACAGGACTTATAAAAAAGTGAATATTCATTTTTCTGTCCACATTAAAAACCTCTAACTTCCTTAAGAAATACAGGCATTGATGGTTTTTCTTTGTCACTGCCTCCACGTTTACATCAAAGTTCAGCTTGTTATCTAAAACCATACCAAGGTATGTGTACTGTTCCACCTGCTTTATGTCTTTGCCTTTCATTTTGGTCTGTGATGGAGAGTGAGAAGACTTCCTGAAATCAATAATCATGTCTTTATTTTTTAGTATTTAGATGCAGGTGGGCTTCATTGCACCACTTAATGTCCTCCACCACTGGCCCACAGTTGTCCTCATCATCCTGCAGCAGACTCCAACTGACCATATCATCAACCAATTTTAGGATGTGCCTGTTCTCATGCTGACTCTCGAAGTTGTTGGTATACATCAGAGATCACCAAATCCTGTCATCAAGGGCCGGTGTTCTGCAGGTGTTGGATGTTTCCCTACTACTGCAACACCTGATTCAAATATTAAATAGATCACCAACAGCTTGTTGTTAAGATCTGGAAAAGTCTGTAAATGACCCAGTCATTTAAATCAGGTGTGTTGCTGCAGGAACACGTCCAAAACCTTCTGGATTCCAGCCCTCGAGAACTGGAATTGGTGATCCCTGGTATACATGATGTACAGCAGAGGTGAACGGACACATCCCCGAGGAGGGCCACCGTTCTAACATTGGCCCATTCATTCTCATCCTCTGAGGCCGGCTTGTTAAAAAAAAAAAAAGATGAATGGTATTGAAAGGAGATGAAAAGCCCAAAAATAAAAGTTTGGCATGTGTCCGTGGGCCCTAAAGAAGTCTTATCAGGATTTGAAGTAAAGTGATGCAAGCATCTTCCACTCCCCTCCCATGACTATAAGTAAACTGCATGTGGTCTAAAAGGGCCTACACCTGGTTTAAAAGATCAGCTTTCATCAGTTTCTCAAAGGACTTCTCACCAGAGAAGTCAGGATCTACTGGTCTGATGTCATTCAGCTGTTAAGGAGAATTACATTTGGCCACAGCAACAATGACAAACACATAACTGTGACTTTCGTTAGCACACAAAAGTTTTATTACTTTATAGAGAACACATGAGCAATGTTGCATGCTGGGAGCATCATTCTGTAAGGCAGGCATCTCAAACTCTGGTCATGAGGACCATTGTCTTTTAGGGATGTCACAATTACTTAATTTGATGATTAATTGTGGTATTTGAAATGCCACGATTAATTAATTCTAAAGTTGCCCCAATATAGTCACTTTCCATGAAGGATTTTGTCTGAACCATAACAGCAGATCAGAGGAACTGTTCCATGTTATATTGAGCATTATTGTACACGTGAACATGGTGAACATCTGGTGGTGATTTGCTGTATTTCGTTATTGTAACTACCAAACTAGGACTCACGGTGTGTTTTAGTAAAACTTTGGATAAGACACGACTGGTTTCTGTTCACATCAGATGGGGAACAGAAATAGTAAAAGTGCTGATAAAACCGTAGAGGGCCCAGTTGAGGAGATACGTGGTTAACATTGAGGGAACATTCTGCCAAGGTGGAAAGATTTAGTTAAATTTCATCTGATTAATCTCTTTCTAATTATATTTTTAAGTTTTTTTTTGCACCTTGCTGTAATGTTTCTAATGTTTTATGTAAAGCACTGTGAACTTTCTTGTACTTGAAGTGTGTTATACAAATAAACCTGCCACTCCTTGCCTTATTTCATATAAAGAAACACACTCTAACATCAGCGTGGCTTATAATCACATCATCACGAGGTATCTACCGATTCTAAACATTATATGGCACCGTGGTGCAATGGGAAACTTGTCTGTTTTGCCTTGTTTAATGATCATCTTTTGGAAAACCGAGTTATATTAATTGAAGCTTCTATTTTATAAGATAAGCATTAGCTTACTTTTTGGATGATTCGGGACACCCTCTCCCCACCCCACCTTTCTTATGTAGGAATGTAGGAGATGTCTGGCAACTGTCAAATGTCAAGCGAAAACAAGGGAGTGCAGGCTCTAAATGTCAGCAGGAGTTGATTTGTTAGTTGGTTTTGGGGAAGAGAATGCAATCTGAGCCAAGAATAGAAGACTCCACCATATTTTACGGGTGCTGTCGAGCCTTAGTCGATGATGTGTTGTTGTTTTTTTGTCTAAGCTGAGACCTGGTCATTTTAGGCTCCGTAGACAGATTTGAAAACCCAGGGCCCTTCAATTTCACTTTTCCAAGGCTAATGTCCTGCAGATTATAGATACTCTGCTTCAACACACATGACTCAAATTAATTAGCCATTGTAATGAACTTAAATAGCTGCTGGATCCATTTTATTGCAATGAAGTGTGTTGGACCAGGTAAACATCTAAGACCTGCAGGACAACAGTCCTTGAGGAATGGAGTTTGAGATCCCTGAAATAATAATAATAATGACAAAAAAGGCTTTGGGAAAAGTGGAGCTAGATGTGGCATTACATGTCCATCTTTTGGAGTTGTTGGACAGAATGATGGGTCATTAACCAGTAAACCAGGTCACAGGGGGGGGAGAACTCAGCCACAACCAGAAGTCGACCATGGGCCGCCTCCCATCCCTGGGTTTGCCACAGATGAACGTTGACTACAGAGCATCCATTAAAATAAAAGCTGAATTAATTAATTTAGCGTTAAACATTAATTTAGCTGCATTGTGTTGCCTGGCAACCAATTAAATTTCAGTAGGTTAGGTTTATGTTAACTGAGGACAATGTTCTAACATCCTATAAAATTGAAGTCCTTCATGTTTAATCGAGTCAAGAAGGTAACTAAGTATTTTATGTACTGGTATATTTTATCAGTGCCTGAAAGTCTTTCTGATTTACTTCTTCCTCCAGAATCATTTGACAACACAAGCACAAGTAAATCTTCATCCAGTAAACATGATGATACCTCCAGCAACGCTCCAAGCAAGGAAAAGATGTAGTTAGTTATTGGGGCAAAACCCCTGATTTAAACAAACTTTGACATATCACAGTCCAAAGCAGAGAGCTGTCCCCAGCCAAGACAAAAGACATCACCTACACTCCCAGCAGGTACTATATATAGCAACATTTCATACTTCACTTATCTTGTAAGGATATTTAAAGTTATAAAACATTTTCTTGTCATTAACAATAAACATGACAGTCATTCTAATTAAAACTTTTCTGTAGGATTAATTATTTCAGAGGCGCAGCTGTCTTAATTCCAGCCTAAAGGCCTAAAAATCTGTTCCAATAAGCTACTTTCTGGTCAAAGGTCACCTCATCAGTTCTTTGGATGTATTGTATGGATCTATGATCACAGATGATGCCGTCATTATCTTGTCATTGTTACTTTATCATGACAACATTTACACTTTGGTAGTGACTTAGTGAATATAACTTGACTATTAATGCATTTTTTTTTTTTTTTTTTAAAAAGCACAATATTCACACATTGTGCCACCTCTGGAAAAGATTCCTAGAGCCGCCACTTTCTGGAAGAATTTTTTAAAAAGTTATTCCCCTCAGTTCCACCGAAGACAGAAGCGTTGCGAAAGCAAAATGGCTCCGCCGAGCTTTCCCCCTGGCACACTGTCCCACCACCAGCATTTCAGACTCGAGCGTCTCCAGCAGAGCAGTAGGATTCTCCAGTTCCTTCGATCACCCAAGGATTGCAACATTGCACCATAGTTAGTGCACTTGTGGGCATTTAAAGAGAATAAACCAGCAAAAGGTTATTTGGCCAGACCAACCCGTGTCTGACTTGCTTGCCCTTTATTGGATCACTTTTCCTTGTTTTTTGGTGCATCTGCCATAGGTGAGTTAAAATATTTAATCCTTTTTGGTTCAAGTTGTTATTTTTATCATGGCTGTTTTCATGCATTGTCATGTAAATACAATGTTTTTACATTAAAGACATAAAACATGACTAGTTCTGTTTCTGCTGTTAACTGCTGATCAAGTTACAATGATTACATAACGTAGTATTAACGTTAAGAGGAAAACTGCATTTATCCTCCTATTTGCAAGAATGCAGAGAGGGGGTGGGAGAAGAATGCAAAAGTACTGTGTGCACCCCCCAAACCAGTAAAGGACACAACAAGGTGATTTTTACAATCTCGTGTCTGAGCTGAGACTGGACAAGGAACGGCATCATTAGTATGTTGGTATGATTGCAGAGCAGTTGGATTAAATTCTGTCCATGACTGGCCCTGAATTCACCCGACAATCCAGAAACTACAGAGCTGCAATCCAACCAAAGCAGAGATTGCTTGTTGTACTGAGGTAGGTTGTAGCCAAGATTAGATTCGATATTACAAATAACAGACCACAAATCTATCGAAACCTTTTAATGTATAAAATCTCAGAAAATAATATAGAAAAAATAAAGAAAAATACTTTTTAAAATAGAAAAACTAATAGCAAACTGGAATCCCTAATACAAACACACTGGAAACACAAAATAAACCCAGTGGTTTATTGGGGGGAAGTAGTGGTGTGTGCGTGGAGGGTAAGAGGAAGGTGGTGTGGGGTGAGTGTTACTATGTTTGTTGCTGGGGGACAGTGGTCTGTTGGGAGCGTTTCCTTATGTTGTGAATAGTCCTCAGAATGTTTATTTTTGCCTCCTGTCTACCATCCTCATCAAGTTTGTAAAGCATTGGCACGATGCTCAGAGCAAAATGGTAGCACTCATCAAGGTCTTCATCTGGCATTTGCGGTTTGGGGACTGGCTCCTCCAGAAGTGACATCAGCCGTCCTGCAATGTCCGGGTTTGCACTTTGGCTCCTTACGGTCTCCCGTTTGACTCGTGATGTACCTCTTGATGTTTGTGGACAGTCTCTGGGGCTGCGGGACCTAGATGGTCTCTCCGTCCTGCCAGACGTGGGTGCAGACACTGAGGGGGTAGGGGATGGTAGTGGCTGTACAGGTTGAAACATTGGTGTACTGGGCCGCTCGTCAGATTCAGAACCGGACATGGACTGTGGCGTTCCAGGATTTGACCTGTCCCCTGTGTTTGCTGAAGGAAGGCTCGGGTTGCTTCTGGCAGTATATTAGGAAAAAACAGTAAAAGCCACAAGGACAAATAGATTAGTTTCAGATTATTAATAAAAAATAGAGTCATCACTTTAATTTTAAATCATCATTTTTAATTTGCTCACCAACATTGCAATTAATGTTGAATTTATTTAGTTTAATAAATTACATTTAATGAGTTTATTCAATTGAATGTTGTAGTCAAGTATACTGTTATAGACTAATGTTTCCATTATTATTACACGTTTAGGAGTTTTTACACTAACCTTCTTGACTGGAGGAAGGGCACAACAAAATCCATTAATGCCGCATATTTATATTCCCTTTGGATTCCTCCACCAGCCAACCCACTTGGGTGTTGGGCCCTCTTTCTATGTTTGACGAAGGCATCTCTGAATGCCTTCCATTTGGTCTTGCAAACTTCAACTGAAATAAAGTACAGACACAGCTTAATGAGTTAATTTCACACTTTAACTAATCAATCTTTCTTTTATTTTAATTACAGGCATTTGGCTTCAGAGGATT
>JBAMHW010000024.1:2507073-2545755 GCA_037177495.1 Rhadinocentrus ornatus | reverse complement strand
GAACTTAACCCCACCCAACACCAGCTGGAAAACAAACATGGGGGACAGACCTCATCACTCGTGTGTCCGAGTGGGAAACTCCTGCAGCCGCGGTATAGAAATCAGCTACTGGGAAATCTTCAAACCAGAGTAGTATATGCTGTTGTTACTTTAGTTTTTTCAAATCCCTGAGGGGTGAACACCTGTCTTTTTGGGACTTTTCAGCCAAGTGATTTCATATGGATAGTGGAGAAGTCTTAAAGTAAGGGACCATATACTGTAGATATAGTTATAGGCTACAGAAACTATTCAGTCTTTCAATAATTTGCTACATTTCGTTGCAAGATAATCCAGTATACTTGATCTTTAGCCGTGCACATGGACAGCAGATGAAGAAGAGGAATGTTTCAGCTGTATGTGACCCTCAAACATCAAACGCATCCGCTGAAGTTCCCTGAGGACTGAGCTCATGCTGCAGCTCTGCACATTCTTATTTTTCCCCCTAAATATGGGCCTCAGATGGATATTAAGCTGTAACTTAAAGAAAAAGTTTTGGCTATCTTTTAAATAAAATCCTGACACATGATTCTCTAATGGGAGTGGAAACTGAGGACCCTCCCTCTGTCCCAGATCAAAAGCAGGTGTCTGCTTTGTGCCCGCTGAATTGCTTCACCTCAGCCACTGCAGGTAAGTTTCCTTCACTTGTGTTTATGCCAAGAGACGCTTTCAAGCTCAGAAGGTAAAGATGAAGGTGTGTTTGTTGTTAGGATGAAGACGGCTGGAGTTCTGCTCATCTTGTGTGCAACTCTTTGTGCAGCTCAGAAACAAAAACCGGAGTTTGACCACAGGAATGAAGGCAAGACTAACAGGACACTTTTACTGTTGGTGGTGTTTCAATGTAAACACAGCTTTTTCACAATTAAGTCATTTTTTTAAAGGAAAGTCCGGTGCAGGTTATATGTTCCTAAATCATTTCAAGATGCTTATTAAAACTGTTCTCCAAGTAGTTTTTCTTTTCCTAACTTTTCCTTTTTAATTAGTAGCTGGATTATACATCAACAAATCTGTGCCATATATATATATATATATATATATATATATATATATAATTTTAATATGTTTGCATCTTTATAAGTTCTTTGTAGTTAAATTTCTAGAAAAGTGCATTTTAGTTTTAACCCCTCATGGTCTGTGACAAAACTCTTATGGCCTTTGTTTATTGGATTTCATTATATCTAATTCATTTATTTTATTAATTAATTTTATTTATTTGCTCACTCTTATTTATGTAGTTTTCATATTCTTTTTTAATCTTTTATCTTTATCAATTGTTATAAATTTATTTAATATTTAATTGTGTTTTAAATAATTGTGTTTTATTTAATTGAGAATGTCTGAGGAGGTTTTAAATCATCCTGTAACCAGGAGTAAACACAAAATTATGGCTAAGGAAAAGCTTTCTTCAGGTTTTTCTTGCATGGATTAGTGGATGCAGCCTGATCAGGCCATTGCAGACCGATTAGAGCTGGCTGTATTTTTCAGGAGGAGGGGAAGCAGAGTTTCTGGTTTTATAGAAAAACTGTCTATCAAGACGCAAATCCACTCTGAAGTAATTTTGTGGGGATATTAAGATTTCTTTGTGCCAGTTTGATCAGTGGCAACCAAAATGATGACTTTGTCTTACTGGTTCATTCACCTGCAGCAGAGAGAGTGAACACCAGAGGATGTGCAAACCTCACACTGGTTTTAGACAACTGGAAATACGCCATCATGACACAAGTCAAAGATCTGCTGCTGCATGACCACAACACTGTGCTGCCCGACTATGGAAGGTGAGAACACCCGTCCTGCTTCAGGGGGACCCTTTAACATCTAATGTATCAATTCTGATTTGGTTTCTGAGACCAATTGCATCACGTTTTGTTAAAAAAAAAAAAATCTGTTCAAAACTATGTTGTACACAGCCTGAAACTTGTCTTAGGCCCCCTGGTGGATACATTTAGAACTACAACAATTTAATATGGTCAAATGGATCCTTCAGATTAAAACAAATCTGTCCATCATTTGCTGGTTCAGGAGTTAAAGTGTTAATTAGTTCACCTTCATTTGAGTATTTTGGACACAGTTCAGATCTTCAGGATCTGAGTGTCATTCAAACATCTTTACACCATATTGTTATATAACAGAATAATATAGAGCAGACCCTTATTGATCCGCATGGGGAAATTTGGGTGTAACAGGTTCATAGAAATGTTTCAGATAAACTGATGAACTTTTTTGCATCTCTCCAGGATCCAGCCACTATCAGGCGCCCTAGGAGATCTCTATAAAGAGTTCAACACCCTAAAGGAGCGTCTCGTTGAACTCACAGCCAAATTTGAAGGTGTGGAGGCCTTTGTGGACGATGTTCGCTTAGGAAAGAAATCCACACCACCCCGACTTGAATCCCAACCCCCAGGGTCACATCCAGGAGAGGCTACTGCCACAGAGGCTGCAGGTCGACCTGCTGGAAGGAGGAGCAGAGTTGTAGTTCGGAGAATCAAAAGGCCTGTCGGCTCTCAGGACTGATGACCAGATACATCATTGCAATCTGTTCCACGCCAGGAACTGTTCATCTCTACTAGTAATGAAAGAAAGCAGCTTTATATGCTCACTATTATAGCTTTACCTCACAGTGACACCAAAGTTTAACTTAAAGCTGGATTTTGTTAAAATTATTAAAGATCCTGAATTTTTCCAAAAAGATGAAATTTTTCACGTTACAAAATACTTTAGAGAGCAAAAAGACAACATCAAAACCACTAAAAAGAGAGAGAAAACTCAAGTAAAAAGTAAAATAAAGCAAATATTTTATACTTCAAACAGAAGAGTTTTAAGTGTTTAAAAGTTTTTTTTTAAACAGAATCCTGTTGTTTTAATCAAACATGACAGTAGTAATGCAGCAGTCCACAAACAGGAAAATATTGGTGTTTAGAGTTTGTGTTTAGCTAAAGCTGTCCATAAAAATGTGAAGGGAATCAAAGAAACTGGCTGAAATCTGATAAGAATATGTTTTCTCTCACAGCAGCAATACAAACTAGTTTAATTCTTTTTCTGACCATTGATTCCTGGTATTGAAACGTTTTGGTTTGCTCTTCAATGACAGAAGGGCCTGATTTTAGTCCAGACTAAAAAATGATGAAATATATATGCAGTGCCAGTCAAACATCTGGACACACTTAGCTTTAAATCTAGTGGGAATGTGTGCCCAAACTTTTGACTAGTAGTGTATATTTATGGATTATTCTACATATACTTCAGGTATTCAAATTCCAGTGCACTATGATATATTTGTATTTTTACCTGGTAACAATAAAGACATCTGGGTATGGAAAGCAATTAACTTTCTTTTCTTTTTTTTTGATTATAAATTGACACTCAAGTATTTTATCCAATGAATTGAACAATTTACTTCAGTTTACTTGCAATATGTAGTCCAAATTTTCTACGTGAAGGTTAAAAAACAATATATGCATGAGTGAATAAAAAATAAAGTACTGCGCAAAGTTTTGAACGACCACTGATTGAATTCTTTATTGTAAGTAATACAGGAAATGGGAGCATTATTTTATTGTAATCTTCAATATATGACAGTTTTTGACAAATTCTTTATTTACCATCTTTATTTACAATCTGGACCCTCTGAGACAAACATTCATGTAATTTTTTAGATCTTAGTCTTAATAACATTGACAAGGATTTGTCACTCCATCAGACCTGCTGGAAGTTTTAGTCCAGTTCTTGTGTCACCTGGGATACGTCAATCCTGTCTCCTTAAGAATGTTTTTCTGGATCAACTGATGCATCTCAAAGGTCCTGGGTCAGATCTTTGCTAATTTCTTTCTGTTTCTGAAGGACTTTGCTTTTTGATGCCATCAATCTCCTGCATAGTGTTTTAGTCTAGTCGTTTCTTTTTTGTCCTCAACTTGCCCAATTTAAGATAAAACTTTATTGATCCCTCAATGGGGAAATTTACATGCCACAGCAGTCAGACTGTAAAGGACAGTACCAGAGGAAAAGAGGATAGGACACACAAAAAAGGGGGGCAATAAAAATAGCAGCAATAGCTGCTATGCACATATTCTACAGTGCTAACATTTCCTCAGATGTTTAAGGATTTATTGCACACCATGCTGAGACAGGACAAGTTTTCAGTGCTTGTTGGCAATAATGCTGTTGCTGAAATAAAGCCATTTTCTTTCAAACTGTGTAATCTGTGGCATTATTCCTGGTTGTAACCAATAAAATGGGAACAAATCTTTGTGACAGAATGTTTGTAACAAAGAGCCCAAAGATTCAGTTTGAAATTGGTTCTTTGCTAACTTTTTATGTGTTGACAGGCTAACTGCTCATCCCCTGAAACAGGAGCCTTCTTATGCTTGAATGATTCATAAGCAAGTGTTAAGAGACTTTAAAATATATAAATAAATACATAAAAATAAAAATGACTGGACTGAAACAGCAGCCACTATATATCTGGAGAACTGTTGCTCTAAACTACTTTAAAACATTACAACAAATCCTGGCTTATTGGAATTATGCATAGCATTGTAAAACAAAATAGAATACAGCATAAAAAGTCAAATGCTGATTTTCTTCTCTGCTGAACTGAAAGTTAAAACTCCTTGAACACGTGAACGCAGCATAAGTTTCTTTTCTGATTGTCAACAGAAACGAAACTGAAAAAGTTCATTTTGAGACTGTAGAGCAATTACTCATTACTTGACATTATATTGATTAGAACGGACAGTTATTAATTCATTTAGCCTAAGTATATTAGTTGTACTTACGTATACTTATATATGTAAAATTATTCAGCTTGATCGGCAAATCGACGTTTACAGAAAGACAACCGCCGGTAGAGCTGGCTAGATATTTGTGGACGGTCCCTTAAAGCTATAATAGGTTGTCTAATAAACGATAGTTTGACATATTTTGTTTTATCCTGCACGCACGACGCTGACAATGAGAGAGGTAGGCATACCTATTATAAAACCTAAAGTATTTCCGTCTTAAATAACAAAGCTTCACTTTGACATTTGATAAATATTACAACAGGCAAACAACGCGTTTCTTTGGGTTTAGTTTATAAATACATTTTTTAAAAATGAAGAGCCAAGCTAGCTTAAATAGCTAGCTTAAGCTAGAGACCTCAAGCACAATGTCATGGTAATGTCATGGTAATTAATATTTTGTTTACTATTAAAAGGTAAATCATCTGTCAATTTGAACTAATATTTAAAACACCTGCTAATTCAGCTATGATGGATTTAATCGAACACTTAATCAGTTTTTGGCCCTTTAAAACCCAAATGTCAAACTTTTCACGGGCTTATATAGATGCATCACAGACTAAAATAATTAGTTGTTTACTGAATGTTTAGATTATTAATGATCCATCAGGACGTTGAAAGGTGGCACTCATTTTGCCACTCCCTAACTGATTGCATCAACACACATAGATTGTAAGTCTTTCAGATTTTTGATGGTGTAAAGATGTAACTCCATCTGTTTTTAATAATTAGAAACAGAGAGCAGGAGAAGCAGGACTCTCCTGAGAAAGTTGTCCCTATAGATGGAGCAGGTGGGAGGAAACCTCCACCATACCCCTGGATCACAGGCAAAATCCAGGGAAATGGAAGATGTTGCAACCAAAAGACCAGCGAGGAAAACTAAGGTAATAATGCAATTATCAACAATTTCCTGTCTGGAGTTTTATCTTTGTGAGTTGTCATTAGTTATTTAAATATTTATTCCAGCAGCAAGGAGCAGGAAGTACCAGCAATAATCAGGATAAGGTGAGGAGGAGAAAGAGAAATCAAAGAAAGAAGAAAAGAATCTCAAAAGCAAAAGAAGTTGCTGATGAGAGTGAAAGCACGGAAAAGGACCATGAGGAGGTTGTGGAGATGACAAGCAGCCAAACAAAGGATGGTTTGTCTTCCGAAACACAACTCTTGGATCCCCAGGCTGCAGACAAGGTGCAAGAAGAGAACATTGGTGACAAGATAGTTGTAAAAATGCTGGAAGTTTATACCCAGACAAAGAAACAGAAAGGCAAAGAGAAATACACACAGACTTCAGTTGTTTTTCAGAAGAACCAAGAAACACAGACAGACTTCCTTGTGCCAACACAAGATGATGCAAATGACCAAAAGAGTCAACCTGGCATGAGTAGTCCTGCACAGACACAACTTAAAGAGGACACACATGAACCTGAATCTGAGCAGAAACACAGCAGCGCTTCTCCGACTGTGTTAGGGCGAAGTGAAAATCCAGCCACCAGTAGAGAATCAGAGTCAAAGCCTAAAGTGGAGAAAGATCCATCTGCAGGAGTCTCGGGTGATGCAACATGTCAAGAAGAAAAAGATAAGAAGCCAAAGTCTTATGCCAAAGCTGTGTCTGGAGAGGGTGGAGGTGAGGAACGCTTCAGCTCCAAAACAGCTGAGAAAGCCCCCAGCAGCACCCGGTAAGACCGAAATCAAGGCTGTTATCAAACATCAGGACTTCGGCTGATACATAAACACAAATCTTTCTTTTTCCACAGTGATCGAAGCCCAGTAAGACCTCCTTCCAGTACTCCTGCGTTCACTGTTTACATCTACGCTGTGCTGGACAAAAAGTTCAGATTCCACCGAGAATACGACACGCTTATGCTGTGTTATGAAGGAGGGTACTTACCCCTTGAGATAACACATTTTCTGTGAGTATTTTGTGAAATTTGTACACAATGTATAACCCCAATTCCAAAGAAATTGGACATTGCTTGCAGTGGTTTGCAAATCTTATATTTTATATTATACTTTTGAAGGTTTTGAAAATGGGAATTTGACTTTTTCTGGAAATCATTCACTCATTTGAATTTGAAGGCCACGTTGGAACAGGTCATGTGTCACACTGTTTATTTCAGTCTGTAAAAAATGACAAATGTTACGACCAATCTTTAATATTTTTTGTTTAGTGGACTGAAGCAGGAACGCTATCTGATAGAAGCAAGTCTCTCTATTGAAGAAAAAGACTTGAATAGAGGAGCCTGGGTGGCCTACTGGTATGGTGTAAAACAACAACACAAAGAAATTTTAGCAGCTGCAACAAGACATTTTCAGATTCCACTTGACCGTAACATTAAAGGTAAATAAAGTATGTGAGAGGATCAGTTTTACATAATTTTCTTTTTTACTGATGACAAACTTACCTCTGTTTCAGAGCTTCACCTTTACGAAGGCTTCATCTGTCGTGATGATGCAAGTTTTGTGAAATCCAGTCTTCAGATATTTGGCCTGAGGAAATTAAAAGGTGAGGAGCTTTCAGATGCCTGGCAGACCTCAGCAGCAACTCTGCTGAACAGAATCATCCAGAAATGGACTCCATCAGACAAACAGAGTACAGAGAGGCTGTGTAGCGACTTGACAAGTTTTACACAGAGCCTGCTTTCCGCTCAAGTAAGGATGACGTACCAAGACGACTCAAAACCTCCAATAACCAAGGTTGGTTCAATGAGAAGCATCAAAATGTAATAATTTGTTTTGTTTTTTATAGTCCTTTTATTGTCACACTAATAATAAATCTTTATATCTACAGGCAACAGAGCTGATATCAGAGAATTTGATTCAGATCTTGAAAGGAGAGCCAGAACAGGAACTCCCGGGCAGCTGCAGGAACGTTAGTCCTCTTGTTCTGGGCCTGCGCATCTTTACGGTTACCAGAAAGTGTAGCATCGACCTTGGAGTTAAGGGCTGGGCCGAGCTGTGTCTGCTGGTGTCTTCAGAGACCGCAATGGACAAGAAAAATCTGGAGGAGTTGACCACTTCTTTAGAAAATCCACAGTTGTAAGTTTTTTCTTTAAACTCTTAATAAAGGAGTCTGAAGTCTCTCACAGTCAACTAAGATTCTACCTCTGGGTTGTACAAGACATTTATTGGTGTAGTACAGTTTTCATTAACTGAAGAACTTTCAAAGCAGTACAGCAATGGTAAATTATACAGGTACGAATAATAAGAATAATGTCCTGATCCATGAAAAAAGCTGAATGTAGTTTAATCTTGTAGTCTGTAAGGTTTAAACCTTGAGAATTGCAGAATGCCGACGTCCAACAAGGTATACCACCAAAAAGGGAAAAGAAACACATCCGACTCCAGTCTTGCTGAGCTCAGGGTTTTTACTCACGTCACATACATCCAGCATCCACTTTTCTCTTCTCTTACAACGTATATAAAGGCTATGCCCAAAACCATTCAGTTACAAACACAGGGGTGCATATACAATTGTGACCCATAAAAACATTCACTACACATTAGTTTCAACCACCACAAAATACAAAATTACATCCTCTTTAACCATTTACTGAAACCATCACAACAACTTAAACTAATAAAGCAAAAATGAAAATAAACTAGTACTGCCTCAACCTCCCCCCTCTCCTCTGGCTACTTGGTTAGTGCCATCCAAGCCAATTAGGCACACCAGGCCCTGGTTAGCAACACTCATGGGCGCGCCTCCATGATCGTGCTGCTCTCCAAACCACCTCAGGAAGAGAGAGAGAGATTAGAGACAAACCAAAACATGTACTGAAAATAAACCAAATGAATGTATTAGCCAACCAAATAGGGTCCATCTTTAGTGGATCAATACATTAACAAAAACCAAAGAAACACAAATAAATGGCATGAAGGTGTAAATAGTCTATGTGTGTGTTTAGAACCGCATACTGAGCCCCTGCTAAGTGAGGGGGGTGTCTGCAGCTCCCTCACATGGTCTGATGTTATGGAACCCTTAAAACAGGAAGACAGTCAGCAGTCTCGAAGGGTAAAGCATGATGGAAAGAATCTCCACAGTCAGTTCTCAGAGCTATAAATTTTCTTTTACTAACTCTTTTTCTTTTCATATACAAAACAGCTCACCAGAGCAAGGTGGTTCACAGCCAGCATCACCACAGTTGGTTCAGCCAGTCATTCATCCTACTGCACATCTCAGTCACACAGCAGCTAAAAAATTATTATTACAATCATTTAGCTGACGCTTTTATCCAAAGCAACTTACAATGGTTAGGCAGTAGCGTCTCCCACATGGGAGACTGATGCTCTACCAATTGAGCTAACCAGCCACCAGTTAAAGCAATTTACAAAAGGATGGTGTCCCTCACGTTTCTAAATACAAATGAACTATTTACAACATAACTTCCCTACAATTATTTACAAGCTGTCTACATTGTGACTAACTAAACTTAACACATAACAGAAAAGCAAAAGTAACATTCACAGAAAACAAAACTAATCAAAACCCCACCCTCACACTGACCACGAATGTTTGTTTAATGGAGAATGAAAAGATGATAAGAACCAAACAGGTAAAATGTTAATAAAAGTCTTATTGGTGCAGATAAAGATGCATTACACGTTTAAGTTTTTATAGCATTTTAGAAAATTTCCCAACTTTCTTTGCAAATGGGGTTTGCAGATTGTTTTGGTCATAATCAAAATGAGATGGATGTACAATATCTGTGATCATAGATCAGATTCAGCAGTTTTAATGTTTCTGGATCAGATCTCACACTAGTTAACCAGACTTTGTAAATCGGACTCCAGGACCTAGGAGATATCCTAATGTCTTTTTTACTTTAATGTAAAAAAACTTTTCTTTTTGCATTTTTCTGAAATTTGTTGTATTTTTAATTCTGAAGATGATTTTGTTTTCTTAACATCTCCAGAGATACTACAGAAAACACAGTCATGGTGTATTGATCTTACGTTTCTTCCCCTCAGCACTGTGTTGAGTCTGATGAACCACTGTGTTCAGAACAAGGTGGTGGAGCTTGTCCTGCTCCTTCCTCTGCTCTTCAGGCTCAGACAACCAGGAGCTGGTGCAGGAAAAGTTGGACCAGCTATGGAGGAGGAGGACTGGTCCGGACTTAGTCACTTATACTTTGTCAGATTCAGAGAGAGTATCCAGTTCCAACCAGACAAAAGAAAGTGAGTCTCTTACAAAGCTAGATTAACTTTCTCTACCTGAGTTTTACAGAAGTAACATCTTTTCATTTCCACAGGAGGATGTTTTCTCTGATCCAGAAACATTTATCAGTGACTGCAGAGATGCCTCTGCTATTGATCGGCTGGTTATCTCTGGTCCCGTTTGAGGATCTTTCTGAATTTTCAGAGCTGACAGGAATACACGCAGAACACCTAATCCAGAGTCTGATGTACAGACTGAGAAAATGTGGAGAGATAAGGGATCTGAACAGAGCTGAGGAGAATGTAAAGGTGACTTATAGCAATCTTAAAGACAGATAAAAAAAGGAACATTTATTTTAATCTCTGTCTGGTCTACATGCAGCTTGCTCAGAAATCTTTGACCCACGTCCTGCTGAAGGTGGACAAAGAAAAGGACAGGTACTGACACCTGAGAGATTCACCTTCCTCTACGTTTTCTGAGATTTTGCTCCGTGTAATTCAAGCTTTGTGTTGTAGAATGATGCAATGTGAAAACATCGAGCCAGCACTGATGAGCAGCATCAGTGTGGTGAGGAGCACATGCAGGATTGTGAGAATAGTCCCGTGGTACCCGGCAGCGGTGCAGTCCTACCAGCTGCTGCTGAAATTGTCAGAACTCCTGGAAACCAAACTGAGAAGAGAAGTAAGAATCTTTTCATTATGTACCCTTAATGACTAAATATGGAGCATTAGCTTTGATTAACTCTCTTTGTTTTGTATGTTGTAGTCCAAAGAGGGTGAGTTTGAGACATTAAAGCAAACCTTCTTGGACAAGGTGTTTGCAGTGCAGCAGCAAATCAATGAGTGGAGAGATGAACTACTGCAAAAACCCCTCATGACTTCAAAAACACTCACCTATCCAAAGGAAATTCAGGTATGCAGCCAGCAAGGTTCAGTGCAATCATGTGTTAAGATTAACTGATTAAAGAAAGGACAAATAGATAAGAACACAACAGTGGTTCCCAACCTTTTCTCTGCAGGGCCCCTTTTCATCATTGCGGCGCATTAACTTAATACATGAGGCTTTGTATCAAAGACGCGTCACGCTAAACTAGTGCACTTGTCACGATGTTTTATTATTCCATATCCATGTCACAATCGTAAGAAACAAGCACTTACTTTGATTGATGAGCTTCAAGTTGTGCAAGGATATATCAAACAGTGCATTTAGATGACGGTCAACGGTCAATAGAACAAGCTCACCCTGCCTCCATGCAAAAGGCCCAAAACCAGACGCAAGGGGAGCGTACCCATTAACGAGGATAACACACCCACAGTGCCACCCACAATCACCGGTGATGTCACCACGCATGTGCACACATACATTTTATAGGAAAATAAACAGCCCAACATATGGCTCCTACAACAATACTGTCAAGCCCAAGCGGCAACCTCCGATGATAAAATGTGAAGCCTATGTGGAAGTGCAAAAAAATTGCAGTTTAACCCCCCATCACTAGGGGCTCCAAAACAGTCAATCCCCATAGACTCCCATGTTAAAAAGACCAGCTTCACAGCAGAAATAAACATGTTTAAAGCCTGGTACAAAAATCCATTGTAGGATTAACAGGTCAAGTTTGCCTTCATGACAACTGTGAGGGGAGTGAATCTCTCCTCCGTTTGGATGTTATTTAATCTTGAAATTTGGCATAATTAGGGGCGTGTCCTTTTGATTGACATGTATCCAATATCCGGGGCAAGAAGGGAGACAACTGCGGTTTTTAGCCTTAGCTTTAGCGCGCCTACCTCCGTTAGCTGGTTTGCTACCATTAGCTCCGGGTTAGCTCTTAGCTACAGGCAGCTCGGAGTTTGCTTTGGGTGTCAATCATCCACCCCCACCTTCACAGTCCCCCTCTCTGCAAATTTAGGAATTTTCGGAAAATACAGGGCATGGTACAAAATATTAATTTATGACAAGAAATAATAAATAATATAGAGCTATTACAGAAATAGCACAAAAATATATGTACATTAAAAGAGACAACTGAAGAATAAAAAATATGTATATAAACTGATGACACTATAAGAATTAACTATTACAGTAAGAAAAGGGAGGGAAAGCGTTAGGAGCTGACATTTGGGAGGGAGGGTTAATGCACAAACTAATGAAAATGTCTTCCAGCATAATAATAATGATAATAATAATACTCTTTATTTGTTCAGGGTGTTATACAGACAGGTTAACACACATTACAGTAATAAAAACACATCTTCTTTTTCCTTGCTGAAGCATGTCTCTCACACTAATTCAGCTAAAAGTTAAACGAGTGTTTATTTATCAGATGTGGGACGCGCTGCTGAGAGAAGAAAGCTGTTCTGAGGAAATTACATCCCACTGGGTGGAGAGCTTAAAGAAAGACCTGAAGAAGAGGATCTCTACGGTTAATCACTGTTTATTTATTAGCATCCTTTAGTTCCTTTAGTTTGATTAGAAGCTGGTTTAAACTCAGAGCAGCACATTTTAACAAGAATCCAGCAGGTGGATTTCATCACAGCTGTTTTTTCCCTCAGACAAGCGATGAAGATAAAGTGTTGCTCTGCTGCCTGGAGTCGACTGTGGCAGCTGTAAGGAAAAGTCACGATTTTCTACAGGCCTGTTTTGACGAGATGTGTCACTCGGCCATCAAGACAGTCTGCCAGGTATGGTTCTTGTTAATAATTGGCTCAGACATTTGTTTTTAACTCCACTCCAGCTACACTTTGATGTTTTTCTTGAACTCTCGTATCTTCATATGATGCTAATGTTTTGGTTTCTTAGGTCCTGCCAGAAACGTCTTCTGGGTGTTTCACTTTAATTATGCAAACAGAGAACATGTACAAGCCGTATTAGCTGAACTTGCTGCCTTTTTTTTAACTATACAGAAACTAATACAGAAAATTCTGTATTATTATCTAAAATGATTCACTACACAATAAAGTTGAAGCATCTTATGCTGTTTTGACATGTGCACTACAAAATTAACATGAGATTTATTACAGTTTATTCCATCAGAGAAAATAGACTCAATATTTTCACCAGTGTAATGCATGTTTAACTATCGTCTCATTAGATAAAAGCTTATTTGAAGCTGGATGTAAATTTTCTTTTCTTTGCACATTTCCATGATAATATAAATGTCACTGAAAAGAAATGGGTTCAAATCTAATCCTAATTAATTAACTTGTTACTGCGTTTCGTCTTTATAAAATTCTTGTATTCAAATGCAATATTAGGCAAGGTAAAAAATAAAGATGATCAAAGGGGCAGGTCATTCAGAAATCATATATTGTTGTTCAGTATATGTCCTGTTCTTCTGGTTATAGAGAGGACAGGAGGGTGACCTGATGCGAAGTCTCAGCTCGAAGGTGAAAGATCTCCCTGTCGTTGTTGTTTCTGCTTTTGTGGTGGAGTCAGCAAAACGGTTCAAAGAGAACATGGTGGTCCAGCTGTTGGATCCACGGTCTGCCATGAACTTCCTACTGTCTAACTGTAGGTCATTTTATTCTTTCACAGACTTGTGCAGAAGTCTTGATCCAGCCCTCATTTCTCAATATGTTATTTCCTTGCAGCCAGACTTTGTTCTAATCTTTTACTTGGTGTTCAGGAATAATTCTCCAGCTTTCTGAAGGTCTTTCAAAGTTTTAATTTCACTCATTTTCAGTTCAGTCATTGTACCAAGCCATTTTCAGAGGAGTGTGTTTTTTCTGTTTGTTAAGCCACTAAACTCTGACCTACGAATCTTTCAAGTGTAAAAAAAAGCAAAGAACCTAAATTTAAATTAACGGATCTTTAAGCTCGGTTCACACCAATAGGTCCAGTTTGGCACGGTATGAGTCTACATTCAGTCTATGAGTATACATTTTTTTTTTTGCATTTCCATGGCAACAACTGGGAAGGGTACCAGAATATCCAAACCATCCCTGTTTTCTGTTGGGGTCCCAATCGTACCGATCCAACCCAAAAGGGTGGAGCTTGACAGAATGCAGTCCACTAATTGGTCAAAAGAATCATCACTTCCTGTGTAACTTGGCATGTCATGTTTAAATATACTTTTGATGCTTTGTTGCTTGAAGCCACATGCCAAGAGAAAAGAACATAAACTGCTGAATGTCCACCATTCTCCTCTCTATCACATTCTTCTTCATTATATTTCAGTAAAGGTGTTATGCTGCTATGATGTCATGCTATTACATAGCTAATGAATCTATACTTGGCAGATACACCACCTAGCGGGTAAAAGGTACAGTGGGCTATGGAAATGCAACAGAGATCGTGATTTACCCATCCAAACCACACCAAACCGTCCCAGACCCAGACACGCTGGTGGAAACGAGGCTAGCAGCCTATCACAAAACCACATTATTTGTTCCCATTTGTTTAGTTGCATCTATAAAAATTCCAGTGATTCCCAAAGAGCTGTTAGCTGAAAACTTGGCATATCTTAGCATGGTGTGCAGTGTGTCCTTAAAATATTCACAAAACTAGTGAAGGACAAAAGAAGAAATGCCAGGACTTAAAAAACTATCAACAGTGATGTCCTGAAGAAATAGCCTCATCAGAAACGGTCCATATGTCTTTAAAACAGGGGTGTCCAAAATCTGTTCTCATGGCCCTCTGTCCTGATGGTTTGAAAATTTGAAAAGGAGGAGGATTGTGGCCCTTGAGAACTGGAGCTGTAGTCCCCTGGCGTAAATAGGCCATAAGGGTGGCTGCCAAGAAGCCATTCTTCTGGAAGAGAAACAGAGAAAAGGCTGAGGTATGCCAGGTGGCTTAAAATCTGGCCTGGAAATCAGGGGCAACAGGTCTGATAGAGGGATAAATCCTCCCTGGAGCCCGAACCCAACATTTCAGAAGCAGTGTGGCATCACCTGGACAAAGAATGGGACAAAAGACAGAAACATCCAAAGATGAGCTTTGGAAAGTCCTTCAAGAAGCCTAGGGAACTATTCCTAAAGACTACTTACAGAAATGTCAGAAAACTTGTCTAAAAGGGTTTCCACTGAGCTGGGATGCACTGTATTTTCATTCATGTTTGCACATATAGAGAAACAAAGTGACATAATACCTTTGCACAGGATTATACACAATTAATTTAGACTTTTTGCTATTTTGATTTATTTTAATGTGTATATATATTGTTTCTTTTTATTTTTTTACATGAGCTTATTCTCTTTTGTCTCAGGTGACTGGAGATCCATCCAGGTTGATGATACTGCAGGACATGTGGTGCACAGTTGTGTGGAGGCTGTACATTCTCTGTTGGTGTCTCTGCTGGAAGGACATGTGCACCTGGGACACCTGCAGACCTGCCTGAAGTATCAAGCGCAGTTTAAGAGACTGTACCAGCAGTGTACGAACCTTCACCAGCTTTAAAATCTTCTGTTATCACAACATTTAAGACGTCCAAACAGTGAACATTGTGTTAATGTCTAATAGGTGAGTTGTGTCTTCCACAGACAAGAAGAACAACAGGTCTGACACCGTTCCTGGTGATGCAGAGGTTGTTTTGTCTGAGAGACAAAAGGAACTGAACGCTTTCATGCAGCGGAGACAGCAGATTGATACGCTGATAAAAATGGTGGCAAAGGTTACAGAAAGCATCACTGGTGGGTGCAACTGAAACGTAATTTAATGCTCCAGTATTAAAACAATGCAGTGCTCATCATGATGTGATTTTCTTCATTTACATGGTTCAAGTTCCCGAGATGGCGACTCTCGAGGAGCAACACAGTGCAGACCTCCACGCCGTTAGCCTGAACAAACTGGCTCTCGTTCAGTCCTTTGATGCAGAAGGGAAGCTGAAGACAACGGGTCCTCCACAGGTCATCTGGTATAAAATCAGTATGAACCTCTTAAAAATGTCCAGTGAGATGCTCAAACTGCATCATAGCAGCCTGGTTTTGTCCTCTTGGGTCAAGCGGGCGGCTTCTTTGGCATTAGCAAGGCATCCCACCTCACCACCTGTTCAGGTGACCCTCACACAGATCTGGGAGAACATCTGGAATCCTCTGAAAACAGAGTTCTTTCAGCTTGGTGTCAGCATTGCAGAGGCGAACATCAGTTTCCAGCAGCTCGATCATGTGTTGGTGGAGTCTGGTGACCCGGGTGATGGGAAGCTGATGGAGAAGGAGCTAAACCTGATGTCAGAGGCAGTTTCTGCTGCAGGAGCCTTCACAGCTGACGTGAACTGGGTAGAGCTGAGGTTGGGTCAGATCCAGGCGTATCGACAGCTCCACGAGGCAGCGACTGCAGCCAGCGTGGTGCTGAGGATCGCTGAGAAAATGGAGCTGTCTGGAAACTTTAAGGAAATCAACACCCTCCGCCAACTGGTATTCGTCTTTTCTGATATTTTTTCAGATATTTCAAACTGCTATAAAATCATCGAACATAAAGAGCCATTTTCCTGATGTTTGTTATGTGGAAAATAAATAAAATTAAAATTTTCTGTAAGAAGTAAGGTGATAATTTAAATAAATAAAATGGCAATTAAATGTTTGAAACCCTAAAACTGACTGACTGGTAGTTTTAAGCAGGTCTGAAGTTGTTTAAGTGAGATACGAAAAAAAAATAGGAAAAAAATGTATATATGATGATTTTATTCATTTTGTAATAAATTAAGTAAATAATAAAAATATCTTTGTGTCGGTGGACATTTTTGACCACAAAGGTCACCAGATGGTAGTGACTTTGTGAAATGTGTTTTGGTGTTTTGTTTTTTTTGTTTTTAGGGGCCAACCAGACAGAAGCTTAGACACAAATACGATATAAGAAACTTTTCTTTATTTTTACTACTTTTACTTATTATTAGACCCTGAAGAAACAAAACAAAGTTAGCATGAATTCTTTAACACTCAAGCCACAGTTTGCCTCATATTTTAGAAAATTTATTTCTATTATTATTATAGAACGTTGATTTAATATTTAAAGACAATTAAAGTGTTTTATGCAAATTTTTTTTCATTTTCCTGAATTATATTCTGAATCTTTAACAGAATGAAGACACCTTTAAGCAGAGGACCCTGGAGTCTCTGACTGATGATCTGTTTCGTGCCAGACAGCAGCTGTCCACAGTCACCAAGCAGCACACTGCTTGTCTGGAAGAGTTTCTAGCCAGCCAAACTCTGGTCAGATGGGTCAAAGAGAACCTTAGAAGTAAGAAAACAAGCTTCATGTGATCTAAATGACCTTATAGAACATATTCATCAGCTCACTTTTCTGTCTCATCAACAGATATGAGTGATGTGAAGGTTTATGTCGACCTTGCTTCCATATCTGCTGGAGAGAACGACACAGAGATTGATCAGGTGGCTTGTTTCCATGATGCCGTTATGGGTTATGCTCCTCTGCTCTACTCCCTCTCCCCTCAAGCTGGTTTTGAGGAATTCATGAGGTGCGCTCGGCAGGTGTGGGACACCCAAAACAGAGATGAGAAGCTCCCTGACAAACTGGTAAAAATGTACATTTTTTTCATCATATGAAGATGTTGCATCATTTTGTTGTAGCAAACTGATGGTGACATGGTTGGGTTTGCTTTTCAGAGAGAGTCCACTCGGTTATTAAGCTGGCTGAAAGCCCTGAAGGAGACTCACGGCTCTGTAGAGCAGTCTTCGCTCTCATTGGCTACTTCTATCAATGCTTTTGGAGTTTACCACATTGGATGGTCTGATGAAAATGCAGAAAAGGTAAGTATGTAATCTGCATTATGAGATTTAACACAAAAGTTAAGTCTTTGCAAACTGAATCCATGTAAACTATTTAAGCTCTGATTTCTTTTTTCAGAGATGTCTACAAAACATGGTCCAGGTGACAGTGAAGAGGGGCAGAGAGGAGAAGACCTACAGGCTTGAAGACCTTCTGGAGCTTCAAAACAAACTCATGCTGATGTCGTCCAAAGGGGAACATGGCAAAGAACAAGTCAACAGATTCACAGAGGTCAGATGCATCTAGTGCTTAGAATAACATCTTGGAAATATGGAATCATATTTTTTGTTAGTGTTCAGTGTAAAAGCCATTACACACCGCGACGTTGCGAATAAACGACGCAATATTGCAAATAATTAGGAGGAGAAATTTCAAAGTTTTTGTCTCTGCACACCAAGTGCGATACGAAATTGCAAATAAATTATGAAGATTCTAAAACATATTCGGAAAGTGGGAAAAACAAACATGGACTCCACATCAGGCAACGACGATATTGTGCTGATGCTGCCAAAAACAAAAGAAAAAGAGCGCACCGTGTACATCCTATCCTTGAGAAGAGAGGGGAGCTTGGGGAGTTTAATTGTTTAGTCCAGGAGCTGAAGCTGTACCATGACCGCTTCAGGACCGACTTTCGGATCTTCATAATTCAGCTCGTCGGCAATTGTTTGCCACACGTTGTCTTTGTGATCGTTGTCGCGGTAATTCTTGTCTCGCTTGTCCAACAAACACGAGTGTTGTGGGACAAATGTAATAAGACGCTCGGCAACGGTGATACAAAGTTTGAAAGAAGCAGCAGCGAGTGGCTCTGGTGACGCAATCAATACGCCGGCTGGTTGGTCGATTGTGAATCTGTCGGATGCGAATATTAGAAAAATTGACCTCAGTATGAAAAAATTTATCTCGCAAAATCGCTGAATAAAAATTTGTCACTGATGTGAACGTTTCCATTGACTTCTCATTGATTCGATAAAAAATATTGCCGTGCGAATTAGTTGGACGAAATGTTGGGAGTAGGCGTGTAAAGGCCTGAAGGCTTAAACACAATTTAAGTTCCACATCAGCTGATCAATCAGCTGTTTCTCTTCTGCACATTCATGTGGTAAAGCTCATGCAGAGCTTGATATTTAACTTCTATATGCCTGAATTTATTTACAATTTTATAAAAACAAAATAAATACAGAAAAAAAATTGGAAGCACTCAGAGCGCAGACTTCTGGAAAGTCAATGATTGTGGGCATTATTTTTTAGTGAGACAAAATAATCACCATCTCCTCATAATAACGAATCCTTTAAAAAATTCCTGGATCCACGCGGTGATCCGGATCACCCCCAAAATTGTATCACTTGGTCCTTATTCCATTTCTGAGACCTCCTGAAAATCTAATCAAACTCGATCCATGACGTTTTGAGTTATGTTGCTAACAGACACACCAGCGCTGCCGGATACATGACCTCCGCCTTGGTGGACGTAATAAGGAAAAAAAGACAAAGAGCCAATGGAGCGTCCGTAGTTGAGTAGCTCATGCGCAGTTTCAGTAACGAAACAAGTCTGAGGAAGTGAATGTGCAGAGGTGCACACGGCCGGTACAGTGAAACTGCGAATGGCTCATTAAATCAGTTATGGTTCTTTTTTCTGTTAAAAGAAAAAGCTAGTGGGAAGCCAGTTAATGAAAGCATAAAGCCAACCATGGTTTCCGGGGGCTTCTCAGTAGTTGATTTAAGGTTTTCTTTAAGGTAAATAGGTTGGGAGCTGCATTAGCACACTCAGTATGTTAACCTGCTAAGTGTGTCTGTCGGTTTGTGTGCTTCTATATTTAGACCTTTATGGTAAATGTTTTAAATTTATTCAAAGTGAGTTAGAAAGAATTAAGAAGTTACATTTTGTATGTATTGAAAGGACGCACTTGCCTGATATTGTCATAAATGATTAAACATGCTAACTTTACCAGCATTTTTGGCCTAACTCTCAACACTTCTACACCTGTGTCCTTATTTACTGTAGGTTTTTGAAGGCGTCCAGAGAGTGGGAGCCATCCTTCTTCAGATGCAAACTTCTGGCAACATGCTCTTCAGAGAATGGCACGCTGAGGTCCGCTGCTGCCCACAGCAGCAGCCGAGCATCAAAATCACCTTCTTGTCTTTGAATGGGAAACAGATGGTGTACCACGGTGAAGTGACAGAGCAGCTACAAAAGCTTTCGCAGTCCATGGACGACTGCCAGAAAGGATGGTGCTCTTTCATCAGCGACATGCGCTCAAGCTACAGCTTGTTGAATCACTACACCTCAGAACAGATGGTGTACTTGTGCCACTGGATACACACAGTGTGCAAGAGACAGGCATCGGTTCCACAACTGCTGTGGCACTTACTTTTTCCCATAAAGCCACAGTGCACGCTAAATGATGTCAGAGTTGCGTACAATAAAGCAGAAAGCATGACCACAATGCAGGATGAATTAGATGAAGAGTCTGACGATGAAGATGAGTATTTTGAGCCTTCTTTAGACTTAGCTGCACCTGGACACACTGAAGGGGACATGGAGGAGGTTCACGATTTGATGGAGTTTTCAGAGGATGAAGAAGATGACATGAAATGTGATGATGACACAGATGAGGACAGTTTGGAGAACCTCTGGAAGCGATTTAAGAGAGACATGTCACATTACCTCAGCGAGTCCCTGGACATCTTGACTTTGGCCTACTTCCTGTTATGTCTGTCTGAAATGAATCAGCTACACATGATCAGAAATCTTCCACCACTTCTCCAGGAAGGAAAGCCAAATCTTGTGCTTTGTCCACATGCAGAAGTCTTCACCACCACTCTGTCTTTTTACATGGAGAGTCCAGAGCAACCTCTGCCATCTGATGATGAGGTTCTAGTCTGCAGAGAGGAAACCACCAAAGAAGAGGTGGAGATCTTTCTACGCAGAGCTCTCAGCCAAGGACCCAAACAGAACTGCCAGAAAATTTATTCTCTAGTCAATCCTGGTGTTCTGGGATATGATGTCAGTGAAGCCTTAGTGGAGCTATTTGAGGGTCTTGAGAGAAGTGCCAGCCCACATTATCGTTTAGTAATAGTAAGTCCTGTCGTCCAACAGCACAGATGTGTGCCGTCTTACTTCAGCAACAACAAAGTACAGGCTGGTGTGGGTCTAACAGAAGAGACTGCCAAGAAATATCTCCGTCACCACTTCACACAAAACATGCTGTCCCAAAACCCGGTCTCTCTGGTTTCTCCAGATCAGCTTTCGGTCTGGATGGTGTCATCTGGGCGCCCTGCTGTTGGTGAGGATTGCTGTTCCTGACATTATGAAAATGCTTATGTTTAAGATTTTAAATACACATACATGTTATACATTGTAAGTCAACCCCCATTTTTTTTACCCGGTATCAGTCAAATGTTTAGAACCCACTTACCCACTGGATTTAATGGGAAAATGGATCCGAACTTGATTGATAGGTTATATTATGGGGAAAATGGGAAATAGAAGTAGTAATTTATGGTAGCATGTGCATACATAAATTTAAATTCAGTATGTATGAAATACTCAGTTTGCACAAGTTTACCTAAATTAAAAGTCAACATCTGGTCTGAGCTACTTAATTCTTAAACACACTCTGTTACCTGTCTTAGACAAGATTTCTTGTAATTTCTCTAAACCTGAAATCCCCCCCCCCCGTTTATAGGTAAATCCCTCTATGTGGATCGTTTGTTTGAGAAGTTCCAGCAGAAATCTCCCAGAGCAAGACATATCAGGATCAGACTAATTGAGTCATGTGTTGACATGGACTCATTGATTAAGAATCTGTCGGAAAAACTGTCACCTTTAAGAGAGCAGGACCCTGTTCTTCTTCACTTTGACACAGCTGGGGTAAGTATGCAAGCATTCTTTCCTGCAGAATGTTTGGTCTTTCGTCTGCTGTCCATGAAAATGAACCTATTTCTCTCCAGGTTCGCTCGGGCCTGGAGGAGCTCCTGTTTCATCTGTTGGTTCTGGGCTGTTTGAGCAACAGCCATGGCATGCTATGGAGGAGGAATCCAGCTCACCTAATCACTGTGGAGGTCATGAAAGCAAACGTTTCCATTAAAAACCAGTCAAACGAGGTACACGTGACTTTTAAGATCTATTTTAAATGGATGCTGAAAGGTAAAAAACTGCTTTATTAAATGTGTTATAGACTTTATTCCATTGGTACAAGGCGTTCTGTGGCCGGGACATGGCAAATGAATTAGTATTTTACTCAGTTTCCCTTCCAAGTATCTACACGTTATACACCATTGGAAAGCTAAGATTCTTAACATTTCAATGATGTTTCAAACTACAATCATAGTTGTAGATTCAGTAAACAGTAAACATGATTCGGCAACAAAGGATCCAGCAGATGTAGTCCAGTAAAACAGTTGGTCAACAACAAGTCTTTTATTCTTGAAAAAAAAACTGTTTGGGCAAAAATTGCAGGATTTTTAGGGGTTAAAGAGGATTTTTAACTTGATTGAATCGAGATAAAGTATTAAGAAATCTGTTGTATCTGAGTTCAACATGCAAGCACGTCCGTAATTCTTTATATAACCTTTACTACCGTGTGTGGCATTATTCCGCTTTCAAAGCTTCAAATGAACGGATTTTTGCCATTTTGATGTAAAGAACTATCTGGATTTAATAAGTTTTTATTTGTTCTCCCTCAGATGAGGCTTGGACTTCTTGACATTCTGCCCACCATTCATTGTAGACCTCCGAGGGAGGTGAAGCAGCTGTTGGCCAGTCGAAGACTCCCAACAAAGAAGACCTTTGACCCACTTATGGATGAGCATGAGTTTTGTAGTGAGGGGATTCAAAGACCATACCAGTACCTTAGGCTGTATAACCAGATTCAGAATTTGGATCGCTTTAATTACACGAAAGGATCCAGAGTTGGAGATGCTAATGACTGTCTTCATCACTTTCTGTTATTCTGTGGCATGGAAGACCCATCTTGGGGTGAGCTGAAGAACTTCTCCTGGTTCCTCAATGTCCAACTGAAAGACTGCGAGAATTCAGTTTTCTGTGATCCAGACTTTCTTGCTGACCAGCTTCCAGGCTTCAAGGGCTTCATTGTGAAGTTCATGATTCTCATGGCAAGAGATTTTGCCTCGCCCTCCCTGAACATGTCTGATGAAAGTCCAATCCTGCGCATTGAAAGCAGTCTGGAAGATGACCTGCTTACCCGTCTGACACTTCGTAAGCGCTGGGAAAATGAGTCCCATCCGTACATTTTCTTTAATGCGGACCGTTCCTCAATGACATTCTTAGGCTTTAATGTGCAGATATGTCGAAGGCAGAAAACGCTCAATGCTGTGGATCCTCACAGCAAACAAGTTCTGATACAGTGTGTGATGTCCCACGAGCTTTTTCATGGTTTGGAACGGCAAAGGATTTCTCTCACAGAGGACTTTAATCAGTTGCCCCGGACAGACAAAATCAAAAGGATTTCATGTGTTGTTGGTGCAAGGAAAGGGATTATGGACAGGGGATTTGATCCAGATCCAACATACGAACTCACAGCTGACAACGTGATGAAGATGTTGGCCATACACATGAGATTCCGGTGTGGGATTCCAGTTGTCATCATGGGAGAAACTGGCTGTGGAAAAACCAGACTGGTTCGTTTCCTTTGCATGCTGCAGAGGGAGGAAAGACGAGTGGAAAACATGGTTCTCGTCAAGGTTCACGGTGGAACCACGGCAGAAATGATCTACAGAAAGGTGCGAGAGGCTGAAGCACTTGCTCACATGAACCAGCAGATGCACAAACTAGACACCATTTTGTTCTTTGATGAAGCCAACACCACAGAGGCCATTTTCGCTATCAAAGAAATCCTTTGTGACCAAACGGTGAAAGGAGAACCTCTAAAGGCAAAAAGTGGCCTAAAAATAATAGCTGCTTGCAACCCTTACAGGAAACACTCACCTGAAATGGTGGAACGTTTGGAACGTGCAGGGCTGGGATACCGAGTGAAGGCAGATGAAACAGAAGACCGTTTAGGCAAAGTTCCTCTGAGACAGCTGGTGTACAGAGTTCACCCTCTCCCTCCAAGCATGGTGTCATTGGTTTGGGACTTTGGCCAGCTGAGTGATCTAACTGAGCTTTCATACATCAAACAGATTGTCCAGAAGAAAGTTGCAGATCATTGTTTGCCAACAGCCTGCAAGAGCATCATTTCAAATGTACTGGCAGCCTCACAGAAATATATGAGAAGTCGGAAAAACGAGTGCAGTTTTGTGAGTCTCAGAGATGTGGAGCGGTCTATAAAAGTGCTAGTTTGGTTTTACCAGCACAGCAAAGACCTTTTCAGCAACTGCAGTGAGCTCAGCGAGGACACCAAAACACTCAAGTGCTTGATTCTTGCTGTAGGAGTGTGCTACTACCCATCTCTAGTAGCCAAAGAGGAGTACCTGGCTGAAATTTGTAGGTACTTTACAAACCCATTCAACTCTCTTGCTGCATTGCAAGAAGAGATTTCATCCTGTCAAGACTTTTTCCTTCAGAACATTCAGACAAGGGAGACCATTGCCAAAAACATTGCGCTGAAAGAGAATGTGTTTCTCATGGTGGTTTGCATAGAACTCCGGATCCCACTCTTCCTGGTTGGCAAGCCAGGAAGCTCCAAGTCACTAGCTAAAACCGTCGTTGCTGACGCCATGCAGGGCCAGAACTCCCACTGCGATCTGTTCAGGAAACTCAAACAAGTTCATATGGTCTCCTTCCAGTGCAGCCCTCACTCAAGTCCAGAGGGCATCATAGGGACATTCAGGAACTGTGCTCGTTTCCAGAAGGACAAAAACATGGATGAGTATGTGTCAGTGGTGGTACTTGATGAGATTGGACTAGCAGAAGATTCTCCACAGATGCCGCTAAAGACTCTTCATCCTCTCTTGGAGGATGGTTGCATTGACAATGACAAGCCAGATCCACACATGAAGGTTGGGTTTGTTGGCATCTCCAACTGGGCTCTTGACCCAGCTAAGATGAACAGAGGAATATTTGTGTCCAGATGGGACCCAAGTGAGGATGAACTTGTGGAGACCGCTAAAGGAATATGTTCATCCGGCAACCAGATTCTCCTGAAAATCAAACACCTCTTCCCATCTTTGGCAAAGGCCTTCTTGAGCATCTGCAGTGAAACCTTAAAGAATCAGTTCTTTGGTCTGAGAGATTATTACAGCCTCGTCAAAATGCTCTTTGCTGCTGTAAAGTCCACACAACAAGAGCCGAATGGAGAGCAGCTGGTAGAGGCCATCTTACGCAACTTCAGTGGGCAGCCTGAAGGTTTTGACCCTGTTGTATTTTTCCAAGAACTTCTCCAAGACCTGACAGAAATTCCCAGACCAAACACCTTGCAGATGGTGAAAAAGAATCTTGATCATGGTTCCAGTGAGGAGAGCCGTTACCTTCTTTTACTGACCACCAACAATGCAGCCCTCCATATCCTTCAGCAACAAGTCTTTGGAGAAGGAGACTATCCGCCTCCTGAAATCATCTTTGGCTCAGGATTCCCAAAGGACCAGGAATATGCCCAAATCTGCCGCAACGTAAATCGTGTGAAAACATGTATGGAAACCGGACGTACCGTTATCCTCCTCAACATGCAGAATCTTTATGAAAGCTTGTATGATGCCTTGAACCAGTACTATGTTTATCTCAGTAAGCAGCAGTACGTCGATCTGGGTCTTGGCTCCCACAGAGTCAAATGCCGCGTACATACAAACTTCAGACTGGTGGTAGTAGAAGACCAGAAGAAGGTCTACGAGCACTTTCCTGTACCCCTCATCAACAGGTTGGAAAAACACAGAGTGGATCGGAGCACTGATCTGGAATTATGGCAGCATAGAGTCCTCGATAAACTCAGAGAGTGGGTGAAAGAATTCTCAGGTGAAGCCAACAAGGATTTCAGGCTGTCTGACATATTTATTGGTTTCCATGGAGATGCATGTGCCAGTGCTCTTTTGCAAGCACTAGAGAGAAAGGGACAAAAAGTTGGAGACAGTGAAGTAAGACAGCAACATCAGCATGAACCAAAAGCCAACACAGATAAACCAACACATAAGACGGAGGACCATCAGTTTGTTGATGCAATGGACACACTGCAGGAAAATGAAACAGTGGAAAACGCTGACGACGAATCCAGAGTGGATTGTGATGTAAATGAAGGGATGCTGGAAAACGAAGTGATAATGGAGACAGAAAATGAGGTTGGATCTGTCAGAGAAACTGAGGAAGAGGAGGTCTTGGATTTAGCCAAAAGTTTGTTACTGAACTGTGCCACCCCTGATGCTGTGGTGAGGCTCAAGTATTCAGATTTATCAAATCAGGAGCGGGAGAAACTCCAGAGACTGTACTTCCAGCAGCAGCATCACCACTCACTCAGAGATTTTCTGGGAGATTACCTCATCAAGAATCAAGAGTCCACCAAGTTTCTGGAGGTGAAACAGCTACAAATTCACCATTTCTTCACAGTCTTTACGAATTGTTGAAGCAACGTTGTGCTTTGTTGCTTTTATATAGATTACTACCTTCTCCAGCTTGCTAACCAGATCAGATGTAAGAGTTGTAGCCCACACTCTAGGGCTGCATACAGATCAGATCCTCCTGCTCTCACTCCACCAGTTTGACACGGAGGTCTCTTTCTGCAATAAAATACGGTACGATCTGTACAGATAATCTTCGTATGACATCTTCTGTTTATCTCATTTAACCCTCAATTTAATCTTTTTTTTCTTATTGCTTCATTCTTTTACCAAACAGAAGCCACAGTTGAAGTATGCAGGGCCTCTCTGGGGCTTCACAAGATTATTTTATTAATACATTTTTTTCCAAGTCCGCTGTCTGTCTCTTAATACACATACAGACAAACCACGGTAGGGGGATACTGACTTAGGATGGGTGTCATCATGTATCTTAGCTATTATGAACATGAACTGGTGTTCTAAAATTTCATCCTACCTATTGAGATGTCCTGTCTACGCTTTCTGTGCATGCGCACAACATGAAAACATCATTTCTACGAAAGGGTTGAGGACATGCTTATAAATCCACGCTAAAACCTTTATACATCTACAGGTCGTTGGATGATTCCAGTCAGATCCTGTGGTTTAAAAACACACCCTTAAACCACAGAGCCCCTTCACATTTCAAAGGCATGTTATTGTTGCAGTATATACACAAAAACTACCATTTAATGAAAGTTAGTAGTTGGAAAGTTGTCTTTCTGTTATAATGCCTAAATCCAGACACGCTGATACAAGTGTGACTTTTGGCTTATTGTCACGAGGCTGCAGCTGGTTTTCTTTGACATTGGAGGTTTTTGATAAGTACGGCTTTGCAGATGAAAATGAGGCTGCTAATAAGAAATCTGTTCTTGTTAATGCTACATTTAAACATGTGGCTTGCAGAGATGTAGGTGTGTTGCTGTGTTTCTTTAAAAACGGCCCAACATCGTTGGATCTGACATGTACTTTTCTTATCATTGATCGGTATCAGGGGCTTTCTTCAGGGTGCTGGCCCCTCTATTCATGTTCTGCTAATCCAGATGGACCTCGAGGAATCCCAATGCAGCGATGAGCTCATTGCATCAGCCAAGTATGCCTTAACGTTGAGCTACTCAACAGATAAGTGGGATAAAAGAGACTAAATAGTTTATGAGTGTGTCTGCCAACAGGTACTGCACCATGAATTACATGATGTCACTGAAGGATCAGACCTGTTCGGTGATTTTCATCGTAAAGGTTTCAAGGATCCCAAGTCAGTCCCAGTACATTGGTTTCCAGGGAGGTGAGGACCAAGTGGAATAAGATCTTTATGGAGTTTATATTTACTGCATTACTAATGATGTTCATGAGCAATAAAACCATGTTTTGTGTTTTGCATTAAAGGAGTCTGGCATTCGGTGCACATCGATGACCTGAGGGATTCAGAGGACATGAGTCTGAACCTGTTGGTTTTCTGTGGGACTCTCATTAGCAGTCTGCTCAAACCTGCACAGACAGGTAGAAGCTGAACACTAGCATTATATCACAAATCTGAATTTAGTCAGAGATCACAGCCACACAATGACAGATCTTTACTCATGAGTAGGGCTGTCAAATGATTAAAACTTTTAATCAGATTAATGACAGCTTACAAATAATTCATCTTGATTAATCACCATTCACAACGATGCCTGAGATTTACCCGTTTCACTGTATTGTATCAACAGAAGGAGCCAATGCTGACCTTTCTGTGACCTTTTGACCTTTCAGTTTGTGATTACGTGTTTCTGTATTTCTGGAGCTTCTTGCTGAATTCGTACGGTAAATGTGGATGAGAAACTAGAACAAAGTTTCACCAGTGTCAGCTGCGCTGACCCTACCGTCCGCAGGCGCTGGGCGAGTATAAATCCAGCGGTCTGGTGCTCAGGTGAATCCAGCCTTACCTGCCGATGAAGTCATGGTTCATGATGGAAAACCACTATTTTTTTATTTTTTTCCAAACTGACTTTTTTTTTGTGTGAATACACCAGTTGAGACTTAGGTTTGGGAACCAGTGCCCGGCCAGTGTGAAAGTCCTAACTATGTAGCTCATTAGTCAACTTAGTCTGGAAGACAATTTCTTTATCTTCCACAGAAAATCAAACAGAGAATGAAGCCATGAGGACAGCGGATGACTCAGAAACAGACAGAAACGTGAGTTGTGTGATCTGCTAGTAATGTAAAATTAATTTTAATTTTCTATGTGTTAACTGTTAAAAAACTGAACATAAAAAGTGTGTTTGCTCACAGGTGGACAGAGCCCACCTTCACAGCCTGTCTTTGGTGAGATCATGTATCCAAAAAGCTGTGGGTTTGCTGAGGGATCCCAACAACGTGACATCGAGAAGCATGCAGCGGATGCACATCCTTCTGATGCTTCTCTCAACTGGTCAGAAGAGCTCAGGAGGTAAAAGTTTTTATTTGCTAATAGTGCAAAATGGACATTTCTCAGAGGGTTTGTTTTTGCATCTTTTTGATAAACTGTGATGTTTATTAAAGCTGACTTTCAGAGGACGTTGTTGTGTAGACTGGCTGAGGCTCTGGTGCAGAGAGAAGCAAAGATGGGCTCTCCTAAAGAGTGGGTGAGCTTAGAGGCCAAGAAACGGCAGGCTCTACAGGAGGGGGGCACTCTCAGGTAAAATCTGATGGGACAGTAAACTCCAAAATTAAATAAAATAAATATAATTAAACATTAAAAATTGAATAGTTTCAGCTTTAATTATAAGTAAAACAGATTTTTATTTGTGGAAACAGCAGATGTTTGTTCTTATTTAAATTGTAATCAAAGATTTCAAATATTGTGAAGTTATTTAAAATGGAGATGTGTAATGGTGATGCTGTTTGTGTAAAAGACATACCCTGTGGAGATGTCTTCAGTCCACCGTGACACCAATCTTGGCCAACATGTTGGAAGTTATAGACAGGTATGCAAACCTGGACCTGCTGTCTGATGACAGACTCAGCCAGAGCCTCATACAGCTGTGGATGGACATCCTGGCAGATTCAAAGATTCTCCACCTAACACCTCTCCAAAACCCAAGGTATTGATTACTTTTTACACCTTCAGATTAGGGCTGCACGATTATGACCAAAATAATAATCACAATTATTATGATCAACATTGTAATCGCAATTATTTATCACGATCAAAATCCGATTAATTGTGCAGTCCTAGGTCAGATTTCATTGATGAGCCAAAACAATATGATTAAGATGTTGCAAATCCTTCATGTGATATCAATAAAGCTCTGACCTGCAACTGTGGCTTAGGACTTTACATTTCTTATTCTGGATTGCTGCTCACATATATTCTAAGATATCCCAGACAAGCACTTGCTAGTCATTGTCCTTCATTTGTGAGTGGTCACGGTATTTTGGCTCATCTGTGTTAATCCACAAAAAGCCTAATTTATATGTATGTATTATCCAGTGAGTCAGACCAGGAGGTGCTGGTTCAGCACTACTTCTTGTTGGATGGTGAAGAACAGCCGTGCTTGGCCCCCTTCAGCTGGCTCGTCAACACTCACCTCCAAAGCCTGTGGGAAGAATCTGAATTCATGCCAGGTTAATGACCGACTGTGAGCACTTGCAATCAGATACAGAAACATGGGCACTGTTCCTTTAAATAAAACTTTGTGCTGGCTCTTTTGACTGCTCAATAGTAACAAAAGAAGGTGGCACAGAGAGGATCCTCCAGTTTGTGAGCGCCTTCGACAGCAGCAGGCTGGGCGTTCACTTCCAGAAACTCTCAGAGGGAGAACGAAGGGAGCACGGCCTCCTCTATCTGCAAGACTTCCTGCTGCTGTATTTGAAGATAAAGTCCAAGGATGAGCTCAAGGTACAGAGACTGTTATGAGTCACACATTTACACATTAGAATTTGGGAAAAGTCAAAAAGTTATTGTCTAAGTACTCTGTGTTTTACCTGCACTCTTAGTTTGGAGAAACTAGAGGAGATCTGACAGGCAAGCAAGGACAACTGACACAAGCACTTTAAAAGACTGCCAGGGTGATGACCCCCTGTACCGAAGTAGAGACTCAGAATCTTGTCTAATATTACATACAATACTAAAAATCATAAAGTAATTAAACAACACATAGTAACACAACTGGAAAGTGCTAGGGTGCTGCAGGGCATTAAGAGCCTTCTAGAAAATTGAGACCTCGTGAAGGGCATTACAGCAGTCCAGTCTTGAACTTATGAAAACATGGATTGCCTTCATAAGATCCTGCCGACTAAGAAAGGGCTTCACTTTGGCCAAAAGACAGAACTGAACAAAGCTTGTTCTAACAACAGAACTAATCTGTTTATCAAACTTGAGCCCGTCAAATGTTACACCAAGATTTTTAATGTGATTTTAAAAAGAGGGCGGGGTTACTACAGTTTGTAAAGGATTTCAACATAGGTGACTTGCTAAACACGATACATTCAGTTGTGCTTTCATTCAAGTTCCGTGCTAACCACTGCTTCACATCATTTAGCTTAGTAGCTTAGTAAGTGCAGTATTTCATTTGGTCTCATGGGCATGTATGTCATGCATTCATTTAGTTTGAGTTCTTTGTTGCAAATTTGACTTTTATTTCTCTGGTTGATTTATTTGTTAATTTAAGTTTATAAACCTGGTTAACTTAAGATTTATTTATGGAAAACTGATTAAAATCAGCCCATTAGCCAACTCTGCAGACTGACAGTGATGTCGATCATACCTGTCATGCACAGGTGTTCACCAGAGCCATGCAGGGCTTCGTGTCTGAGCTCCAAACATCCATGGGAACCATCGTCAACCTTTCTCCTGCTTGGATTATGGCAGCTGCAAAGTACTTTGAGGCCAGACTCGACACACTGCGCCACATTTTTTTATTGCAGCCCCAGTTAGCCGTTGATGTGCTTCAGCGGGGGTCCAAGAGGAGGGAGCCGCAGGAAATGGTCAGAATAACATTTTCTTTTAAAACATCTTCATCATTGTGAAAAAGGCTGCCTGCTGGATTTGTTTAAAGTGAATTTGTTTTTTGCTGTTTTGCAGATGGAAGACCTTTTAGCTCTCGGTATGTGCGTTGAGCACACCAAACTGTTGGCTGTGACCTCCTTTCACGAGTGTGAGTCCTTTCTGGGCAGAGTGGAGTTACTGCAGCCGTGCTTGGACAGAGCGTTTGGTCAAAAATATGCCGCCCTGTGTGGCGGTGTCTGTATGCAGCATCTGGACTCCATCAGGTGAGTCGGACTAGATGTTGAAAATCTGTTTTTTTTGTGAGTCGGGTTTATTTATAACTTCATCTGCTCTCTCAGATCATTGTGGCAGGGGATTCTGGTCGTTGCATCTTTCATCCAACATGTCATTTTTAAAGTTAAGCAAGATGACTCAAGATTGAAAGAGCTGGCGCTAAAACACTGCAACCTTCACTTAAACGTGAGTAAAAAAGTTTTCCCCCCACTTTTTCAGTTCTGTCTTGAACTTGTTTTGGGACGGCTTTAGCCCCACTTTAATGCGTTTTTATTATGGTGTTCGCATGAATCTGTCACCACTATCAAACACAATCCTGACCAAAGTAATGTATATCTGCAAGGAAACTAGAAACATACACTGTTTTCCATTAATCTCACAGCAGTTGTACTATATCTCTGTCTGTTGCTATGAGTAGTACGTTTGAAAGAATTGAACCAATAACTGACACATTAATGAGGTCATTGATTGAGGGGCTATTTTCAACAGTTTAATGCCACTAGATCACCGGTGGTCCCGAGTGCTAGCGCATGTATTCTCAACATTTTCTCAGGAACAGTACTGTGTAGCTCTGTACGGTAAACTGTGATGGATATTTTACCCTTTAGATAATCTACGGAAGTTTCCCAGCATTTCTATCCGGTCCAGGAGGTTTACAATCCAGCCACTAAATGTAGTTTTTTTCAGGGACTCTATCTGGTAAATCCACCATGATCCATGATAACAGCATTATTTATCACATTCCATCATCACTACTATGTTGCTAAGAGACCTCTATTTAGACCTGGACATGATGATGAAGCCACTTCCTGTCAGACTTTCCACCAATCAGAGAGCTTAGATTGATGGTAAAAGATAAAGTTATATGTCTGTCACATTCAAATAACAAAAATAATGGTCCTCTGGCTGGAATGAAGCCAATAAGATGTTTATGATGCACAACGGTGCCAGAAATGAGTTGAGTTGGTTTTGTAATCATGAGAAAACAACAGGCTTTGTTTATCTTTAACAGCTGATGCAGGAGTTACTCGATGTAAGAAGTGTGGACACACTACAGCAGCTGATTCGCATCCTTAATTCTTTCCATGATGAGTGCATCAGCAGGGATCTGAGGTCAGACTTTAAACATCTGGGGCATCTGGACCTCAGCAAACTGCATGTTTATGCTGGATAATACAAAAGGCAGCAAATAGAAAAGAATTGATGAAAAGAATAGATGGAGATCGTTGATCTTCTTCTACATTAGAGTGATGAAGCTCTGTTCTCTGTAAAGGTTTGGCCTTTCTTGCCCAGTTTGCCTGTTGGCGCTTGCTGAGCCGTCTGTTCTGCCCTGCCAGCATGTCGTCTGCATGACGTGTCTCCAGCGCTGCATCCAGCAACACAGGCGTTCCTGCCCGAAATGCAGGGCTGAGATACCAAATGACTTCACACCAACTATCTCTCACAGAGTCAAGTAAGTTGTTAGCAATAACCACAAATTCTGTTCTTTTAACCATAAGCTGACACACTTTGTCCTAGTCCATGGTGGGAGCAGTAAGACCCAAACGCAGGACCTAATAGACCACATCATGAAAGGCTTTGTTAAAGCAACACTACACAAGTTTCCAACCTTTAAACTCCACGCTTCTTTTTTCCAATCGTTTGCCACTGTAGGAGAGTAATAAAACATGTTGCTCAGAAAGATTAAAAGTTAACACTCAGGTCCAAACAGGGATGTTAAAAACTAGCAACCAAGCCAGAAATCTGGATGTAGTCCTAGACTCAGAACTAAATTTTAGCATCACATTAAGATGGTTGTGAAGTCGACCTGTTATCATTTAAAGTACATCTGGAGGATTAGAGGACTGGTGTCTCAGCAGGATTTCTCTTCCGTAGACTAGACTACTGTAACACTGTCAACTAAGACCAAGAAATAGATCATATGACTCCAGACCTCAGATCTTTACACTGGCTTCCTGTTTGTCAAAGAATTGACTTCTTCTGGTTTGTGATGAACCAACCAGATCCCTCAGGTCATCAGGGTCAGGTCTACTTTCTGTTCCCAGAGTCAGAACTAAACGTGGAGAGGCATCGTTCAGCTTTTATGCTCCTCACATGTGGAGGTCTGCTGACTCAGCAGTTTTACATCAGAGTTAAAAACTTTTCTATTTGCTGCCTTAAATCAGAACAACTGGTAACTTCTCACACTGGAACTTTTGTTTCTTACATTTTATCTTATTGTATTTTAGCTTTTTCTGTCTTGTACTTTTTAAGAATTCTCCTGCACACGTTTTAGCAGTTTTAATATATTTTATGTGAAGCACTTTGAATTGTTTTGTACCTGAAATGTGCTGCAGAAATGAACCTTTTCTTTTAGGGCAGCACTTGAGCAGCAGGCAGCCATCAGACGCTGCTGTAACTTCTTCTTCCTGGAGGTGGTGTCCAGGTTCTGTCTGTCAGAGGTGCAGCAGCCTGAAGAGGGGGTGGTGGAGCTGCTCTTCTCCTTACTCGTCTCTGCTAACGGTCAGTGATGGTAAACAGATAGCAGGTAGACTGTGGATTATGTGGTGATGGTGAGTAATCACTCTTTGTTGTGTGATGCAGGAGATGTTTACCACACCAGAGAGCTCACTCCCTTCCTGGAGTGTGTGGATAACAGCCCGGTGGTCCGATCGGTGCTGCCCAAACTGCTGCTGCAGCACAGGTGAGGAAAGGATGAACTGATTTAGGAACAAATTCATGTTAATTTTCCATCACGTTTTTCAAGTCCTGGTCTTTCTTTGCTTTGGCAGAAGCAGTTTGATCATTGTGTTTTGTACTTAAACCGATCCAGAAAGTTCTCTACTTGACTTGGAATAAAGTAAATCTGTTAATTTAAAAAACATTTGAGGTGAAAACCTCACAGAGCCAGTTGAGTTGCAGTGTGAGGGATATCAGATTGAGACAGGAATAGCTGAAGATACTTTTTAAGTAGATGTAAGTTAACTGTGGTTTATTTGTCAGTTTTGGCCAGGTAAAGACTCATATTCAGGCCTACCTGAAGAATCTGGAGGAGAACCTTCTAGACAGGGAGGACCGCACTGAACTCTACCTGCTGTTTGTTAACTGCTTCCAGGTAAAAGATGCTGATTTCTCTTCCTCGTTGGTGCTTTTTCTATTAACAGTATGGCTGTGTCCGAATGTGCATCCTACTCCCTACATAGTGCCCTATATAGTGGTCACGCCATTTTGTAGGGGTGTCCGAATGTCCAGAGAGAAAAAAGTAGGGCACTCAAAATTACCCACAATGCATCTTGAAAAGTAGTGAGTATCGATGGTCACTAGACAGGATAATATAGACCACAATGCATTGCGGGCGGAAGCTCAACATGGCGCAAGGAGGCGAAAAAACATTTTTTATTGAATAAATATGCAACAAAGAATAAAATACAACATAAGTAATAAAAATAAAAATATTTACACACAACTTTGGATTGGATTTGGAATGACATCTTGATGCACATTGTGGTTGCCGTGGTGACGGCTGGTAGTCACGTGGTCTGCAGTGAGGGAAAAAAGGCAGCTTTGTGTCCCAATCGCCAAGAGAATGAGTCACTATGTAGAGAACGAGGGTTTAGGGAGTAGGGTGGACATTCGGACACAGCCAATATGTGTTATCTTGTTGACCAGCATTTAGCATAAATCTTCCTTTTGCACCATCTATTGTTGCACTTTTCTTGCTGGCAGTTTATGCAATTACTGTAAAAACAAAACGTATTTAATTTTTTGCAAGGATACTCTGCTGTGCTCAAAAGCAAAAGAAGTGGAGAAGTGTAAAGAACAGCAAGCAGAAATCAGATTTCTAAACAGGATTGCCAGGAAACAGACCTCAGAAAGACAAGAGGACCCGGCAGAGTTCCTGCTCAACACAGCTAAGCTGCGAATTTGCCTGAGCACTGCTGCTAATCTGCTGGAGAAAGCTACCCTTCAAGGTGTTTTCTTAGCTTTATTCTGCTGTTTTGTTGCTGCACACAAGCTGGGAATTTTCAGAATGTACAACCAAGTAGGAGTAGAGAAATAAATGAACACATTTTTAACTTTTTTTTCTTAAAAGGTAAAGAGTTGGAGTCTGTAGAGTACCTGCTGCAGGTGAGGGGAGTGTTTGAGTACAGTGGGAATGACTGGCTCAGGGTTTACCTGCTGCGAGCCCTTTACAGACGCTCTGGTATGGACTGCATACTGTCCCTGATGAACAACCCGGCCTACAGGTGGATCTTTCCTGCAGAACTTCTGCGACTTCAGGTAGAAACATCTAAACACAGTTTACTAAAAATTGTCATTGCAAATTTTCACTCGTAATGACACTTTTTCCAAACTGTATAGCATCACAATGCACCGATATTCCCATAATAGGTAAAATCGGAAGTTAAAAGACATCATGTGTTAGCTTAAAGGGAGACAGCTTTTCTGTGAAGATAAATAAAAATGCTTCTTATGTCTTTTTAAATAAAGAAAACTACTTTTTAATGTTTTTTTTTTTGTTCGTTTGCACGGAAATTTTTCTTCACAAAGAATCATTATTTGTTGCTTTAATGTGCTGAATTGTCTTTAATAATATTTTGAATAGATTATTTTGTGTAAATTGGGATAAATATAGTTTAGAATAGAAATTTGTATCCAGACAATAATTTAATTGTTCCAAGAAAACAGGAAACATTAAAACAGATGACTGAAACAATTTTGTTATTTAGTTTTTTTTGCTTCACAAATAAAATAATCAATATTTTCCTCTTTACTTGTTTATGTTTTCTTATTTTCAAGGACAGTTAAACATTAAGTAGAGTTGTTGATGAGGTCTCAGCTGGTTTCTGAGCTATGAGACGTTTTTAAGTTTGTTTTAAATTAAAATCTTGTTTATTCTTAAAGAAGATGATTCCTACTAATGTGGACCACTTCCTGTGCTGCGGGGCGGCCTACAGAACCATGAGAAATGCCGTGGCTCAGGTTCTGATGGTGAAACGGTCTGAAACCTTTGTGACTGAGCTGCAGGTGAGAATGACGTCAAAGCAAACAGGACAGATGATCATGATGATGTGTTGTTGGTAGGAGCGATTATGTTAATTAATGGCCACTAGAGGTCAGCAAAGCCTTGTTACTAATTACACGAGTACATGTTTGCCTCGTTTGTCTATAAGCCGTCTTTACTCTGTAAAATCACTATGCTAGACGTTATTAATGTTGTTGAATCATATAAAAGAACATTTTAAGTGTTCTGTTAAAATGTACAACTTTCTCATTATTAATGTTTTTATACGTCTGCAATTTTTATTCGCATGACTCATTATCCGTTTATACACCATCATTTAGCTAGTTTAAATTATATTTACATCCTATAATAAAAATTTTAAGACTGACTTGACTATTTTTTAACTTACATATTTTTAGACTTGTGCTTCTTGCTCGGATAAAGTTCCTAGCAGATGAATAAAGGCAGTTTTAGATGACTTAGCTGATATCTATTTGTTTTAAATCAGCTGTAATGTTAGTTTTTTGTTTTATCTGTAGAAGCTGAGAGGCTCTCAGCTCAGTGTCGTGGCTCTGGCCCTGTTCAGATACATCACTTGCCGCTACAAGTCATCTGACCCCAACATATGTCCTTCTTCACAGGTGTGTCACAGATAATGTCTCCTGTTTTTCAGATTTTACAGTATGGACTGGAATGTGTGTTTTGTTGGTAAAAGCCTCACTTGTGGATAAATATTTACATACTTTTGACATCTAAAATTTAGAATATAAAAGAGGAAAAAACCTAAAAGTATAATTACTCTTACACACAGGAAGAAGACACCTGTATTTTTAAATAATGATTTATTTTCTTTTTTTTTTACATGTGCCTCTTTATGAACCAACAGGAGAAAGCGAGACTGGAAGATCTCCTCAGAAACATCAGCTCAAAGGAGTTTAGGGAGTTCTGCTCATCTCTTCTGTCCAATCATATTGGCGGATCAGACTCGCGGCTCCAGATCAGCTCAGCTCTGTCAGCCCAGAGACAAATCCTCCTGGAGCTGCTGATCCACCTGGACTCCGTTCTCCTCTGTGGAAACCATCTGCTGGTCCCTCTTCATCAGATAGCCTTCCAGCCTGAGAACGTCACGGTAAGGCCTAAAATCCTAAAGACGTCACGTTAATATCATTAAGGCCACACCCACACAGAGACGAAACTTTTCCAGAGAGGTGTACGTTCACACAGTTCCAGTGAAAATGCTGTAGTATCACTGCCAGGCCTGGGAATGGGAAGAAGAAGAAGTAGTGCTTTCACACAGACACGGTTCTGGTTCGGCATCGGCACCATTCTGGAGACTGAGAACCTTGGTGCTTTCTAGTGAACTGGCCCGTGTTCACACCAGAACCAAAGTATGATAGACATTACTCAGCGGAACTAACACAGTTCCTGAAAGGTGATGGTTGTGGTCCGGCTCGTTTATAACCTACGGCTTGGATTATATTGGATGTTAGGATGTTAACATGAACTTACATAAATTCTCTACTGAAATTTTACGGTTTCCAGGCAACAGCTGGAAAGATGGACACAAAACCACGTCCAACTTCACTTTTGTCCAAGTTCTTTTTCTGTTGTGGTATTCCTCCATATTCTGCAGCTCAGTGATTATTTGATCTGGCTTTTGTTTTTTTCTTTATTGAAACACAACGTGGAAAAAAGCACTTTGAAAGCCAGTACTGTGAAAGGGCTCTGGGGCGACTGCGTCATTGGGTCATAAAAAAAGATGCATCTATGTAGGGCTGCTCGATTATGGGAAAAATGATTGAAATTGAGATCTTGATTATCTAGCACGATTAGAGAAAAAAAAATTAACGCACGATAATAAACAGTTACGCATTAATTAATCATTACGTTAACGCTCGTTAATGTGCCCAGCACTAATATACAGTGAGGAAAGTAAGTATTTGAACACCCTGCTATTTTGTAAGTTCTTAAACTTAGAAATTGTCGAGGGGTCTGAAATTGTCATCCTAGGTGCATGTCCACTGTGAGAGACATGATCTAAAAAAAATCCTGAAATCAAAATGTATGATTTTTTAACAATTTATTTGTATGATACAGCATCAAATAAGTATTTGAACACCTGTCTATCAGCTAGAATTCTGACCCTCAAAGACCTGTTAGTCTGCCTTAAAAAGTCCACCTGCACTCCACTTATTATCCTAAATCAGAAGCACCTGTTTGAGGTTGATAGCTGCATAAAGACACCTGTCCA
>JBAMHW010000024.1:2482804-2506973 GCA_037177495.1 Rhadinocentrus ornatus | reverse complement strand
GGTGAAGAACTACAGGAAACGTTTGACCTCTGGAACTGCAAACAAAGGCTACTGTACCAAATATTAACATTGATTTTTTTCAGGTGTTCAAATACTTATTTGTAGCTGTTTCATACAAATAAATTGTTACAAAATTATACATTGTGATTTCAGGATTTATTTTTTTTGATTATGTCTCTCACAGTGGACATGCAGATACCATGAAATTTCAGACCCTCCATGTTTCTAAGTGGGAGAACTTGCAAAATAGCAGGGTGTTCAAATACTTAGTTTCCTCACTGTATATATAGCAATAGATCCAGGTTTTCCTGTCTGGCATGAGGGTCATCGGGGCCCCCCACTGGAACCAGGCCTGGAGCTGGGACACGGAGGCGAGTGCCTGGTGGCCAAACCTTAGCACATGGGGTCTGGTCTGGCTCAGCCCGAATAGAGTAAGATGGGCCCGCCCTCCTGTGGGCTCACCACCTGCAGGAGTGGCCAAAGGGGGTTGGGTGCATGGCGACCGAATGCGGGGACCCTGGCGGTCTGATCCTCGACTCTCTTTGTGGGGAAAGAGCCTAAGCGGACGCGCAAGGTTGAGCAGTTCCGGCGAGATATAGTTGAATTCACCTCGACGCACAGCTTGGGCTCTGGAACCCCTGTCCTCTAGAAGTGCTGGACCCTCTTCCATTCTGGACTTGCTCCGCTGAGCAGGTGTGGGCATACTCATTGCCCCCCGATTTGGTGCCTGTCCATTGGGGTTTACCCCTGTGGACGAGAGGGTAGCCTCCCTCCGCCTGCTCATTTATAATACAGTCAGCTCACACATACATGTATATAACCTCTGCTTTTTAAAGTTTAGCAGATTCTTGAAAGTTTTGGTAACTCCTACATTTTAGCTTGTAAATGTTAGACCAGAAAAACATTTAATCAAAGCTAAATTTTGACATGATACCCAGAAGAAAAAAAAAGGACCAGCTGATGTTTCATTATTGTCCACATTATTTCATCTAAATAAAACCCTCTTTCATTTGCACGGCGGCCTCTTATTTCAATATTTTTTTCTCTCCAAGAACTCATTCCTGCCAACGATGCCTGATGATCACAGCAGTGAAGCCAGACAGTGGTTGAGCAGAGAGAGAGTCCGCCAGTACCGTAAGTATTTTACAGTGGTAAATTAGTTCTTTTTCTGGTTAACAGGCCTTTAAATGTGTTTTTCTTTGTTTTTTAGAATGTCCAAATGGACATGTTTGCTTTGTGGGAGAGGTGAGGACTTATCTTTTATCTTGACATCAAACATTGAGGATATTTAATAAAACAAATGATTCATACATCACCTTGTCTCATAGTGTGGGAAACCAATGGAAAGATCAAAGTGTCCTGACTGTGGGCTTCCTGTTGGAGGAGAAAGCCACGTCCCAGTTCAAGGCTTCACTGAACGCACTCAGCAGAGGTGTTGCCTGGTTCAGATAATCAGTATTTTATCTATATTTTTATTTTATTTTAATCCTGTCTCTCTTTGTGTGTGTGAAACATCAGAGATCAGACTCGGAGAGGACACATTCTCGGTGAGGCTCGTCAGAGGTCTGATGCTCCGAATAGACAGTTAACTTCTGCTCAATCCTGTATCCTGCGGCTTCTCATGCACCTCGCCATGCTTCAAGGCACCATAAGAAAAGAAAGAGTGAGACTGAATCTGATTTTACACATCGCAGCTTTTAAACAGCGGCACCCTGTGATGAATCGTGCTGCGTCTCATGTTCCTTGTAGAGAGTTGCTGACATGATCCACCCCAGGCCACATGACGTCTGCAGCTTCCTGTGGAAGCACCTGGAGAAGGACATGGCGGTGCTGGGGAAGACTCTGGATCAGAACCTGGACAACACAGCAGTGACAGTTCATTTGATTCTGACAAGATTTCCTACAGGTCAAAGTCACTTTGAACATCTCTGAGCTCATCATCTTAGCTCACAGCTTCTCATGAGATTATCTTGTGACATCAACTGCTTTATGTCAATGCAGGTACTCAGGGTGCGAGACCTGATCTGTCCTCCAGACAGGGACGGCAGCAGTGGGAGGCACTCGTCTGTGAATCTGCCATCAACCCAGTACTTCAAGTAAAAGCAGTGCATGCTTTATTACAAACCTGAAATCGACATTTTCAGAGGATGAACTGAGGCATTTTTTGCTCCTTTTTTCTGCTGGTTTTCAGGATTTACAAAAGAATCTGGCTGAAGCTCAGGACAGAATCAGCGCTGATGAAGGACTCACTGGAAGCCCCCTGATGACTCTTCTCTTTGGGGACCCTGAGAAGATGTTATCCCTTCCTTCAAACTGCCCGACACATCGCTCATCCTTCTGGACTCTGCGTGAGACGATGACGGTGGAGCGTTTCTCTCAGCTGGTGGGAGAGCCGCACAGACGCAGCGCTTTAACGTTGCTCTGCTTGTTTGTTAAGAAGGTATGGACTATCACTGACATCTTCTATACATTTGAAGTTTAAGTCTTTGATTGGCACGATTCTGATACTGAAGTTCGGTTTTTATTTTGTCACTTGTGGTGTTTCTTTATTTGCTGTGTCCAGACACTAATCGGAAGTTTCTCTGCTGGGGCAACTGAATGTTTTAAGGTGTTTGGTGAAGAGAGGCTGAGCTTCTATTAGCTTTGTGGGTAAACTCTGAGAAAACCAATATTTTAATGGCTCCTGGGGTTAACCTAATTATTTTAATTGATGTTATAATTTACTAGTTTGACCTGGAATTGAGAAAAAAAAGAAAAAAGGATTTCCTCGTCAGAAATTATGTCAAGTTTTTTAACCCCAACTTCCACAATACAGATAATTTCCCAAAAGAAACATCAGCTGACCAAATAACTGTAAAATTTTTCATTTTCTTTTCTTGATTTAGCTGAACAGAAGTATGATACAGAATACTGTTAGAGCATCATTAGCCACTTTCTTTGATGTTGGCAAATTCAGAATCAAGGTCCATGCCACACCAGTGAGAGTTTTAGTGGTTTAATAAAGACTTACACAGAATCAGGTTGATGAGGTTGAGATGGATCATCTGGGGTTTATTACAGGGTTGATTCAGGCTGCAGGTTTGAATCTTTCCTTGCTCCAACACACCTGACTTTAAGTCAATGGATCCAACAGCCTTTAAAGTTCTGCACCATGACTCGTTTATTTTATTACCAAAATATTTTCTACACTGACTGTGTGTTTCTCTCAGATAAACTGCGTGCGGCAGCTACGTCACCTGCCTGAGCTGGCAGCTTTACAGTCAGACCTGATGAGGGTGTTTCCACTGACCTCGGGCTCTCCACCTCAGACCATCGCACAGATGTTACAGCAGATACCTGCAGGTGTGGCAGCTTTCCCTCTTTAAATCCAAAGCAGCAACACATGTGGAAACACAAACTGAGATATTTCTCACCATCTTCATCAGGGTACCAGAAGAAGTTGCTGGCAGAGAGAGTGGGGAGATTCATCAGAGTGTGGAACTGCCTCAGAGCCGAGGTCGCAAACAACTGTAAGCCTGGGGCCTTTAGCATTTCAAGATAAACACTAAAAAGGGGATTATTTGAAAATTATTATTTTCCATGACTGAATGTCTTCATTTGATTTTGTGTGTATAGCAGCTGATTTTGGAGTGGATGTAAATCTTTGTGAGAAAGAGCTGACAACTGAGAGCTCAGGGGATTATCTGACACCGTGTCGGCATGGACCGGGTTCTTGCCTCCGAACTCTGGTGGAGTTCTTGTCAGAGACTCATAACAGCCTGGTGAGGGAAGCCAGGAGGATGAGCCGCTATAAAGACAGGTCAGTCCTGCATCAGCTGCCCACGGTTACAGGTGTTTTCCAACTGTTTTAGTTCATTTCAGGTCTGCAAAACAGCTTCAGATTCGACCTCGGTTTTATTTAAAAAGAAAATGAAAATGCATAAAGGAACATAATGTCAGATATGAATTTATTCCTTGAGTTATTGGCATTGTTATTTTTTTCAATTTTTTGACAAATAATCTTAATCAAACAATCTTGTTAGTCCTTCTAAAGTTAATCTCATGCAGAAGCCATTCAGGCTCTGCGTGGTGGACTGTTCTAGCGCTTTGGGCTGATTCATGGGCTCTTCAGCCGTAGATTAGGTCTGCTCAGCTTATCGGAGATCTGTTTTGGGCTTTAAAGTTGTCTTTAGCCATTTGTTCTTCACCCATGAAGCAGAAGCTGGAAATGAAGTTAAAATCAAAAGCAATGACTAAAAGATCCTTGAAATAGTCAATACAATATCTGCAACCTGTATTGGACAAAATAAGACAGAAACACTGAAGCAGCTGTTTTCCACCTCTATTCAGAAGGATTTTATGGCTCCTCTCTTCCTCGGGTCTTCCTCTTTTTTAGAGTCAATGCTTTATGAGCCTTGGAGTATATTAATATGAGTGTGCATACAGTTAAGAACCCGAAAGCTCGGACCATAAACCCATCTGACAGTTAAAAACTAATTTATTGTAAGATACTTGCATTAGCTTCATCCACAGCTCAGCTACCGTTCCCTCATAACTGTAAGTCCTCAAACAAGCTTGCCTGGATTGTTAGAGCAGGACTTAAGAATGGACAATATCATAATGTAATTAATAACACCATTAAATCTTCCTCCAGTCACATTATCAGCTTCATTAACTCTGGACTTCCCTGTAGCTCATTTCTTCTGAGTTTTATTTGAGTTTTAGCAGTAGACAAGAAGAACTGTAGTGCTAACACCAATATTTCATCATGTTTGTTGTAGTAAAGGCTGTTAGAGGCTGAACTGATGGTGCTTTCACTGGCAAATGGGAATTTGGAATTTCCAACATATAGAACATAAATTATAAGTCATACTTCCTTGTCGGGATGTAAAGCATTAAACAAAGAGCTGGTAGAATATTATTAGGTATTTCATTTGTTCATTTTAAGTGAGCCAAATTAATAATGTTGAGATTTGATGTTAATAACAAAACAAAAAGCAAGATTTAAAGAGTTAACGCAGCATCATCTGAAGATAAAGGCGCGGTGTGTAACAAAATCAAAGTTTAATCACAGGTGGAAAAATGCTATATAGTTTCTGTTGGTATCTAATCACTTTACTAAAATATGTTTTTATTCTCAGGATGAATCATTTTTGTCTACTTGCTGTGAGTCTACATACATGGCAGCTGTCATATTTGTGCCACCATTTTTACTACGGTGTCTCTGAGTAGACAAACAACTCTGTGTGTGAAATGAGAACCCTCTCAGCTTTATCCAATTCCCTCGTAATTAATGTTAAATATAACTGGCAGATTCTTCTTAGCCTCCATATAATTCTTAGGAAGTTATAGGAAAAAGTACTGTTGTTAATTTAGGGAGCACCTAATAACCCTTGACTCAGGCATATATCATAGACCCTAGAGCTCTAACATGTTAACTTTGCACTGAAATAGTCATGTGTGTTCTCTTGTTGCTCCCCAGTGATTATAGTGTTCCTTTGGAGAGAATATCAGAGACCCAGCTGACACTGTGCCACCCCGAACGCGAGCTGCTGCCACTCGTTTTAGCAAACTGCAACTACTCTCTGGAGAAAGGTGGAGAGACTGGCAGCAGCTACAACCTGCCGGGAATCCAGACACAGCTGGCTCGTTGCTTCCTGACCGGAAAACCACTTATCAAGACGGTAAAAGCCCAACCTGATCCGATGTCATGTAACAGCAGGCATTATGCTGACCTGCACCTCTTCTGTCTAACACAGGACACATCCAGGTACCTGAACCGACACCTGCAGGATTTCTCTGTGGTTCTGTCTGATGTCAGAGGAAAGATCCGGCAGGTAAAATCTTTTCACTTTTCTGTGACCTTCAGTGTTTTACAGTGGGAGTGTTCTGTCATCTGGAACTGAGTAATGCCAGCTGAAGAATGTTCATACTGGTTTCCCCTGTTGGATTTTTGTGAGGCCACACTGTTCGAGGTCACATTCCTTCCATCTGCTGCTCTCCTCTGGCCTGCTGACAGGCTGTGTGTTCATGTTGCAGGACGCGTTGAAGGGCTCGGTGAGCAGCACCATGAGGACTGTGCTTCGTTCTTACACTGATGTTTGTGACGCTGTGTTTGTGGTGGACATTGGCCTTCGCTTTCTGGGGAAGACGGGCGGAGATCCCCAGGGTCAACTCTTAACTTACCTCAGTGATTCACTGCAGTTGGGCCAACAGATTTCCAGCACCGTAGCCAAGGTATACCCCCAGAGCCGCAGTTTTCCATTACACGCCAATCACATATTAGTTTTTAAGCAATCCTCTGCTACATCATCCTACCTCCTTTTAAACTAAGAAATCTTTTTCATAAGAATGTCTTCTTTTAAAAAAATGCAAAAAAGAGAAACATGTCTGGTTAATTCTTCCTATTTCTTAATCTATATACATGAAAACAGCAAAGATGAGGCAGTTTGGCAGATTAGGATTTTATCAGCAACAAGCTTTTTCCCAAAGAGCTGTTAGCTGGAAACTTGGCATATCCAGGGACATGCTTTGGACACGCAGGTGGTCAAAGTTAAAAAGGGGCACATGGAGCACAAATCTGGAACACCACACAGAAACTGACCTCACAATTTAACTGGCTGAATTGCAGCAACCCATTTTCATAAAGAATGTAACATGGAAAATCATTGCACACATACCTCATATTTTTGTTTAGGGAGCAGTGCAAAGTAGTTTCATGTTTTACCTGATGGTTAAGTTGAACCACTTATGTGGAGGTGGTTGGTGCGAGGGTCCGGGGGCATGCTTCCCTGGCAGAAAATGTTGGACATTTAATATTTAAAAGCATCTGGTGCACTTTGAGAATAAACAAAGCAGAGCTACAGGCCAGTATGAATGTAAAATAAAGTGTCTAACACATCTGACAGATGGAACGGCAGCTCTTGTCCTTTCACTGTGGCTTTGCCTATAAATCTGAGCCAAGACCAGATCCAGCTGCACTTCATACCTGCATCCAGTTGTTTGACCACCACGACATCTTTTTCTCCTAACACAGTCATTCTGGAAATACAATGTAGTATCAGGGTTAACTTATAGCTTTATTAACATAACAGTGGTTGTTCACACTGAGTTCAGACGTTATGTTAGTCCGTTCAAATCTAATTAAAAACACATTTATGCCAAGCGTAGAGAAAGAGTGTTCGCAAGTTTAAAATAAATAAAGCACAGGCTCTAACCCACAGAGTAAAACTATAAATTATTTTATTAGTCCTACATTTATAGGTGGGTTTCAGATTGAAAGGCAAATGTTTTACAGTTAGAACATAGAAGGTGAATAAGTAACATAAAGAAAAGTACCATGATGGTATGAATGCTTAGCATCCACACCAGTTTCCCACCTTCCACTGACTAACATTACTTATTTTATATAAACATCATGTCCTGATTACAGGACTTCAAAGCTTTTAGGCTCAACAATAGAGGATTTTAGACAAACCCATTGCTCTGAAATAAGACAAAGGCACTTTTTTCACGGAAAAAGTTGGTTGCTTGGAAGCATTGGTACTGATACAGCGATACCTCGAGATACGAGTGCACTGACATACGAAGTTTTTGAGATACGAGCTGTGATACGACCAAATTTTTGCCTTGAGATACGAACAAATCTTTGAGATACGAACATCTGAGCCGACACCGCCGAACAAAGACCCACAACAACGTGTGCTCTGTTTCCCCGCCTCAGCTTCTCGCGTCTCCTACTCCTCCTAACTCCTCCGCCTGTTTACTCCTCCCACAACCTCCGTGCGCATCTTCCGTTAGCTCAAGTCGTCCAAGATAGATAATACACTTTATAGTAAAACCACTTTGTTTTTTAACATTCTCTTTAAGTACTGTATGATTTCTTGGGCTCTATTAGCTCTTCATATAGAAAAAAAAAGAAGCCTGACGTACTTTTCCCCTCAGCGCACTGCGGGGTTAAGCAGTGGCTATAACTGGTTAGAGGTGTGTCCAGACACACACACACACACACAAGGGATGCTCACTTCACTTCGGCCTTTATATTGCAAAAATATACAGTGCACAAGCGAATACTGCTGCAAAACTCCTTGCTGGACCAGCAGCTATTTACTCCCTTCCTCGGTTTCTAGACTACCATCTCTAGCTGCTTCGCTGCTGGAGGGCCCGTCTAGGCAGGTCAGGGTAGTGTATCATGTGACCTACCGAAGGGAGATCTAAATTCTTATTATCTAGTTTTATTTGTTGTTTTGGGCCACACCAACAGACTTTCACACAACACACACACAAAAACAAACTTTGGGTATATTGGGCTTCAAGGGGCAAAGGGACAGATGCTCCAGCATCTTCTGGACTGAAGTTCAGTGGAAACAGGTCTGATGGAGAGATGGATCCTCCCCAGAACCTGGACTTCAACATCACTGAAGCATTGTGGGATCATCTGGACAGAGAACGGAACAAAAGGCAGAAACATCCAAAGACCAGCTTTAGAAAGCCCTTCTAGAAGCCTGGAGAACTTCTCCCTAGCTTGCTTCACGATGTGCCTATCGGGGGATGAGTGTGTGAATGGGTGAATGTGGCAAGTAGTATAAAGTTGTACAAGTCCATTTACCATTTAATGGTGTATTTACAACTACATGCAGGATTTAGAAGTTTCCATAAACAAAAACCAGCAACTGTGGCAGAAAAAAATACAAAACGTCTACACCTTGCCTCAAAAATGTGTGAGCTCTAATTAACAAGCTACCATTTACAAATAAACCACATTTGTATGATTTTTATTTTTAAAGTTATCTGTTTCTCTTTAGGCTCTTGGTGAGAGCAAACTGGAGCACAGCGTCTTCACCTGGCAGCTCCTGACTTGTTGGAAGTCTGAGCTTATGCTGAGCAGGAAGCAAGTATGTATGCATAAAATAAATTCCAGGAACTTACAGGATGGGATGGAAGAATGCGTACAGTTACATAACCACTAAGGCAATTTAAAGACTTGAACTTCCATGTAAAAAGCTCTCCACAGCGAGTAATTTGTGCCAATACTTTTACTTGTGACCCCTAGTAGCTGCTACTGACCCCAGACCACACCACAAAGACTTTACTGGGTGTAATCTGTTGAACGTGTGCCATCTGACACTGCAGAAGGCCAGAGTTTGACCCCAGTAAAAACAGGAATTCTTTTTACATGGAAGCTTCAGATATTAAGCTTTTGTCCAGACAAATAACAAAAACAAACCTGAGAAATCTAACTTTTAGAACATAGATAAACTCTGACCTAACTGAATTCATGATCATGTTTCAGGATCCGTTTCAGAAGCTGCCCTCGGAATTCCAGCAGAAGCTGTCGGAGGAGGACCGGAAAGGGTTGAAGACTTTTCTTGCTGTCACAGATGTTGAGAGCTTCGCTTTGGAGCTGCATGAAATTCTGCTGCTGAAGACAAGCAGCGCAATTCCAGACCAGAGTTACGAGCCTCACTGGGAGTAAGCATGAGCCATTTGCAGTCACTTTTCTGTTAAAACAACTGATTTACCACTTGGGGTTTAGGTGTTAGTTGGAGGCAACACACTGATTGGTAAAACAATCCCAAAACATTTGTTACAGACATTCTCCTCCCGTTTAGGCACAGGGTGCTTTTAGAAAAGTGTGCCCATTGTCAGTTCAAGGATGACCACCCTAGTCTAAAGGAATCCATTGATTCCTGGCAGCTTTAATCAGAAGTGTGGCGGTCTCAGTTGGGGTTCTCTTTCCCTCTGGGATTTGGAGCCTTTTGACTTCCAGGATCAGAGCATGACCCCTCCAGGCAGCCATCTGTCAGGGGATAGCAGCTTAAGTTGTAGCCTCTGCGCCACAGGTCATTCCTATTGAAGAAGCAGCTGGGCACGGGCTCAATAGGAATGCTTGGGCTTAAAACAACGGATGCAGTGCTAACAGTTGTTTTCTCCATGTCCTCCCTCCCTGATGTTTGCAGCATCAGGTCCACCTTAGAGGTCCATTTGGAGCAGAAAGACCTTCCACTTCTACTTGGACTCGAGTCTTTACCAGAGGAGATCATGCTGGGGCAGGGAGCTGATGTGTGGAGGGCAGCTGTGGACTTCAAAAGAAGATAAAAAAGAAAAAAAATACTTAGATTAAGGCTGTCATCAATAAATCAAGTCATTCCAGTAATTGAGGAGATTATTATTAATGTGCCTTTCTGTTAAGATATTTTAGATTGAATACATTATTTGAGATTTCATGTTTAATCAATTATTTCTATGTTTATTGTGCCATAAATAAATTAATGAACCAAAGTTTTGTATTCTGTGGTTTTTAAATACTTTCAACTTCTCGAAAAAATGTCAGTTTGCCATCACGCCTCCTTTTGCAAAGTCAACCAAACCCTTGTTGGAGAAACGCCCCTTGATCGTCGTTCAATAGATTGACATTTCTCCCCAGCCTATCAGATGCCAGCTTTGGAAAGCCAATGTTACGATTCCACCAATTAGAGGCGTGGAGGCTTTTCGTGTTGCCACAGAGATGTTGTTGCGCTTTATTTGGTTCACAGTGCTTGTACTGTTCGTCCACAGAGTACTTTCACTGCTTATCAAGAGGCTTGTGTTGGGGATAAAAACACCATCCTAAAGCAGACTGGAGATTATAAGCTATGGTGCTTTCCAGCTCGTGAAGTAAGTCGTTACCCAGCAGCCAACATTTTTCTTTTTTTTTTCCCTGAAGTGGATCGGAGGAATGTTAAAAATAACAGTTAGCCTGTAACTCTCCGACCAGACTTCATTTAAAAACAACTATTTGCATTTCTCTGAAACCCAGTCGTATTATGATGAAATTTATAACCGTTACACAATGAACAATGCGAGTAAAACTTTCGTCCAGGCCAACAAGGTAACATAGCCGAGCTTAGGCGTGTATTAACCTTGAGTAACGTTTTAAATAACTGTTAGCTTCCTTAATGGTACAAATTTCTAGCGAACGTTGACAGGTGTTGCACCAAATTCTGTGCTCCACCACACTGTGACCTCGATTTTCAGATAGTTAAAACATTTTAATCGTGCTTTGTGCAGTTGTTTTGAAAGCTGTTCTTTAACATGGTGGCAATTTTATTATAAACTGTGCGACTAATGTAACTTGTGGCCTGCCAGCTTTTGGGAAACTTGAAAAGAAAAAATGCTCAAATTTCTTGGCTTACCAAAAGCATGTAGGTTCAAGTTTCTGTCTTCTACTACCATCTTAAAAATGAGCCAGAGAACTAAATAGCATTCATGCACTGACAATGCACAAACAAATTCTAAAGGTTACAAAATATCTGCTGTTACACCTGCTGTTATAGTGTATTTTACTTTGGTGATAATATGATAAATATTTAAAGCTATAGTTTTCTACATGCTTCCAAAATGCCATGCTCTTCTAGTGGCTGTAAAAATAGTGAGTGGTTTTGTTGTTTGTTACCGTGGGAGACAAACAATCATGCTGCTTTTTTCTCTGCTGTGGTTGTATGTTCTGAATCCACCAGGCAGTATACGTGTAGCTTATTGCATCTGTTTTCCAGCAGAAAAGATGCATACGACACGTAGCCCCTCGTCCATTCCGACAGGTGCCCCAGGAGACAGCCTGGACCTCAGCCTGTCCGGCTCCCAGCTTTCTATGTCCAAAAGACCCAGCAGCGCATCGCCAGGGAAGTGTTTCTCTCGGTCATTGTCAGTGTCTGTTGCTGGTGACAGCAGAGGAAAACGAAATACGCTGGTGAGTTGCAAACATCTGCTGATCATTTATAAGATAGAACATAATCAAATCAAGATGCAGGAATGAGGAAGGCAGCTTTGTCTTTCTCGTCCTTATTTCAGAATTCTCTACAATACCAGTGCATAACTAACGTATTGTAAAAACGTCTTTCACATCCACAGACTGATGCCAACCTTAGCAGCTCCCGCTCCATCAAGAACCTGAGGCGGTCCAACAGCACAACCCAGGTTAACCAGCAGGCTAACCTCAGCTTAAGGTGCTAACTCACACTTACATGCACAATTTCTGATGCAGTTGTGCCTACACAAGTAGAGAATCATTATCTCATCATATTTTTCTGGGTCAAACCAGTTTTCTTCATTTCTTATCACTGACTTTGACACACAGAAGCGTGTGCAGGACGGTATGTGCCGATTCATGTTCTCTGCAGAGCCTCAGGCAGAGCCAGATTGTAGAGCTCAGTTAAATCCTATTGTAAATTTTTTAAGACTGCACATGGCTGAAATATGAAGGAACCATTTTCGTAAATAATAAAAAAAAAAATTTGTTTTAGATAAACTGCTTTTTAGAGTCTTGAGGTCACACTAGTTATACCAGGAACTATTCTGTCACGGAGCTCTTTAAACCAGAGTGCCTCTCTTCAACCAGCAACAGCTGGTAGCCCTGAAGCTTCAGCGGTTCGGACAATGGGAATTACGGCGCGCCAGCTCCTGTATGATTAAGAGTGGAGGGAAGCTGGCTGGCTGTTACTGGAGTTAATGGGTGCAGGGACTTGCTTTGTCCTATGTTAGAGGGGGAGGGCCAAGACCTCATGGGTCAGGTTACCCCCTCCAACAGGAGCCAGTGAAGGAAGAAGTGTGTATGCACGCTTTGGTTCTATTGTCTGGCAGCTGCTGCCATGCCCCTCCTTTCTCAGCCTCCGAGGATGGGAACTGAGGGGTTTTGAATTTAAAGACAGTCTAAATACCCTCCCAACACCCTGTCAAAGCCTCTGGGGTCTTTTCGGACTTGTATTGGGTCACTCACCACCCTCTTCACTGCTTTCTCCCCCTCCCTTTATCTACCACTTGTAAAGCGAAAACTAGAGGAATGTTCTGCCTGAATAGTGTTGTCAGATAGCTTTTCACTGGGCCAGCTGGCTTCAACCCCCCTGCCCTCATTTATATACTCACACAGACAGAAACACCCTGCACAGATACAAGACAGGAGGTCACCCTGCATCTGTGCTTCATGATGGAGGGGTCTGGAGCACAAGGCCATCAGGATCAACATATGCACACATTTACATGGAATCCATCACGGAGTTCCCCCGAACGGACAGTCAGCTGCTGCATGCTGAATTCCAGAAGAAGACAAGGGGATGAGCCTTGTATCAGCAGCTGCCATGACAGCAGTTAATCACAAAAAGCTGCAGCTCGAGGGTCTGTCCTGTTTTCATTGTGTGAAGATGAAACAGAGAAATAGCAGTTTTCACATTTAATGTCAGACTTGAGAACGATCTTGACTTGCAGCTGCCCTATCATCTGGTTTATTGAGTCATTTTAATTGCAGTATAACAATTTCTTTGGGTTCTTTTAAATGAACAGTGTACCACTGCTGGTTTGTGTGTTCTCCAGTCAGGACCAGAGGGACGACTACTTGGCTCTGTTTGACAGCAGCTCCGATGGACGCAAGAAATTAGCCGGCCTCAGCAAGACCTCACCAGACAGGACTACGTGGAACATCTTGGTATTTACCATCAAACATACAAAAGCGTTTCTCAATGTTTATTTTTTATATATATTCCAGTCATATCAACAATGGTCTGTTTTCAGTAATGAGTATTATTAAAATCTAAGTAGTTCAGGGTGCAGTAAGGGAATGTTTTGGCTTTTTAAGGATGATCAGCCCAGAGTTTTTCCCTCACACTCGAGCTCTCGCAGCACTGGCAGCGTGGATTCGCCCACCAGCCAAAAGAAAAAAGAGCCTGGAATCGCTTTAGCTTCCACCTTCACTGCCAACAACAGGTAGGGAGCATCTTTATCTCCTGTTCTCACACACAGAATAGCCCCAGTGTCTCCCAGGTGGAGTGTTTCTAGCTGTTTCTCATGTTTCATATCTGCTGATCACGGCATCTGATACCACCGCCTTCAGGAATTCCACCCACACACTCAGGTTTTCTTCCATGGAAATGGCCAGAAAGAAAAAAACTATATAGGCCGTGTTTGTAAATGTAAGATGCCATGCATGTCTATGAGTTCTGTGCACTGAGTAGTGTCGCTGTTTCTTTTTTACAGGAGCAACAAGGGGGCTGTGGGCAACTCCGTCACCACCATGTTACACAACAACTACTCAGAGAAGCCGCTCACACCGAAGAGCTCCAACCAGAAACCGTCCTTCAAGTATGTCCTGAAATGTCCTGTCCCTAAAAGACAAAAGGTTTTCATCTTATAAAAACATTGTGAGATTTCTTAGACTTTCTGATCACGTTCTTTCAGTAATATCCTGAAGGCCACAGCGAATGACGAGGTGTTGCTGGAAAACGGCTCCGTCACTAAGTCCCAGAAGAACTTCTCCTCGTCGTCCGCCTCCAACAACAGATCTCAAGTGTCGGCTCAGCGCGGCAGCCCAGTCCCGCCGCGGAGGAGGGAAGTCACAGAGGAGGAGGCGGAAAGGTCGGAGCCGCTAAACACTGTTGTTACTGTCTGTTTGCTGACTTGCTCTTTAATGTTTGTGTGACTCACAGCAGTGCTCTTGTCTGCCTAAAGGTTTATTCAGCAGGTGAACCAGGCAGCAGTCGCCATTCAGCGCTGGTACAGACATCATGCCAAACGAAAACACACCAACCAGGCAGTGCTCAAAGAAATTCTTGCCAATAAAAGACAGGTATTTAGTACTCCTTCTTATTCACGCTTTGTAATTATCCCTGCTTGTTATTTTTCTGTGGTGCTGAAGCTGTTTTCTCTTTGTAGGAGTGGGAGGAGAGGACGCAGGAGGACAGTCACCTGGAGCAGCAGCAGAGGAAACTTGAAGAACGGAAACGGATTCGTGAGGAGAAAGCTCGTCTTGCCCGTCTCGCTGCCATCCAGGTGCGCACTCCTGATTATGCTCATTTCCTTCCAGATGTCTTTATTGTAATTCTATACATATAGAAGAAGGTACGTTTAGAAATGCTCATCACTCACAACTTTACATTAGATTCCGCACTTTTCACAGTGCACCACAAAGGCATCTTTTTACACCCCTCTTTCTCATTAATTGTAAATTTTCAAGTAATGTGCCAAATATAAAGAACGGAGACCACCTCTTTTCAAATTTAAGTGCAGATAAATTCAAGCTTTTCTGTTGAATTCTGCACTTAACTTCAGAAATGTGGCAGTTTGAAGTACCAGCAGACTACCATGTGTTAGAACCCAACTACTGAACTTTGGCTTGTTTAATTACTAATGACGGCTAATTTAGCACCTGTTTTGCTTCCTGTTCTTCTCTTAGCTCTCACCAGCGAGTAAAAGTTTGTCCGTTGATTATGTCCCTTTCTCCTTTTCTTTTCCTTGTTTCATCCGATAATGCTCTCCGGGCTTTCTTTGATGGATCAGCCACAGTGCTCGTTCAAAGCGGCCAGTGTGTTGATGTGCAGTTGCTAGCCTGTGACCTGGTTCTGTGAAACGATATCCCAGAGTGGGAAAAAAAAGCCTCAGGATGCTGGAGGGCAATGATGGCTCCAGGAATGTACATAATAAATGTCACTGTGCCATCAAAACGAGTCAGAAGCATTTTGAAGAGTTCTGAAGTCAGAAAGTTATGTAGTGCTACTTTAACATAGCTTCTCAGTGCAGAGTCTCTAAATTCTAATAGCATACATTATCCTTTGTCTCCCTCTGATGGTTTATTATAGGAACTGCAGCAGAAAAGAGCGCAGCGAACTGCAGATGTGCAGCATGTAGGTGAGGTGGAGCTGGAAAACTTGTGGCAGACAGATGGGATGGGTCGAAATGCACATCCCAAGACTTCTCCAACCAATAACAGCCCGGCATCACCAAGTAACAACAGCCCGATGCCACCCACAGACACCAAAACAAAGAATACAGGTTAGTACATTCCTTAAAGGCTAAATAATTAGGAATTTTTCAGTAAAAATAATTTAAAATGTTGTGTTCATTGTGTTGCGAGGGATAAAAAGAAGCTTCCCTATAAACAATCTGTCCCCTACATCAACAATGTCTTTGTCCAGCTTTTCTCTTTTCAAAATAAGAGTTACGTGACGGAATAACTTCGGTGCACTGTGTAGCTCTTTCCTACTTCCTGGTTCCTTAACCAATTATATGCGACTCCCCAAGTTGCCAAACAGCGAAGTGTTTGGTATGTCGGCAAAAGAGCAGCAGTAATGATGTTTTGGGCAAATGAATAGTGTGTTTGTTCTTAAAAATTTATGAAATTACTATCAAATTAATTTATTAAGTGAGACTAAGGTAAAACAGCCGCTTCGGAAGAACGCTCTCCACGTTTTTCTCTTTCGACTGCGGTTCTGATTTGAAACACTAGGTGGCAATGCTATTTATTTTGCCTTTAACTTTAAACAAATTGTTTCCAGTCATTCCTGAACTTTGTCATGTGATGCAACACATGCATCTTTAGATTTTCTGCTGGTTGATGTAACAGGATGATAAAACGTGGAATAAAACTGGATGATTTGCGTTTCCACAGACAATTTGAACATTGTGGCTGATTTAAGTGAGATGAGCTTCAGAGCTATTTCCCCTGCTTTTTCCAGCCACAGAGGCTCTCAGTGTTCTCAGGTACGTGACTTATTACATTTCAGTCTTTATGGCTCAGCTCTGACTATTCCTTATGCTTCATTATAATTTTAAAACCCTAACTTTACATTGTTGATGTTGAACAGGAGGACAGAACAGAGGGAGACGTTCGTCAGGGGCAGCAGCATCAGGAGAACGACAGGAAAATGATCCATTTACAGAAATCTCGTCTAATCCGACTCGCTGCCCCACAGGTGAATGCTTCTGATGTAAGTTCTTTTTGTCGACCCTAATTTAGGGCTTAAATTGTGTTTCTCAGTTTCAGATTTAGATGCAAGGATTCTCTAGATTAGATTCACGAGTCTTGATTGTAGTTTGTCTCCCTCTGGTGGTATCTTACAGGAGCTGCAGCAAAGAAGAGCACAAGTGGTTGCAGAGGTGCAGCGCACAACTGAGGTGGAGCTGGAAAACCGGAGGCAGACCGGTGCAGTGGGACGTAAAAAAACGCTCAGAATTTCCCCATCCAACAAAAGTCCCGCATCACCAAGCAACAGCAGCCCGTTGTCACCTACACACTCTAAAACTAAGAACACAGGTCTGTCCTGAATATTGCCAAATCAAGACTGTCTGCCTATTAAGTCATATTTTTTAACACAGGTGTGTGTTTCTACAGACTCCAGTTTAAATGTTGTGGCTGATGGGGACCTCCACTTCAGAGCTATTTCCCAGGCTTTGTCCAATCGCAGAGGATCCCAGTGCTCTCAGGTGAATGACTGAATATTTCCAGTTGCACTGGATCTAAATTTCCTCTTCCAGTAAAAAAACCCAAAAATTTCTGGTCACATTTTTGTGTGTTTGTTACCTGTGCTGCAGGAGATCCTGCAGAGGTCAGTTAGTTTGGAGGACCAGCGTCCGGGAACTGTGTCCAGCAGGGCCCAGTCCAAAACCACCCTGAATGAGCTGCTAGACACCCTGAAGCAGTTAGAGGAGGAGCCGGAGAGGCTATCTGAGCCTAAGGGCTACCGCAAGGAGAAATATGCGTGGATAGATGAGGTTGGTGCTAACTACCCAGCTATGTAGCACTTTTCTTTAGAAGAAAAGAAACTGTAGCAAACTATCAACGCCATGACTGGAATCTGCATCTCATAAAAGGATGGAGACTCTATCTCCCTGACCACTGACAACCTAGAGCGTCACGGCCAGCTGAGCCACCATCCTGCGCTGCCTGATGGAGGCGCTCTGCTGTCAGAGGCCAAACTGCAGAGCATCATGAGCTTCCTGGATGAGATGGAGAAGTCTGAGCAGGAGAGACCACGATCAGTCACCTCAGGATCACACAGAGAGGTCAGGAATATTGCATTTATTCTTTCATGTAGCTAAAAATGTAAGAAATTCTTTGCCATCTAACCATCAATATCTAAAATCAAGATATAGATTGGTGCTCTGTAATCCAAAACAAAGTGAAAAGGTTTTACAAAAAAATGAAACGGCTCTGTTCTCAGGCTGTGTTGTCTGAGGAGGAGCTGGTTGGCATCGAGCACGCGTCGGCCACGGCGACCGAAGTCACCACCTCCATGATGAGAGTCAAAATGGAGCTGGAGGAGAAAAAACGCACCGTCAACATGCTGCAGACAGCACTGGTGGGAGAGATGCACTCACATCAGTTTTCCATCCCTGTTAGCTGCTGTAAATAGCGCGCCAACAGCTCAGCTGCGTTTCTTACCTTTGCTTCATGCGCGTCAGGCCCAGCAAAGAGAGCTGACGGCGAGACATGTGAAGGAGACGGAAAAGGAGCTGAGCAGAAACTTTCAGCTCCAGAAGGAGCAATACGAAGCCACCATCCAGAGACACCTCACCTTCATAGACCAGGTGCGCTTGCATGCAGCGGCTTTTAAAAACGCCAGGTTTCCTCTCACCTGCTGTGTTTGACTCTGACTTTGCCTCTTTCGGTCCTCAGCTTATCAACGATAAAAAGACTCTGAGCGAGCGCTGTGAAGGAGTGGTGGCAGAACTGAAGCAGGTGGACCAGAAGTACACGAAGAAGATCGCGCAGATGCAGCAGCAGCATGAATTGGTGAGTGGCTAGCGGATCAACTGCACGTGGACTCGGTAGTTTTCACCGTGAGCCTCTGCTTCTCTGCTTTGCACCTTGTGAGGCTGGAACTTTCCTACTTTGCGGCGCTGCTTTTGTTTAACTGTATTTTCTCTTTTTTTCTTCACTCTCTCGTCTGTCCTTGTCTGTGTGTCTGTCCCTTTCTCATCGTGTAGGTGTGGCAAATTCTCGGTCCCTTGTGTGAGGTAACTTTTATTTTCTCCTCTAACTCATTCATCGTCATCTTTCGATCTTCCATTAATTTCTCATTTCATTTGTCTGTCCCACACTACTTCTCATGGACAGTCTGTCTACATGTGAGTCTTCTCACTCATTTCTTCTATTTATTTCCATGCGGTTTTAGTAGCCTAATTATCTTTGGCATACCTTACCTCCATCACTGCCACCATGTTTGAATAAAGAAAATGCTTTTCTGCTTGTGTGATGAATCTACATCACCATGGTTACCCTCTGCTCTCCACGACTCTTTTCCTCCATCTGCAGGAGATCAAGAAGTTAAAAGATTTAATGAGTGCCACAGAGAAAATCCGCCGGGAGAAATGGATTGATGAGAAAACCAAGAAGATTAAGGAGATCACAGTCAAAGGTAGAGTCAGAGCGGAGGTGTGAAGTTCTGTTAAAACAGAGAAAAATATTAGTAATCCCAGTTAACCTTTTCTCACCTTCATTAACTTATAAAAGCAACCTGCTATATTAGTGGGTTTAATGTTGAACGTGGGTTTGAAGCTGCTGGGGGGCAGAACAAAGTCACTTCTCACGACAAGCGTACGAGATCAGTTGTTTTACTTCGCCGTTCATGCGTGGCTGAAGAGATGATGATAAAAGATGTCAGTCCTTTGTTTCTAGTTGTCATGTTTGTTGTTGTCGCACTAGTTTGACTCCACGCTAGGCATTTGGGCTCAACCTCGCCTACCTAATGAGGATCCGACTTGCTATAGAAACGCTCCCCTGACCAGGCCGGACCGTTCCTAACTGTAGTGTACTGTACCAGCTCGGACTGTACCACTTAAGCATCGTTTGAAGCAACGTGGCCAGCTCAGTATGGGTCGGGACACATTTTTTGCACGGTGGTGTGGTGGTTAGCACCGCAGCCTCACAGCAAGAGGGTTGCTAGTTCGAGCCTCGGCTGGGGGATGTTCGAATGTGGGAGGCTGGTAACTTTTCTTTGTGGAGTTTGCATGTTCTCCCCGTGTATGCGTGGGTTCTCTCCGGGTTCCTCCCACCGTCCAAAGACATGCATGTTAGGTTTATTGGTGACTAAATTCGTGTGTGAATGGTTGTTTGTCCCTATGTATGTTGGCCCTGCAATGGACTGGTGACCTGTCCAGGGTGTACCCTGCCTCTCACCTGAAGCACTGCTGGGATGGGCTCCAGCTCACCCCATGACCCGTCATGGAATAAGCGGTACATTCAATAACTGACTGAGTAAAAACTAGGAAGGGTGTCACTTCCTATGCGAATCAGCAATAAGAACAAAGTGGGAACAGCTCCATGTTAAAAAGTTCGCTGGAATTTTAGTTGTTTTTTGTTGCCAAGAATAAAACCCGAGCTGCTGGATGTCCACCATTCCCTATTCCATGGGCCTGTAATTGGTCAATGGTATGTTGTAAAAGTGTGGATAACGGTGATTCTTCTGCAAAGGCTTTCCTCAAAATAACAGTATATGTTGTTTTTTGCTTGTTGTATTCTTTGTGTGGTATGCAGTTTTCTGAGTGGAGACTAGGGCCCGACCGATATGGATTTTTTGAGGCCGATACCGATTCTGATATTTGGGAGAAAAAATTTCCGATTACCGATTAATCAGCTGAATTAAAAAAAATATCATGAATAAACTAACTTCAGTTTTTGTTCATTAACGCTTACACCACCACTTTAAAACAGAAGAATCTCCAAAAACATGCACAAAAGCATTAAATAACTGGGAAATTAAAATATATAACCTTAAAAAATTCTATAAATTAATATAGATCTTTATCTGCTGTCATGAGTATCCTACCTCTGTGCAGCTCCAGTTTAGCCTTTTGCAGCTGAGAGTTGTGAAAGGTTTTTATTTTTTTCTCAGTAGCGCGTATCTCACAGCTTCAAGTTGTTTTCAGAGCTCATGTTGACTCTGTGAGAACTCCGACCTGTTGGCAGAAGAAACCACCTCAAAAATTGTATTCTTTCTGTTTGTAAGAAGAAGAAAAAAAGACTTGTTTCTCACAGCTTTTTTTTTCTTCACAGTTCAGTTGTGGGAACTGAATTTGTAATAGAAGAAATAATGTACATTCAGCATGTGTCCTGTGTGCAGATTTAGTTCTGTGTTTGTTAACAACCAAATGAAATGTGCCACCTCGCAGTTTCCTGAATGTGACCATGTTGTTGTTTTATTTCCTGTCTCTAATGTGCTGAGCCTATGGAAAGTCCCAGGCGCTTCTCAGCCACTGCTGATGAAGTGTTTATGAGGCCTGAGAACTCCTTTGTTTTTATTGCTTTAATTTGTCTCCTCTCTCTTATGTTTACTTCTGTTTTGACCTATTTGCCATCTAATAATAAAACCGTCTTAACACCGAAAAAGCACATAAATCAACAAGCACGTTACATTTAAGCCCTCTTCCTCTCAGGTCTGGAGCCAGAAATCCAGAAGCTGATCTCTAAACACAAACAGGAGCTAAAGAGGCTGCGAATGCTCCACGAGGCAGAGCTGCAGCAGGCGGACGAACGGGCGGCGCAGCGCTACGTCCGGCAGTGTGAGGAGCTCCGGCAGCAGCTGGAGAGGGAGAAAGAGGAGCAGTGCCAGGCGGAGAGGGACCTGGCCAAACAGAGGTGAGCTTGACAAAGCTTCATCACACATTACCAGTACTCTACCAAAGCTTGTATGTTTACATTCTTTGATAAGTGTCTTGTTGAAGCTACACAATCTTTTCTTTTTCTTTTTTTTTAAAGCTTTTTCCATCATGATGTGATGAATGATTGTTAATAGCTTGTTTACTGTGGCCTTTAGTTGGGTTTATGTTTGTGTCTGTCAGGTACGAGAAGCAGCTGCAGGAGGAGGAGTTGTCCCTGCAGCAGCAGAGGAGGCGTCTCCACAAGGAGGTGTCGGATGAGAAAGAGAGGCTGGCTCAGCTGGCTGCCAGGTGATGTTAGAGGAGAGCTGTGCACAGCTGCATTTTAACCAAAAGCTACCCAAAACGTTTGGTCTTGGAAACCTTTTTAAAAAGCAGAAGAAATGCGGGATTGTGTCAAGGTATGGGGGGTATGGAACCAAAACCGCTCATAAAAGCTGCTAATTTGAATGAACAAAAACAGAGTGAACATTGAGGGAAAGGATGGCCTGGATTTGATTGTTTTATGAGCTTTTGGATGTAAATTGTTGCCTGAATCAAAGATGCTTTGCAAACATCTTAAAATTCATAATAGTCATTTCACATTTAAAATCCTGTGATTTGAGATCTTTAGAATCCCATTTTAAATGAAGTAGTTTTTTATTAAATTTTTTGCTTTAGAAGTTTTTAAATGAATTTTTAAAAGGTAACACTAATAAAAAGTCTGTAGAAGAAGAAACATTGATGGATTATAAAACAGGAAGGTCAGCTAACTGTAACCTTTGCTCGACTGCTTACCCTCTAAGTCTAGTCTAGGTCCAGTCTTAATACTAAAAAAATTAACCCCATATTTCTCTGGATTTATGAGGGAACCTTTGAGATTATATCAGATTTTTCTCAAGGTTTATGAAGTTCATAACATCTCTGATTCATTGTTGAAAAATGGAGGTTTCTGATCCTTACAGGATAAAGCTCCTTATAATCAGTGACATGGATGCTATGACCGCTCTGCTCTTGGGAGAGCCGTCTGAAAATGGCACACGGGAAATATTTGTGTTAAACATCTTAGTATGTAGCAGCGAGGACAGGATGGATCTGCACCTGGAAAACATGTGACCTCGGGACAACCTTGAGCTGTATCAAACGGTCTAATTAATGGGAACTAATCCTAGATCTCTCTCCTAGAGCCTCCTAACATCAAAAAGAGAGCGTGGGATAGTGTATTTATAAAGGATGAAGATGATCCCCTTGTAGTACCTAGGTCATAGATATAGGATAGAGTATGGTCACTTGTGTTTGGGAGTTTTGGGAATTGAGCAAAGTTTTCTGGACAAAATGTTGAAGTTGGAGATGGCTTTAAAAAGAAAAGAAAAGTGGGAGCGTGGTAGATCATGAGATGGGAAAGTTGTGTCCTGGAAATTGGCAGTAAATTGTTTGCATGATTTGGTTCAAATTCTTTACTAATTGCACAAGGTCTTTACGATGATGCAAAGCTCATGTTTGTTTGTGCGTCTGCTGCAGGCAGCGCTCCGAGCTGGAAGATCTGCGCCGGCAGCTGGAGGAGAACAGCTCTCTGGCTGGACGGGCCCTCAGAGAGGAGCTGGATAAGACCAGAGAGGAGCAGGAGAGGAGGCACCAGGTGATGAGTGTGAATGCTTACAGACTAACGTCAGCAACTCTGAGCTCTGAGTAAGGTCAGAGGCAGGTCTGCCGCTCACTCTGAGTGTTTGTGATCTAGATGGAGATGAAGGCGTTACAAGAACGGCTGGACATTGAAAAGCAGACGTGGGAGGAAAACTACAGGAAGAAAGAGGTTTGTTAACAATCTGAATCTAATCTACTCTGTCATGTTGTTCTGCTCTGCTTTTGTTCACAGTGATACATGACTAACCACTGCAAACTAATATGTCCTATTTATCTGTAGACATGCAGGCACCTGTCTCCCCCCTGATTCCACTTAGTCCAGCTATGTAATAAATGTATTTTCCTTTCTGCAGTTACATAAAAAAAGAGGCGAAACTTCATATGCGTGAGCAGAATTTGAGCTTTTCTGCAATAAGAACGAACTCGTGTTTTTGTGTTGACAGGAAGCCTGGATGCTGAGCCGCGAGCGCGAGCTGAAGGAAGAACTGCGGCGAGAACGCGATAAAGAGATCGAGCTCGCTATCTGGACACTGGAGGAGGAGACCAGCAAGGACAAAGAAGAGTGTGAAAGGGCAGCTGACAGCAGGTCAGTGTCATTAGGACTCTGGGATGCCTTCTTTACTAAAGAAGCAGTGGTACACAGGAGGAAATCATCAACTAACCTTTTTTTTCCATTTATTTCCATTTAATTTCAAAGAAGAACAAGTACATAATTAAGATGTTGTCTTTTACTAAACAATCTTTTTAGAAAACCTGACCTTTCTTTGAATAAATAAATAAAATAACAATATTTTGTATCAGTAACACATTTACAAAATTTATTTGTCAATTTATTGTAAAACAAGAAGCTTAATTTAGGATTTTCTACATATATGCAATTTTCTATCTATCTTATCTATAAACCCTGCTCAAAAAACTAAAGGGAAGACTTGAACAACACAATGTAACTCCAAGTCAATCACACTGTGAAATCAAACCGTCCACTCAGGAAGCAACACTGATGGACAATAAATTCCACCTGCTGTTGTGCAAATGGAATAAACAACAGGTGGAAATTACAGGCAATTAGCAAGACACCCCCATAAAGGAGAGGTTCTGCAGGTGGTGACCACAGACCACTTCTCAGTTCCTGCTTTCTGGCTGATGTTTTGGTCACTTTTGAATGCTG
>JBAMHW010000024.1:2463419-2481804 GCA_037177495.1 Rhadinocentrus ornatus | reverse complement strand
TATAGATATATATATATATAGATATATATATAGATATATATATATATAGATATATATATATCTAAGGTACAACAGAGCCTCAGACTGTGTGTTTTTTTACTGTCTGTGTTGCCAGTGCAAAGTGTGCAGACCCTAAATCGGGACACACCCCGTATGTGTTATATACGTGTACATTTCCACATGTTTCTAGTAAACCTGAACTGGCTCGCCTCATAATACAAACTGAAATCAGATCAAGTAAGAACGATAGAAAAGATGGAAGCAGTTCTCCCCCTGCCTTGGAAATGTTTTAGGTTATTAGGACTCGCGTTTACTTTTTGGCAGGCTGGTTTCGGCCCGCCTGCTGTACAGTTGACAGCCCTGCTCCAGCCTGTTTAAAGTATTAAAAAAAAAATGCAGCGTATTCAGGACTTGCTCAAGTTTTCTCAGGTGCAGCTTCAGTTTTTTATGTTTCTGCTGCCAAAACACCTGAGGCTGAATTCCCTTTACAAGAGAGAGACTTTGTCAGAATAAACAGACCAAAAAAACCAAACATGTTTTGGGAAAAGAAACTGCTGGGGCGGTGTGTAGCTTGGGGCGCCGCCTCATGTACAGAGGCTACAGCTCCTCGGTGCAGCTGACCCGGGTTCGAATCCTGGCCTCAAGCCCTTTGCTGCTCTCTCTGACCTTTCCTTTATTCTACTGCTAGAATAAAGGCCGCTACCACCCAAAAAACAACAATCTTTAAGCTCCCCGTGACATCGTGTCCAGTAGTTGTGCAGCTGTATACAAGTACAGTGTTTCCTCAGTGATAAATATTCTGTCACAGAGGGTGGCATCTGCACCAACCTGGAATGGTCTGTTCTCAGGGTGAAGCGTCTGAGGGAAAAGTACGAGGCTGAGCTGAGGGAGCTGGAGCGCTCGGAGAGGGCTGCCGTGGAGAAGCAGCAGGAGCTGAGGAAGCAGCAGATAGAGACGGAGGGAGAGCTGATCCGACTTCAGGCCGTGCTCAGACAGAAAGAACAGGAGGTTGAAGACATCACACAGGTACGCAGCCAGAAACTTGAGGGATGATGATGGGTTTGAAATGTTGTTAACATTCCTTTTCAAAAGAAAAAGAAATACACTGAAGTTCCTGTTGTCTCCTCAGACCCGAGACAAGCTGGCGGATGAGCGGCGCAGCCTGGCGGAGGTGATTCGTCAGGAGTTTGCAGACCGCTTGGTGATGACGGAGGAGGAGAACCGCAGGCTGAAAGTGGAAGTGTCAGAAGTGCGAGCGAGGATGCGGCTTGAGGTGGAGAGGATCACCCGGGAGAAAGAGGAGGAGCTGGCTGAAGTCCACCAACGGTGCGGCCTGACTTCATTCTGTCCAGAGTCAAACATGTCTGTGTTGTAGTAACACAGATTTGACATTTTTATATTTAAATCTGATCGAGGTTTAAGTGAAGTGACAGTACGTGTCCCTGCTTCTATAATCTGATGAACTGGGCTGAACATTTGACATGTTTAAAAATTGTGATAGCCAAACTTCTCAGAGCCCTCTGAGAAAAGTTGGTCTGTGGATTCAGGTCAGTGGCAGACATTTAAAAAGAAATGGAGACCAGCTGGCTCCTTCCCTTTCTGCTTTTTTTGAAGGTTTAAAGTGCAGCATGAACTTTATCAGAGGAGGAAACTGAAGCGCTCTGCTGGAGAAATGCAAGCTGGGTGGAATAATGGAGCACATCTAAAGATGTGAAGTCCAGTGTGTTTTTAAACTTACAATCAGTCATTTAGCAGCATTAAATGCTAAATCTACTCAGAAAGATGGTGTACCGATTTAAAAAGGTGTAAGTTGGATGTGTCCTGGTTTTGTAGAGAGAAAGTGCTCTTTGAATAGATTCAAAAGAATATTGAACATAAAAGAAGTTTTTGGTGGTTTGTTTTCTTTTAAAGGAAAGTAGTTTAGAAGAGACAAAGGCCTGTACGATGAACCGCACCTCCGCAGTCTGAAGGCTTTCTAAAGGTTAAACCAGGTTTCAGGCATGGCAGCATTGTGATAGCCAGCTCTGATGTGGGAGGCTGAAGGCGGCTTTGTCTCATGTTGAAACAGGAAATGGTCCAACACAACCGGGCATTACACGTTTATCTTCATTGTTACATCATGTAACAGCAGAACAAGTTTGAGGCTTTTCTTTTTGGTTTGACAAACATTTCAGTCGTTTGAAAGAACTAGTCCTAGAAGTCTGGAAAGCTTCTCCTACTAAACACTGGTACTTAGTTAGAGCTGATTTCAGTAGAAAAATTGGTGTATTTTCCAGCTGCAGGGTGGTGGAAGTAAAATTTGTTTGTTCATAAATAAGCTGTGTTTGACACTTTTCTATTAGCTGTTTCTCAGTCTGAAGAGGAGCTGCAGGAATCATGAAGGTCTAGCTTCTACCGTTACTGTAGTGCAATAAAATACCCCAACATCCTTCCATGGGTATTAAACAAGTTGATCTAAAATAGTGGCGTGGAGGCAAGAATATGCAGAGAAATACTAGTTTTGAATGAAGTGGAACAAAGAAAATGTTGATAAGACTTGAAGTGAAGAATTCTGTCTGATTCTGGATCCTCGAGTCTTACACCCTCTTATCTGTGATTTGTCAGAGTAAAGTCGGCCATTTTGAAGAAAGAAGAAACTGTGAATAATCTCCGGAAGCAGCACGAGGTGAGTGGCTTGATGAAGTTCAGGTTGTTTGGCCCTGTTCAGACCTGCTAGTAGAAACTATCCTGGGTGGTCTGATAGCTGGTGGACAACAATTAGTATTATTACCATTAAAACATGTCCCGAGTATCACATCTGGCTACCTGTTCTGTTTGTCTAGTTCTCAGTCAGCTGAGCACCAAACAGGTAATTAACCTGAACTTAATATTTATTTAAACATTAACGTGTTTTATGTTCATCCGAGTTGCATTTATTGCGAAATGTTGCAAACAACTCATTGAGTTTAGCTCAGCAACATCAGATTCATCCAGCTTTCACTGCGTGATGATGCCTGCGCCAGTTTTCCTTCAAAGATCAAAAGATTTCCGTCTGTCAGCTCGTACTTTTTCATCCGCTGCCATTCAGCTCGAGTGGTGTCTTTCAGCCTCGGTTCAGGTGTCGGCTTGGGTCGAGTGATTTTAAAAGAAGTGACTAAATCTAAGCATGTCTGGCAATAAAATGAAATGTGAGCTTAACTATTCAAACTAAAATAGATGTTTTTTAATTCTTGTCAAAAGCATCACAGTCTTCATGAACACCAACATTTAATTTCTCCTGATGTAGCAGATGTGATCCCGAGGACTATAAGCATAAAATATTACATTTGTTTCCTTGTTGAGAGAAGTGTCAGCGTACTTCTGCTAATAGAGAAATAAACTGAAGCTTTATGACTCCACATATACACCACATAGCAACTATGGCTGTAACCTGCTTTATTGCATTAGGAGATCAGTTTTAACCAGCAGGATGTTTTGGGCACAGCTGCAGCAGGAAAAAGACAACATGGAAACTTGGACCAGGACACGTTTGTGTTTACCGACTGGCCACAAGTGTCCCAGACCACCTCGGTGTGTCCTGAGTCTACTCAGCCAGTACTGACCTTGTCCACTTGCGATCCAGTGATTCAGGAAGCATGATAATATGCGGTTAGAGCAGGGCACCTGTCTGTCTCCAGGAATTTGATTACAAAGAAAACACAGATAAATGACAGCGTGTCTAAACATTGTCCTTTCGGCTGATAGGCTGCCCTGAAGAGGGCGGACCACCTGGAGGCCTTGTGGGAGCAGCAGAGGAAGCAGCTGCTGGAGAAGTGACTGATGGGAAAGCCTGGTTTCATCTGTATGGAGCCCCCACCCCTCCGTCAGCGTAGCTTCCACCTGAGGCAGCTCCTTTTTCGGAAGATGTTCTGAACTACAAGACTGAACCTGTGGAACTAAAAAAGGCTGAAAACGTGGCTTAACCTACCTCACTTGGAAAAGACAATATGGAGAAATGTAACATGTTTGACAGTTCCCATCCCCCACTCTACAGGCATGAAGGATTGTGTTGTATTTGAACTCATTTACATGCCACAGACCAGGTGACACCAGAGAACAGGACAATAACTGGACTTCCCTTCCTTCTTCCCCCTGCAGCTCCAGCTGTTAAGCAGGAATGTCCATGCTCCCCGCAGAGCTGCCACATAGACCCGTTCCAGATGTTTCTGGAACTAGCCTCAGCCTGCTGGTGTGCAGCGGGACATCACAACTTTAGCATGAGCTTTTGCCTGAAGCAAGTCAAGCTCTTGGTGTGCCCTTTAATCTGTTGAGTCATGTGTTTGTCCCTGTGTCCCCTCGAGACAACTTCTAATTACAGGATCTTTAACTTCCCCCTCCCTGCTGGCCTTTGACCAGCTCGAACTGTTTGTTTTGTGAGTCTTGAACCAAAATTTGGATCTAAAAATGTGTTAAGAGGTAACGTACTAAAACTTTAAGTTAGAGAGCATCTAGGATGTTGAGAGAGAGAGAGAGCGCTTTGGGATGTGTAGACGAGTAAAAGGAAAGTGAATGAAGGAAAAATGTCTGAGGTCAGATGATTGCAGAGTGGCTCGGAGGGTTTCTGGGAGGAAAGAAGTGGGGATGGAGGAATGTGCATAGAAAACGTTTAGAGGATTAGAAAAGCAGAGCTTGGACTGAGCCGGCTGGTGGGTGGGTCTGATAAGTGGAGCCATCTCTGCGCTGCCAGCCCCAATCTAGTAGCTGCAGCGTAAAAAAATCAAAATACAGCCAAGTCAACGGAGAAAAGGAAGCCTTGAGGGACACATGTAACCTGTTCTGCTCCGCACAGCACTCGCGATTTCATTTCATTTCTCCTCCTTTTATAACAAATGAAGTAATGTTGAAGCCCCTTCCAAAGACACAGAGAGTCTTTGTGGATTAGATTTCAGTAAGAGCGGTTCATATCCTGCATTAGTGAGTGGCTGCAGCAGCAGAGAGAAACTCCAGACCTGGAAGTGAAGCCCGATCTTTAGGTACAGACGATGTGAAAGAACAGAACATCAGAAAATATTTATTCCTTCTCTTTCCTTTTATTTATTACAACCGTTGTAGTGTTGTTGGTCCACAGAGAGAGCATAGATGTGAAAGTATATTTTTATATATCTTTTGTGAGAACACTAAACACTTGTCATGGTGAAACCTTGTAAATGTGCCACTTCTAGATGATCTTTAAAAATACTTCTGTTTTTTTCTGACTGGAAAACTGTCCGAGCCACAAGGTGTGAAATTTATCTGGAGTTATTCTAGAAATGCAGCTTTATTTCAGACATGCTTGTAACGACGTGTCACACGCTCGCTGTCGGAGCTTGGGAGGGGTTTGGTTTGAAGCTGCTCTTGTTGCTGTTGGCACAGCAGACCCGATGGGACAGCAGTGTGAGCTGGCATTCCTCACAAGTGCCAGTGAGTCTTTTCTTTGGGTGTCACCAGTCCTCCCATTGTGACCTGAAGTGACCCACACACACATACACTTAGCTGTACATGCGTCATTCCCACCATCATCGCATCTTTAGTTTTTTTCTTTGTGCCACATTTCTGCATCTGTAAGCATCCAAATACACGGAGCTCCTGAACGCACCGTTTTCCCTGTTCTGTCGTAGTCGAGTTTTTCTGGTTTTTCCCGGTGATGGTTCGGAAACTGCGAACAAGACTGTGATGGTCTGTCAGCAAAAAGAGAATAAAAACAAAGATTGTTAGAAAATACAGTTTGTTCCCCGTCTCTGTTCTCTGACAATTGTTTGCTTGTTTTTCCCTCCTCCCTTCTACCATCCCACCACCCCCTCCCGCTCATGCTATAAAGACGAAGAAGTCTTCAATCATGACTTGTCAGGACCCTCAGGATACCAGATCAGGGTTTTGACCCTGTTTTTTTTTTTAATTCCTTACATACTTGCAAACCATCAGAACCTCAGCATGTTCTAGATTTATTTTTCTGTAACGGAGGTTTTCCGTCACAGTTTCCTCTTTGTCTCTACATTCAACCCTCCTGATGGATGCGTCCTTCTATATCTGGAAAAATGTCTCTTTTTCTTCCCCCCATCCAAACTAACTCACTTCCTCCAGACTGCCCAAGCGACCGGTGGTAGGCACGAGTCGCGTCTCTTTCCTTCCTTTCACCAGAGGAGACTGAGCCAGCTCAGTTCACCCGTTCAGGGTCGACTTGATTTCAAGTCTTTTTCATATTTCTTCTTACTTTTTGTTTGCTTATAATACGTGTGTGTGTGTTCGTGAACAAGCAGAACTGCCTGTTCATGTCTAACTTTATTGCTGCCTGGGGAGGACTCCCGCCCCCTTCCTCTCTCTCACTCATGTTCTGGAGCAGAGGGAATTAAAGGGAGAGAGAAAGAAGGAGGGGGGTGACCAGTTGACAGCAGCTGTTGCTCATTTCACAACGGTGCCGCCCAGACGGTGCCGAGGCTGAGCACAGCCCTCCACCGCACGAGTAACGGAGCTCTCTGAGAGGAATATGTCTCCACAGCGAGGGAAAGTCTGAGCGCATAGATTTCCAGCTGGTGAGATGTTTGTTTTTACTGTTTTTTGTTATATTTGAAGAGTTTCTCTCTGTGTTTGAGGGTGAAATGAGAAAGAACCAGTAAACTGAGTCACACTGACAACATTTAAAGATTACTTAATGTCTTTTTAAACTTGTTTCCTTTAAATGAGAAAACTCACTGAAGTGATGTTTCTTCTGTACTATCAGACATGAGTTTATCACCAAATCTCTGTAACACATTCTTTCCATTCCCCACTCAACCTCAGCCTGGAGTTCTGCCTCCCACAAGCCTGGGAAGCAGCGTCACACTCATCAGTTATGCTTTTTTTTCCTTCTTGTTGAGGATTGTGAGTTTTTAGGAAAAGCTCAGGCAGGAGATCTCAGCGCCTCGCCTCAGGCTGACTATTACGTTGCTCACAAAGAGGTGAGAAGTAAAGAGAGGTGGTGCTGGGGTATGTTAATGCTTTCAGTTTCCACTGTGACTTCTAGAGTCATTTATTCACCCAACAGGCACTTAAGCAGAGATTCCCTTGAAGATAACGTTTCTTTTTTTCACCACTTGTCGCTTGGAAACCTCAGCTGACGTCGGGTAACGTAGCCTCTCTGTGTTATGCTGTGTGAAGCCACAGTAGATCCATTTTTGTTTATTGGAGGACCTCTGACAGCAGAAAGGAGAAAAGCAGAAGGATATGTAAGCTGTGGCCCTTTGCGTTAGCGACCAAAGGTTTCATTAAAAAGGGATTATTTGGTGTTTTGTTGCTGCTGAGAGATAAAGTTTCCCCTCCTGAGTCTTTGCCCTCGTTCCAACTCTCTGCCCCTATCTTCCTTCATCACCAGCTCTGTTGAGAGAAACCCAGATCGTGTTGTAGACTGATAAAGTCCTGGCCCTCCCCCATGTCGGTCTGAACAGAGAAACCATCCTGAGCCGGACAGCATCTTCGTCTGCCTCCTCATGTTCCTGCAGGCAGAGCGGAGGGCACGGCGAGCACACACGGCGTGCTGGCTGGAGTCGCCTGCACCTGGACAGAGATGGCGCTGCTGAGGAGGCTGCTCTGCGGCGTGGGGACCTTCAGCTTCCTGTTGTGCATCTACATCCTGTCTTTGAATCTACAAAGACTGACCAGGTCCATCGTGCCTCCCCCGATTCTCCATGCCCCCAAACTGGACAAAAGCAGGTGAGGTGTAAAGTACAGAGTTTTAACTTGGAGCCAGTAAAACGAGCAATCAGGAGAACGGTGGCAACCCTGTGTGCATTTTTTTTCATATACATGTCTTTGCAAGCTGTTGTGTTGTACCAGACTTAGCCTTTGGCTGATTTACATCTGCAGTCCTCTGGCAGGGCACGCTAAAAAAACATACAATTACCATATATGGTTACACACCCCAGCCTACCTAGACACAAACATTTATTCAGCACCATAAAACAATACAAAAAGCTGAAATTTACAGTGACAGATGTTAGTGGTTACAGATGTGGGTGGTTTTTAAAGAGTTCCAGTTGAGATTTAAAACAGTTTATGGTGCTGCAGCTATTTATATTTTCATTTGTATGCACCAAATATTAATGTTCATTTAATGTGTTATCTAAGCTGTTGAAAGGTATTTTGGTTTTGTTCATCTTCGGTTTCAGAATAGAATCTGAAAAGTGTCAAAACCTGGATAATAATGCAGCATTGATGTCATTGTTAGGGCAATAACTGAGGTCCGGGCGAGGGCTGCACCAGTTATTGAGGCTTTTTTTCTTTGTTGCCAGACAGCTGTTTATTATCACACAGATGCAGAGGTACTAGTTTAGATGAACCAGAAGATGGATTTATAAGGGGCTGCACATATGCAGGGTGGATGTGGTCTGATCATAAAATGTAAAGAGGAAAGGGGGGGAGGGAGAATATCTGACTGCAGAGTTGCTGCTGAAGTTGTTTCTAGCCTCAAAATATTTTAAAGCTGAGAACTCCAAGTTTGATGTTTTTAAAAATGAGTGTTGTCTAAATGAGGTGGACAGACTCAATGAAACAAATATGAGGTTGGCCTGTATGTCCTCATTTAAGCCTTACAGGACTCTCACTGACACAACCGAGAAGCACTCGCTCGCATGTAGACGTGTACAAGCCTTAATCACACACTTGCCTCCCACCAGAGTTCACAGCCGTTGCCGACACACACCGCTGCTTTACAAAAACCTGCCTCCGCTGTTGCCAGGTCTGTTAGTTATTAACGACTTTCAGCTTCTCTTTGAGGAACCGAGTTACTTGTTCAAGGGCTTGTTTCTGTCACAAGATCTGGCAACACAGACCCCCAGCAGCAGGAAAGAACCGTTTTAGAGGGTAAAGGAGAAACCCAATGAATGTTCTGGGTTTTAAAAGACATGGACATAACTTTAAATGAGTTGAATGGCTAAGATAATATAACACTAGCATGTCTGAATGAGATTTTCTGTGAAATTTGAATCATTTCTGTGTCAAACTAAATGTTTTGCTTAGCTGAGCTGCGGTTTGTATTTACTTGCTTCTGTTTGGAAACTCATTAGAAACTCCGTTCCTGCAGGGCCAGAGAGCAAGCCTGGTGATAACACTGATGCACTGCAGAAACTATACACACACACACACACAGCAACCTGTTTGAGTAGAGCTCAGTGAGACAACCTCAACCTATAAAACACAGAAGGGGAAAAACTAACACAAATACCCCCACCCATGCAAAGCTTTGGTTTGGTCCACTTCCTAATTGAAGTATTTATACTTGCTATTTCTTTGCCTATCGATTAAGGGAGGGGAGCAGCTGAGGTAATTTAGAAACTGTAAAGTAAAGTGCAACTATGAAGTTGAACTACCAGAGTTCAATGCTCAGAAAAGGGATGGAGTGATGCTTTCATGGTTCCATCCTCAATACCTGGAAACACAGGACAAGACTCTCTATGAACATCACAATGTTGCCACTACCTGAGTAGGATTGACTTAAGTTATTTTTCCTCAGTGTCCTATTTGGTTGATAAAATGCTTCAGCACAGAGCTGGACCGAGTCGGTCCTGCAGGTTTCGGATGTCTCCTGCTGCAGCACACCTGAATCAGATTAATGGATCAACATTCTTTGGCAGTGCTTGATGACAAGCTGTTGAGAGAAGCCAATTAATTCGAGTAAGGTGTGTTGGAGCAGGAGAACGTCTAAAACCTGCAGAACTGGACACCCCTGTGGTAGCAGATTAATTATTGTAAGACACCACACAAACCATTTATTTACCTAAACTCCCACAAAAGGGGAACTTGATTTGTCCATCTTGAGCATGGTTAATATGACCTTTAAATGGATGATGTTAGCTGGAAGAAGCTGATCTGGTGTCTGAAACGTTACTTCCAGGTGTTTACGTTCACCGTGACGCTGCCTTTTCCCTTCATTGATTACCTCTACACACAGACCTCATCTGTTTATAACACTGCCTGTGCACACAATGTTTGCTGTCATTGCAGCTCTCATTGCAACTCATTAGTTTCCTAACCGGGTAACTGGTTAGAAATCAACTGTACCAACATTAATTTATCAGATTTTTTATGTGGTAGAAAAGTGGAATCGATGGCAGAGTTATGGGACGTATTCACGTTGATAAGGTGAATATTTTCCACTCAGCATTGTCACAGTTGTTCAACTCCTTTACAGACACAGACAACTTGAATGTATTTCAGAGCTTGAGTTGATTTACATTAAGGTGTAATTAATTTAACAACTGAGACTTTGGTCTATACTGTATTCAGATCAGGTGGGGCAGTGAAACAGGACGTGGTTGGAGGGCTAAACCCTCAGATCATGATTTTCTGCAACCAGCACTTATTCCCTGCTCCCCTCCACATCTAGCTGTACCATTGTGGTCTTAACAAAGGAGTCACCCACTCCACTCGCACTAATGGGAGCTAAAAAGCCCCTGCAGTTGTTTGACTAGAGGTGGTCTCTTACATTTGAAATGTAAGCTGTGTTATGGCTCCAGCAGGTCCCTGTTACATGCATTAACTCCAGCGTAGAGGGACAGGGACAATGGTTGGTTTCTCTGAGGTCTGTTTCAGACTCTGAAGGCTAAGTTTGGCCCTGAGAAACTCTGTCATCTGAAAGACTGCTTAAAAACATAAAAGACCCACAAGAAGCATCTCGCTGGCTCTTCACATGTGCTTTACCTCTAAATATGATTCTAAAATGTTTGAGGCTAAATGTTCTTAAGCTAAAACGTGACAAGATCTAAAAATTTGCTTCTAAAGCCTGAAATGGCCCATTTTGTGACAGCAGCCTCGTCATTTTTCGTCCAGAATGTAGTTTAACTGACGGATTTTAAGCACCCAGAAATCTTAAGGTGGCTGCAAATAGCTCGCACTGAAATCAAGTTACTAAAAAAATCAATATAAAAAACTTTCGGTAACAGGTTTGAAGTAACAAATGCACCCAAATATTTTTTTTTACACTCACATTGACTGAAGTATTTTCTACAAACACTGTACACACAAGCCGTGGCGTGGAAGTGGGGGTCGCGAACTGCAACGCATGTTGTGCGTTTCTCCAACTGGCAATGAAACTTGAGAAATGAATTATCAAAAATGCATTAACTTACTTGAAATAAATCATCACAAGCAAAAACCACATTTATGTTCATATTAAAGTACTGACTTTATTATAATGGTTATATTTCAAGTAGACTTTCACTGAGGGACATTACAAAATAGATGTCAACTAGAAAAGAACTATTTCTCATTGTAACATGAAATGTAATTATTTGGTTTTACACTGTATTAAATTAAACATTTCAATATGAATATGTAAAGCTGTGTGAATGTAAGTTTTGGAGACCGAGTAGATAAAATGGGTCAGAAGGACATAAATTGTGCTTTTCTCATGAAATGACTCAAGAGAAACAATCTAAAGGGCTTCGTGTGTGTTTAGAGCAAGATAACGGTTTGCTTTCGTCTTTTCTTCCTGATAGTGTGTCAGGAGCTCCAGCTTGTCTTGTCTCGTGCTGTCTGAAACTACGGCAACCAAGGTTACGTCTGAGGACGCTATGAAAACCACTGCCCTTTATTCCTTATCTTTTTCTTATTGCCAACCTGAGGTAGATCTGGAAATGCTTTCTTTATAAGGTCAGACTAGAGTCTGCTTTAATTTCCATGGCAACGGTGGTCAGAGCAACACGGAGATGTAATGATTTACATGGTGTTTTCAGGACACCGTTAAAAACAAGTTAGTGGAAATGTAAGTGTGAAGTCATCCTAACACACAAATGAGTGATCAATCCTCATGTGTTGCTCGATGTGGTCATTGTGTGTATTTAGATCCATTTAGACACATTTGTGCCCATTGATCTTGTGGTGGTTGTTTTTAGTCTATTTTATTTGTCTTCGGGAGCCTGACTACAAACTCTGACCCCAGGGTCCACCAAGCCGTGTTTCAGGTGATCGTGTATCAATGACATCCATTCTTTGATTTGTGAACCTTTTGACCTTAGTTGAAGTCCGTTACATATTAATTTAGCTGTTTCATTACATTTGCGCCTCGTTAACGGCTTTATGAGGTTTACTCACTGCAGCGGTGGCATCTGGTGTGCCATGCTCTTACAAACCAGACAGCCAATCACAAGGGAGAATGGAGTTGAGGTTATCTGAGATGGAGGTGTTGTCAGCAGCTGCGTGGTCGACAACTCGAGGGAACAAAGAGGCCTCTGCAAATGTTTGGTTTCTATATTTATCATCACTCAGCTCACTGTCGCTAAAAGCCGCAGGAAGAAAATAAGTTTCAACATGTAACTCTGAATGTGTCGTTCACTTCTTTCCCTTTTCTTGAATATTGTGATTTTAATTCAAATCACTTATGACAGATTTGTATATCAGCTCTGCGTGGCTGCTTTGAAATCTAATTTTACTGACAACAAACCCAAATAACTGATTTTTTTTCCTCCTCGAATAAATACAATCAAATTAGATCCAGTTAACAGTCTCAACCAGGGCCGGAGCTAGAGGGCTGCCCAGGGTGGCACGACCACCTCTATAGTCTGATTGGCCACCCCAAGTACCACCTCAGATGATTGACAGGTTACTGGAGGAGGACAAACATCTCTCCAGACCAGCATGGATCACCAGTATCACTATACCAGTCTGAAGTTTACGAATTAGTCATCCTTTGAAAAATGTATACCTAGTAAAACTAATGTTATGTAAGTTATGCTATGCTAGCACTACATTTATTTTAAGATAATGTGGGGAAACCATGTCATAATTAGTTTTCTGTTGGTGTAATTGGGGACTACACAACTTTTAATTTAAATAAAAATGTTCACATTTTAGCTGAAAACTATAAAGATGCTGAAAGAGTAGCTCGGTATCCATGTTACTTAGCGTTGACTAAGCTAGAGCTACATGACTCTGCTTAAACCGGAGCCTAGCAAGACTGGCAGTTTAAAGTAGCTACAGCATGAAAATGTGGAGACATATATCCTTGATAATATTATCCGTCTGGATTTATAAAGGTACATATAAGAACAAGTAGAAATGACATAATTTAGCTTTTTCATAAGCGGAAGGACGGCTCAAGCTCTAGTATCAACAATCCGACAGCTGGATCCTTGAACGCAATGTCCACTATGTCCAGATAATGTAAAGATGTTTTCCTTCTCATGTCTCTTTATTGTGACCAGTAAACACAGCAGTGGATGTGAGTGTGTGCTAGCGAGGGGAACACAATCATTTCCTTTCTGAATCTATGACCCCTCTCTGATGGTAAATAAGTGGACCTGGAGTGAGTTTATATTAAGCAACCAAAGTTATGTACCAGGAAAAGTTGGGACCATTTTCCAAATGTGGAGATTTGTTGGACATGTTTGGTGAAAGACTCGGGGCCCTCCTAGAAAGTGTAGATCCCTGTTCCCTGCTCCAACACACCTGATTCAAATCAAATGTAGCAAACAGATTCTTGTCAACTTCTTTACAATGATCTGTTGAGTTCAGTCAGATGTTGGAGCAGGGAAACAACAAAAGCCTGCCACATGAGCGTAGTTTAAAGGACCTTGTTGACATTGTCCATGTACATCCTGTGTTTCACTGATGCTGAATGATAAAACTTCTAACAGATTTTAACATTTAAATTGTCAAGTATGACGGCAAAGCTCTTACACGAGTTGCTTCTGGTCCTTCAGTTGATCCATCTACTGAAGTTTCAATTTATACACATGCTTAAACAAATCTCCACACCCCTGAAAAAGCTGGAGAGGACGACTGGGTTGAGGGAAGTCTCTGGTCCCTGGGAGGGATGGAATAATCTTGAGATCCTTGTTTTCAGCTTCTCAAGTTATTAGTAAACTAGCGGGACAACCGTCACCATTAAACTCAAAGAGGGTCCAAATGAGTGTCATCAGAAAACAAAAAGGCATTTCTAAGTGCTGAAAAGATTGAGGAGGGTATGTTTTTATAATATTATTTACATTTGAAGCTTGTGAGGATGTATAAATCTTAATTATTAATTACTTAATTATTCATGTCCTAATAAACATGCTTTTGTGTCTTGGTTAACATGATGCAAAACAAAATGCTAACCCTATGTGTCATGCTGGGAAATGGGAAGATGCAGCAAGGGTGTTTTTTCTTCCTCACAGTGGGCATCGAGCTTCTTTTTTACATTTCAGGGAGAAAAGTGTTCTAAAACCTTAAATTATTATGTCACAGCTAAAGATAAATTGCTAAAGGGATCTAGATGAACTTATTAGTTTGATTTTTTTCTCAACAGCAGCTCACAACATCACCGTGAGCCCTTTGAGAGACTAAACTACACCGACCTGAGGCCCCTGGCCTCCACCTCAAACCCCATTAGAGTCACACACATTCTAACACCCACCAAACGGCAAAAACCAACACGAAACAGAAGTAAGGGCGTCTTGAAGTCCAGCACCAAATCCTTCCGGGCAACTGGACCCACAGAGCCGCCCTTCATCGGAGACTCTTACATGAGCGAAGACGTCCCCCAACTAACGGTGAGTCCTAAACTGTGTGCTGGTCCGGGTTTTATCCAGATTTGTTCCATTAAATTTATGTTTATGCAAAAAATCCTGCCAGTGTCTGAACGCAGGAGTCCTTACATGTGGATGCTTTACTGCGAAACAGGAAGCATTTCCACTTAATATTTTACTGATCTGCAGTTGCTGAATGTTAATCATCTACATTTTCTCAACACGACGGCATAGTTTGCATCAGCAGATAAAGAATGACTTCTCTTGCATCTACAAAAAGTAATTCAGAGCAACACTGAGAGAAGATGAGGTCAATTTTGTATCATTTCGATGAAGAAAATTATTCCTGGACACAGCCTTGTGGGGCTCCTGTACTAAGAGACAACGGGGAGAAAAGGTGGAGGCCCATTCTCAGACTCTAGACAGTTTGTTAAAATGGTCTGTGTCCAAAGACCGAAGGTCTAAGTCTAACATCTTGTGGAAGATTGAGTTAAAAGCAGAACTATAGTTCTTCCTCTTTGGTAACACAATATAGCCAACAGAGGGGCCTCAGCACTGCCTTAGTAGGCGCTTTCATCCAGCAAAACACAGTTCCTTTTCATGTCCTCAACTTGGTTTCAAGGTTTGTAAATTTTCAAACATGTTTCATGCCTGGATGAACATCAGTGCTCATCTTTCATGATGGACAGTCACTGTAAAAGTGAAGCACGTCCGTGTCTGCTATGATAACATGGCTGTTTTCATCTGTTGTTATAGGACTGCTCAGACAGTATCCAAGGTCGGATCAAGAATACTGTATTTGGAAGCCGATTTCTCGGGCGTCTTCCCGTCCTGCAGTGCGCCAAACATGTAACTCAGGAACAGTACTGCCGTCTGAGCCAGTATCCAGGGGCACACGGCTGGGGAGGCATCGATTACACGAGTGAGCTTTTGTTTCTCTTAACATTTAGTTGTCATCCTTTGTTCTTCAAATTTCTCCACTTTCGTCTAACTCGTTTTTTATTTGCTCTTCTGTAAGACTGAGATTTGTTGCCCAAAGAATTTAACCTGTGAAAGCTCCGCTCTACCAGTCATACAGAAGCAGGTGGAACCAGCTCACCTGGCTGAAATGCAGCGCTTGTAGACGTTTCTAGGAGCTGACTTCATGACGTGCCCAGCCGGACAGGCGCATGTTTATTTTAATAAGAAACAAGAAAGCTGCTTTCACTTCAGCAAAAAACAACACAGGGCTTTAAATCTAAATTGAGTTGTGCACGATAAGTGCTGGTTAGAGACTCTGGTTTGGTTCAGACTGGTTTAGACGTCTAGCAAACCACAATAAGACCAGCAGAAGAAGCTGCAAAATACTTGTACTTTTTGACAGCATATAGTGGCAGTTTTAGTAAATCGAAGTTTATGAAAATGTCTTAAACTTTTACCCTTTACTGCTCAATTTATTTTCATAGTTTCTGATCATTTTATAGTAAAAACTTTCTCAAATCCGCTCTGTTCACAAAATACTTGTCTTCTGCCCCCTGGTGGATACCTTTTACACTACACTAATCATTTTACTCCTTTGAGTGCGAGTTTATAAAACAAGAAGTACATTTTTTTTGTACCTTCTCACTGTGCAACACCCCACTGTGTTCAGTAGAGGTGTGGAAATGTTTTTCTTTCATAGTTATGTTATGTTCTTATCAGAAAACTGCATTTTATTACTCTGCTTTATTGTTTTGTGGCCATGCTTCTCACTTCCTTAAACTACTGTTCTTGTGTTCAGACTTGAATCTCTACTTTTTTTCTTTTTTTTTTACAAGAAAAAGATTCAAAGCAGCAGAAAGTTGTTTGCTTCTTGGAAACTTGGATAAAGTTCCTCCTCTCAAAAAAAGTTCCTTAAAGATTTCTTTTGTTTCTTTTAAGGTTCATTTGCAAACATCTTTTTTATTTAACCTTTATTTATACATGTAGACCCATGGAGACAAGCAGTCCTTTACAAGAGAGACCCGTTTTAGATAGACCAAACAGCATTTAGGCAGAGTTACAGATGGCACTAACAATACAGAATATAAATAAGTAGGCTACATACTTAAACACTAAAAATGAAAAAAATTTAATAACAAGTATCTGAATCTGAGCGTAGGTGAATTTACTTTGGCACAACAGCATCTGCATGCCACATTTGGTTGTGTAGATGAAATCACATCAAGATGATGTTTTTGTTTTCAGCTCTGGTGGAAACGCTCTCTGTCCTCAACTCCTCTGCAAACCGGCAGATGTTGGACAACTGGGAGAGTCGCTGGGGTAAATCGAAGTGTAGCCGCTGTGCAGTGGTGGGCAACGGAGGGATACTGAAGGACTCTCTGAAAGGGAAGGAGATCAATGGTCATCATTATGTCTTCAGGTAGATTCTGCCCGCAGTGTTTGATCCTACATATGGAGCAAAATGCAGCTTTGTTTGTTGTTTCAGATGTTTTTACATTTTATTTAAATGCTCGAATTTTCCAGTTTTTCCTATGAAAACCAAAGCCAACTCCATCCATTGTTCTACAAACTGAAAGTGTTGCAACAATGAGACTGAATTAAGGTCGGCGTAGCTTTCTGGCTCTGGCAGTGAAGGAAGCAACAAGCAGTTCACACAGACTGGGTGGTTGTGTGTGTGTGTGTTTGGTGCACTGACTGAACTCCTGTTTTTTTGTGTTCATGTGTGTTTTGTACATCTTTAGAACCAATGGGGCAATCATTAAGGGATTTGAGAAGGACGTGGGGTCCCGCACCACACACTACACATTTTCCACCAACACACTGATGAACTCCATTAAGACATATGCAAGCAACGGGTACAGAGGACCTCCTGTGTCCAAGGTGATTTAAAAAAAAAAAAAGCTAAAGGTCTCTCCTCTTTGAGTGGGAAAACAAGGATGAACTGACATCCCACTCTGCTCTCTGATAGGAAACGCAGTACGTTTTCCTGCCTGATCATGACCGAGATTACCTGCTGATGAAGGCAGCGGCGACACACACTCCAGTGGAGCGGGGGCCTGAGCGGGCCAAAGAGTAAGCAACACTTTACAGGCTGTAGTTTAATCAAGCTGATGATTTGCTCGTGTTGCTCTGTGCCAGCATCATGGCTTTAAAGATGCTGTGTGTAAGAAAAAAATAATAAATCAATGACAGAAAAAATTAATTATCCACTCGTCCATCTACCACTTATCCGGGTCGGATCGTGGGGGCAGCCGCCTAAGCAGGGATGCCCAGACTTCCCTCTTTTTGGCCACTTTTTCCAGTTTGTCCCGAGGCGAGCTGGAAGAAGATCCCGAGGAAGAAGGTCCCTCCAGCGTGTCCTGGGTCTCCTCCTGGTGGGACGTGCCTGGAACAGCTCACCAGGGAGGTGTCCAGGAGGCATCCTGACCAGATGCCCGAGCCCCCTCATCTGGCTCCTCCTGGAGGACCGAGCTTCTCAGCGTACCTCTAAGGGACAGCCCGACCACTCTGTGGAGGAAACTCATTTCGGCCGCTTGTATTCGCGATCTTGTTCTTTCGGTCACTACCCACAGCTCCTGACCACAGGTCAAAATGAATTTAAATGAGCCATTTGTATTTACTTGTTGTGGGTCCACATACATGGCAGCTGCCATATTTGTGTCAACATCTTTAGTATTCAATAAAATTTAATTTGATCAAGATGCTGACTTTAGAACTGTGCTGCGAGTATCTCCAGCTCTGATCCTCGAGGCCCCTGGATCCGAAAGTTTTATGTTCTGGACAATAATCCATTACTTTCAGTCAGATGTGTTGAGGGAATCATCTAAAACCTGCAGGACAGGGGGCTCCGAGGACCAGGATTGAGAAACGCTGATCTAAAACCTGCAGGACAGGGGGCTCCGAGGACCAGGATTGAGAAACGCTGATCTAAAACCTGCAGGACAGGGGGC
>JBAMHW010000024.1:2365284-2384921 GCA_037177495.1 Rhadinocentrus ornatus | reverse complement strand
GGGAGGAATGGCCCCCCTGATCTGAATCCGAGTGGTGTTTTGTTGCTGGACTTCTGTGCTCGTCATGGATTGTCCATTACGAACACCTTGTTCAGGCATAAGAGGGTCCACATGTGCACCTGGCACCAGGACACTGTTACATCTTCGTCAATCCCACCCCCCCGGGGACTGCCCAGATTTGAGGTTGTGCCAGGACCGGATGTAATTCTATTTCTGCTTTCCCCAACACAAAAAACAACAGAGATCAGAACATTTTCAGCCTCTTTCTTCTGATTAAACAAACAAAGATACACAGCTGAAGTGTGGCTGCCTAAAGCTTGTCATGTTTGATGGAAGATGTGAGGTGATTGGAAAGCTCTCTCTGCTCCACTGAAATCCATCTTATCCTCTCCTTTCTGTTTCCAGGGAAACGGTAGACACGCAACACAATGTTTCAGAGAGCAGAATATGACGTGACGAGACAATGAAACATGAGGAGGAGGGAGGGGCAGTAAAGAAAAGGGAAGAAAGTGAGTGAAGAGTCCTGCTGGGGAAATCAAATCTCATAAAAAAGACAGGGAGATGTATCAAAACATCCTGTCCAGACATTGTGTTGATATCCACATCCATGTACAGACGAAGGTTCAGCTCTAACTTAGAGCCGAGGTCTCTGCTGGTTCTCTGTTGCTTCAGACTTAAGGTTCATTGTTCAGCTCTGAGTTCCTGGTTATGCAAAAAGAAGCTCCCATTGGTCATAAATGCGTAGCTGATGGTTCCAGCAACCTGAGTGAGGCTTTGAGCAACATGTAAAACGGTACTCTTCATCTTTCATCCATCTTCTCCATCAGTTTGTTACCTGGTTCTAAAGCTGCACTAAGTTACAGAAAATATACAACAATTGTGCTGTATGGTTCATTAATGATGCCCAATGGTGCGATGATCTTCATCCTACAAGCCAAAAAGGCTCCGTGCCTGATTTTTCTAAACCTATAATTCTGTTAGATTAACGGCAACCCAGCTCCTGTGTCTGCTCATGAGCAGGAGCTGTGTGATGTTAACTTGATATGGAAATATTCTAGCCTCTACGCAAAGTTTGAGTGATGATGATGGTGGTTGTGAAGGAGCGCTGCAGGTTGGTACTCCAACTTTCAGCAGAATTCATTTTCAGATGCTGGAATAAATAAAAAAAAATATGAGCAAGGATAAATCCAGAAGCATTTTAGAAAATATTTCCTCTGGGTGCTCCAGTTTCCTCCAGCAGTGGGTCACGGTCAGAACTGTGATAGACTGATAACTTGTTGAGGGTTCAGTGTGAATTTGAAGTTTGCAGCTCTCTGCTATCCTACAATAAACCACTTAGATATATGCTCAGATTCAATGATGTTGACTCTTACTTTTTCAATAAATGTTTTCAGAAATGCCTTTAGATGAAGAACTGAATGGACCTAGACCAGGATTCCAGAGAAGTCACAGTATCTGGAATTTAATCTGATGAGTTTTTGTGAATTTAGTTTCAGATCTGTTGTTGATGCCCAGAACATTAAGATTTTATTTCAAACTGCACAACAGTTTCATTCAAAGGTGGAGGATGTAGAAAAATGAACAAATTAGGAACCAGCCATCAGCTGAGCTAAAGGTTGGAAAAGAACATGCATAAATCAAAGAGCATTTTTAATTAAACATTAATTATGATTTGTCAACCAAGCCTCATTCTTTCCTTTCGTAGAGCTTGTGATTTCTATTGCTCTATTTGTATTCCTGCTGAGAAAGTCGCTGAGACTGTATGTCTTTGAATAATAAATGATGCATTACATAACTGTTCATCTGTGCAACAAGGAGCTGTACAACAGGAGTGATGGAGAATCTGACAACGATGGTATTTGTGCTCAGACGGATCTGTTTTGATCCCGTTTTGCCAGCTCGTCTGTGACATATCTGTCACAGCGTGGGCGAAGAATCACAAACATAGTAAACGTGTAAGATGCTCAAAAAGAAGTCGACTCCCTCGGCTGACAGGAATCCAAACTGAGAGAGGGGAGAGAGGACAGGGAGTCAGAAGAAATGGTGAATGCTGCTGCCTGGGGGAGTGGGGGCTCATCCAACATGTATGAACAGGAAAGGATAGGATAGTCCAGAGAGCCAAGTCCTGCTGTGTGCCTTTCTCCAGTGTTACATCACAGCCTGCTCATGTGGGCTTTTTAAATTAAATTTCTCCACTGAGTCCGGAGATCCAGCTGAAGATCATCATGTCAAATCATGGATCAGCTTCTGGATTCAGAATGATAATGAGCCTGTTTTAGCTTCAAACCAGTCCTCCCAGCTGTGCACTGTTTCAGTCAGCTGAAGATGCTTCAGCAGCATAAATAGCCTATCCGCCGCCTCCAAACGCCCCCTCCCCCCCTGCAGCCACGGCGCAAAAAGGCTCCAGAAATTCTATTTGGGCGCATTACGGAGCAAGATGGCGCTCTTGCTGTCAGCACCTCGGACAGCTCCGGCGGCTCGGACCCAAAATCCGAGGCTCTGATTTGGTTTGTTTATTTGCACAGGTGTCAATGCAAGGCGCGATTTCCCCGCAGTCAGGTGGCGCGTGAAAAGGAGCGCTTTTTCTCTCTCCTCGTCCTTCTCGCCTTTCTCTGCAGCGACAATCTCAGCCCAAAAGATCTGGAGGAACATTATTATTAATTATCATTCAAAATATCTCATTGTGGTGAATTCCAGTGTCTTTGAACGTGCGGATGAGGGGAGAAATGAAGCAACGCGTTGCTGAATCACCAGGGGCCGAGCGGAGCGATGAAGCCGTGCGCGTGAAGTAGTGTGGCCCGGTCTTTTCTGCTCCGAAAGCCCCGCAGTTTTTCTTTCGGTTTGTGAAGATGTTCCTGCTCCTCGCGACGATGTCTTCGGCCCTTTTCAGCTCCGGCTTTGCCCACAGCTCACATTTCAACCCGGGTAAGCCGACATTCCTCCACTTCCATCCTTTCACCCCAATAATACTCTTTAAAAAGCTGAAAAACGCTAAAAACACTCCATCTTTGTTCTTCTAAACCTGTAAAACGACGCACACCGTTGGAACATGTAGAAATGATGTAACTACTGCTCAGTAACTGTTGAAGCGGTGTGTGCATTTGTGTGTGTGTGTGTGTGTTTATTTGTGATTGTTGGGATGCAAAATAAAAGACAGGTAAGTAAAGACCTGCAGCTGCTGTTTTATTCTTTTAAAGCTGCTTGGATCAAAAGTTCAGATCAGCAGTTCAAAGGTGGAGTGAAGGTGAAAGGTGAGCTGGGATACCGAAAACAGAATGAGGAGGAGGAGGAGGAGGAGGAGAGGCTTCCTAATTGGAGGATGTAGCGGAGTGATCCAATTAGCTCAGAAAGAAGGGTGTGATGAATGGAGGCAGCTTGTGGTAAAACAAGCAGAAATGAATAATTCTAATTGTTTTTTTCTACAATGATGCAACATATGCAGCTATTGCTTAGGTGGTTTCTATGGTAACCAAGAGGCTTGTATTGTCATTTTGTTTCAAACAGCAGATAAACGGATTAACTCTTCTGCTCTCTCTGGTTGGTTTTTGATGATTAAAACTGTTCCGTGTCTTGTCTCCTGTGCCGTGAAACAGGAGCCAAATCTTGTCCTGTTTTTAACGTCCCTCTGCTGTTTTTCTTTGTACCCTGAATTTCACAATACTCTCCTGCTTTTTTCAAAACACATCCAATGAATTAAATCTTTCTTCTTTTTCTCTGAAGGAGACGGGAATTGATAAAACCAAACAGATTCCCATTTGAAACTTTGGTGCTAATATTTTCAGTTTACTTAAGTTTGGAGTTCATTTAGTCCTCCGTTAGCTATTGTATAACATTAACACTGGGCTATACAGTACTGAGCAAAAGTCTTGAGGCACATTTCTTAAATCTCTACTGAATGGTGGGTATTAATTGATTAAACATGCAAACAAAATGGAGATGCATTATGAGGCAAAAGCTGAGGAACTTGAAAGTGAATATTTGGTCTGCACAGCTTTATTCTTTATCCAAGTCTGAAGCTTCATAGAAAAACTTAAATTGACTTCTTTTTTTGTCCTCCACATGTCCTGTTTGCTGAAATGTTTTAAGGACACCCTGTATAACATGCTGAGATATGTTAAGTTTTCAATAAATAGCTGTCTGGGAATCACCTTGTTGCAGCTAAAAACCTATTTCCTGTCAACTCTGTTGTCTTTGGGGGTTTCTTAGACGCTGACTAGAAAGTTATGTCAAAGAACGAATGTGTCTTTGTTAGAATCTGCTGCCAACAAAGTCTTCACAGAGCAGAAGATCCAGTTAGAAATTGATTCTTAGTTAAGTTGTCCGTCGCGTCTCCACACATTCGTGGTTCATCCCTTGAGTTAGAGGAGCCTTTTTATGCTTGAATGAGAAATAGCTCAGTATGAGATGTTATTCTGCCCAGTAGCTGTGTTTACATGTTTTATTCTCGCTTCGGTCAGAAACTGTCATGGAGCTGACCGTGGTGCTGAAATCAATACATTTGTTCATAAATACTGATTGACGATGATTTGGATCATGTTTAAAGAAAATTAAAGTATTTTCAGAATTTTAACGGTCATAAAATGCCATGTAATGTAATTTTCCAGGCCTGGAAAGTCATGATTTTCATTTGAGTTGTATGGAAATTGTGGTTAACGTTGTTTTAAATTTAAATTTGAAAGTCTGAACTTTTTTTGGAGTAACAAAGTCTGTTGGTAGAGAGTTCTGTTTTCTTTTTTATACACATTAAACCAAAGATTTGCTTGACATTCAAGCCAGATGATCTTTTTTTGTGTATTTTTGGTGATTTCCACCTTCTTCACTGAAAAGGGGAGGGTGAGAGAAGATAAGCGGATGGAAGGAAAAGTAGCCTGGTGGGACTGAAAAATAGCTAAAAAACAAAACATATCAAAGTGAAAGAGAGAATCTTCCTGACTGGAAAGCTGATAGTGTCATAGGATGTGAGAATGACATCACAGCCCAGTGACTGCAGGGGGAGTGATTTTACTGGCAGTTCTGGCCAGTCTCCCAGGATTCAGGTTATCTTTTTCACATTTCCTCTGTGGGCTTCTGGCTGCTCGTACAGCAGCGCGCTCTGATCAGACTGCTCAGGCAGGAAGAGGAAGCAGGATGTTGTGCATTTGAAACCCAGCAGACCTCCTTCCCTGCAGGCTAAGCTACCCGCTCCAGGAGCTGGAGTTGCAGGTAAACCTGAGTTAGTGTGGCTGGCCTTTCATGGTAAATGAATGACCAGTAGAATGAGATGTATGTGTGTATATTTACTGGTCTCTGTGCTCAAAGATGACACATGAGGATGGTATGTGCTTTTGGTTGTGATGCTTTTATTGAAAGGGAAGATCAGAGACTGAATTACTTCAACCTGCAGAAGTAAAGGGCATTTAAAGACATTTATAGCAATTGAACAAGCTTTAAAAGCTTTCTCCCTCTGATCTGCACCTCCAAACCTCCGGTTAGAAGCAACTCTCCCTGACCTGTGGACATTATAGGACCGCTATGGTCTTAAATTGTGTTCTTCCTTCTCTGTTGTGTTTCCTGTGTCTTCAGAACATCATCATTCCCATGCTGAAAGGCTGGTGAGTGTTTCAAGTGAGGCTGCTGCAGACGTGCCTCTGATTGCTAATGGCTGCTGTGTTCACAGAAAGCCTCTCTGTGTTTGTAAGAATTAGCCCTGATTGCATAGAAATTATTTTTCTTCAGGGAAAACAAACAGACTCTGACTCAGTCGTCTCCACCTCTGCTTAAATTACAGTCCAGCTGTTGTGATTAAGGAGAATTTCTATCAAGCTTCATTGGAAAAAAGCTTCATGTTGGTGCAAAACATGCAAATACACACGTTGGATGTTTTCACTTCTAAACAGTTTTAGGGTGATTTCATTGTGTTTGTAATCAAGTCATGTGATAATTTTCTGCAGATTGCACAAAAGTAAATCAAGGTTTTGTGAGATTTAACAACTCTTGGGCAACTGGAGCTGCAAAGAAAATGAAAAGTAAATTTTAAAAGTTCAGAAGTTTCTTTTTTTTGCTCTTCATGCAGGAAAGGCACAGCAAGTGCACTGTTGAATCTCCTGTAATAGGACTTAAAGGGGGTTAGTCAGGTGATAGGACAAACAGTACATGCTGACTCATCATGACACCACTGTATCTGTAAAATGCCGTCCAGGCTTAAAGTGAAATTTCCTTTTATTTCCCCTCTTTTTGTGGGTTTAAACGTCAGCATCTTACCTGCAGCAGACAGCAGTCGGACAGCTTTCAGTTTGGAAACTCAGGGAGAAACTCTTATAGATGAGCTAAGCTAACAGCTATCAAGAATAAACAATGTCTAAAACCAATATAAAGTCCCATGAACTGAATCTGTGGCCTTGTTTAAATGCTCATGTGTCGTGCACAACCTTCTGACTTTAAAACTCTGGGCTTCTGGCACAGTTTATTTTACACATTCCTGAGACTGAAACACCAAACCTCACCCCTTTTTTTTATTATCTCCATCTCAGTGAGTCACTTTACAGCAGAATAATGCTTTACTTCACATGCTAGCCAGGAAAAGTGAGAGAGGAGGTCTCAGAAAAGAGGCAGGATGAAGATGACTCCTGAATTAGCCTTTGAAAGGGGCACCTCAGCAAGAAATCAGCAAAAGGCTTTTAGAAAATTTTATGTTTATGTAAATTAGTGTTATTAAAAGCAAAAGTGATTCTTCAGTTAGCAACGATCAAACAAACTAATTAAACTCTGCTTTAAAATAACAAAACTGCCATTTAAGTACGGTTTATGGTTAACATTGTCCTCTTGGTCAATGGAAATCCCTTGTTCTTTTGTTTTTAACCCGTCCAGCATGGTAGCAGCAGAATGATGGTCTGGCTGCTCTGTTGTGCTGTTGCTTTGCCGAGTGGAGCTTCATGGATATAAGGCCTGCTTTAAACCACATCTGCCTTTAAAAGCTAACATCCCAACATTTTTTATTACATTAGCATTATGTTATATCATTACATTACATTAACAATTGCCATTGCTCCAAAATGTCAACATAATTTACACCGTACACCACTCACTGTAGGTTTTGTACTGTGGACCCACACCATCATCTATGTTGTTGTCAGCTCCATTAATTATTGATTCTGTCAAATGTCTGAAACAAGTGAGAAATCCTGCATAAATCAGAGCATGAAGAGCACTCGGAGGCTGCAGAACTCAGCCAAAGCTGAATTTAAGAAGCAAAAAAACAAACTTTGATCCAGATCTCGATGGAAACCACAAGTGAATAACTCCAAGGTTGGAGCTCTGCTCCACTCTGGTGAAAAATTAATGAAAATCCATCCAAAACTTTTGAGTAAGACCTTGAAGATGTTTCTGTGTTGTTGCTTTGCAAACCCACGTCTAGTACTTTGCTGCAGTGTGAGAACCACCTGGAACAATCTGACATGTCGACTGCTCTTGCTTCTGTTCATGCCCTGGGTTCTAAGTCTTTGCTCTACTGCAGAAAAGATGAAAAGAGGACAACGATCTGCTTTGTGTTGGAATGAAACAAGAGCCCAGTTCCTTCCCTTTGACCTGAGCTTTCTGTTTTGCAAGGATAAGGTGCCTCTTTGCTTGTAGGGATCAAAAAGCAGCGGCCATCTAGCCACGAAAAGGTCTCCAGTGCCCCACTTGGGCTAAAGTCCTCAGAAATTGAGCTTTGGAATAGTGCACCCAAATCTGCATCTATTGGTTGAATTCCCCAAATCCTTCATTCTGCATGAGGTGAAACAGATGCAGATAAATCCATTTTAATGTGCCAGTTATCCATCAAGCTCCAATGCTGCTAAAGCAAACTTCATCAACCATGACGTCCTTGGTGGAGGTAATGATTTGATCACTATTAAGAAGTAGATGTCTACTGTGGGTCATTTATGTGTTACAGTGTCATTTTCTAACAAATGTGAGAAGAATAGAAAATCATTCATCCCTCCAGATGCTGATGAGTCGGTGTAACACCTGGTGGAGATACAAAGGCACACTTAATGAAATAATAATGATGTGTAATTCCTTACTGATCCTGGAGGGAAACTCTCCCCTTGTTTGCTTTGCTTGATGGAGGACAGAATCCCCCCAACACAGCAGCACAGAGGACTCAGTAGCTTGCTGCAGGCCTCTTCAGCTTCCTGTTTGCAGATGCTCGGCTTGCAAGCAGGCAGACTGATCGCTGCTCTGCTAATGAAATGAGCTTCAGCTCAGACCACAGAGCGTGTGGGAGGTTTGGCCCTCCTACTGTCTGAGACCCAGAGCCGATACCACAGTTAATTGGAAGTGTGGTGCTGCATGTTGAAGCTCCTTCGTCAAACTGGAACACTGCTATAAAATGACCTTTTTTAAATATTGGTTTGTTCACAGACTGTGGGACATTCAGAGGGCGAGACTGGACTCATCTTTGCTGGTGGAGACAGGAAGGTTATCTCTGGTGGGCTGTCAGCTTGTTTATAGATGTGTCAGACTCTTTCTTACATACTAAAATTATTAGAGTTGGGATGAAGCAGCAATGAAACTGAATTACTGTTATTGTGCTGTTATTGATCAGCACTTTTTACTTGCAGCCTAATACTACATTTCAGAGTTGCTGTAAAGATTCTGATTTTACATAGAAAACATGGCCATTATTTAGTGTATTCAAGCTTAAGTTGAAAAGATGAAATTAAACATTCTGGACAAGATTTAATAAAAAATAAGCATTTACAAATTACAATCAGTCTACACTGTGGTTGAGAATGCATAAAAAAATCATAAAATCTGATCATAATCTGATGCTAAGGGATGAGAGTAGTTTTGCAGCTGATTCCAGCAGAAAGTCCAGTTCTCCTGTTAATCCTCCTTAGAAGGTGTGGCCTGATAGAAATGAGCATGCCGGGATGAAGGCATCTACATGACACACATAATATAATCTAAGAATAGAGACTGAATGCAGCAATGACCTCTTTTTTTGAGCAAATAATTTATTTATTTTTTTTTAAGACACAGAAAGTTATTGGTTAACTTAATAAAAATATATAGTCGAGGTACAACCAATAAATATAGTCAGAGACTCCACAGAACATGATTCACAAAAGTGGAACAATAAATCCAAACTAAAACAAATACACCTGCATCCCTTCATCAGGTATTCCACTTCCTCTAATTAAAACTTCAACTTTCAGAGTTTTTAGGTCGTCTTTGCTTTAAATTATGTAGAATCACAACTTTATCAGCAACAACAGGCAAATGATCACAGGGATCACTTTCAGAGGGATTTCATGACTGATTAAATAATTGTCAACCAGTTAAAATTTCATCTGCGATCTGATGCTGAGACATGAACTCTGTTCTTTGTTTTATTGCTTTAGCATTTTTAATCATATTAATGAAGATAAAATGATAAAATCAGGTAATATATTAGCCCATTTAGTCCTGGAGCAGCATGCTTTTCCAGACTGGAGGGACTTTACATTGGCATTTTAAAGACACAGGGCCTATGTTCAATTACTTTACAATAGAAGTTGATTGTTGAATGTCTCGAATGTTCAGCGCTGAGGCTTCTAGTTTCCTGAGGCAGTTTTATGTTGTTATAGAAAGCCTACTTTCTACACTACCTCAAGTCTGATGGGGTTAACTTAGCTTTCTTCCTCTGTTTTTGTCAGTTTGCCTTTGCAGATGCTGCAGGGCTGATGGCATCTCCGAAGTTTGCTCTGGACTTTCAACTAAAGCAGAAAAAGACAAAGATGTTTCTAAAAGATACTTTTTGTTTTGTGGTAAAATTTTGTGAGCTCACGCACTTCTGGTCACACACTGTTAGCTATGTGGATGATATATTACTATCATGAGTAATGTTAATGGTGTAGATCAGTGGTTTCCAATCTGGGTCCCTCTAGGAGGTTTTTGAGAGGCTTTGACTGTTCAGAGCCAGTGGGATTAAAAGTAAGGCCATGTCCTCACAGAGGAGAGTTGAGGTGTAGTTTTTATCATTTGAGTGTTTCATTTACATGTAAGCAGTGTTTTGGGAGCCTTCAATAATAAGACGTGTTTGAGAAATTCGTCCTTAATTTGGGAAGGAAAAAAAGTAAGCCTCTATGTTGGTTATTAGCATAACGTTGGTTTTATCAAAGTAAAGGAGCAAGCCAGAATGCATAATTTATAATGAGAAGCAGCTAATGAAGCATAAAGCCAAGCATGCGGAGCGGGTGGGGGTCCACAGCTTTGTGGTAGTTGCGTGAAGGGGTCCTCAGGGAAAACTGGCGCGTTAGCTAAAACAAATAAAACAAGGAAAAACAGACATGATACCTTTTGAGATCTTTCTCCTAATGAATGGTGTGCTAATGAGAAGTGAAGAAAACTGCAGAGAAATGAGAAAATCTAGATTTTTCTTGAGGACATGTTGAGCTGCAGGACAGGACCGGATAGCACGTCTGCCGCTTACACGAACGTAGACATTTGTATTTGACACATTTTAATTTAGGGAATATTTATTTAAGGATTGAAAAGCAGGGGGCTACAGATCAGTCCCTGTGGACCACACTCTTTCCACCTGCACTCACTGCGTCATCATCTGTGTCCCACACGGACTCGTTTTTCCTTCGTTGTCATTCAGACAAATCAATAGAAAAGGCTAAAAAAGCTGCTTCTTGTCTAGAAATCAATTAAACATTTAATTTCTTTTTTTTAAACCTGCTGTAGTTTATATTTTATCAAAAAACAAACTGATTTGCAGATTAGATAAAAGAAAATTAAAACTTTATTAGTAGTTTAACCACAAACGATTTTAAATCACAGCCACATGAATTGAACTGAAGATTTGAACCCTGCATGTAATGTGAAGAGTTGATGGATACAAGCCTCTGGAGGGGTTGACTTTAACTACATTCCCAGTCCTTCCCTTATCTACACACAGAATCATTCCATCTCTGCGGTGGTGCCCTTGAGCAGGTTTTATTAGCCCATCGCCTCCATCGCTTCTTGCTTTGGGTCTGACTAATGGGCTGGATGATGGAGTGTGACACCCGTCACCTGTTTAAATCTGCCCTGTGCTGCTGCTCCATCCCCAGGCCTCCATGTCTGAGTCTGCAGCTTCTGATGAGGCTGGTTGAATTTCTCTGAGAGAGGCAGCCGGGAAGGAGAGTTTTCCCATCACATAGCAGCTGGGATGAGTTTCAGCACCCCGGACTCCCGTTGTGAAAGCGAAGCAATGAGTTTATCTGCTGCATAAAACATGTTTTACTTGCAGCCTTTCATAAACCTGCACAGAGTCCCAAACTGTTGCTGACATAGTACCAGAGCTCGGCTTTTTCTGCTACTTCTATTGTTATCAGCGAGTATTGATCGTGTTAATTCTCTAGAAGCAGAAACGGCTGCTCAGCCATGTGAGTAACAGGTTTGCTGCTTGGAAAACCGGCTGGAATCACACCAAAACGTTTAAAATGACCCAATCCTGGACTTCTTGTTGGCAACATTGGGTCACAATGGAATTATTTAGACACACAAGAGAATATTTATAATTTATATAATGTTGCTTTGTGGTCTGAAATCAAGATGGGTTCCAGTTTGCAGGGACTTTAAAAATGTTTCATTTACTAAAAACAGCGTTACATTTAGTCGCAGGTATTACGTAATCATCCCTCTGCATTTATTGGACACAAATACACTAATTTGCATAAACATCTACGCAATTTTCCTTCACTTCTATATAAACAACTGGATTAAATTCACAGAAATGTGTCTTTTCTCTCGACTTACTGCAGTTAAAGCTGCGACTGCAGCTTTTTAAAGTTTATATGTTTATTTCTTTATAATACTGACGAAAGATAAGTTGACGGCAAACATTTAAACCTTCAGGACAAAGATGGCCTATTTCAGGGGCATGAATGAGAGATAGATCTTTAACCGATGCCGTGAGGTTCAGTAATGAAACTCTCGCATCATAACTCAGTCCAGCTGGTGTCGGTGTGATGAAATGCAGTTTCTGGGTGGATTTGGCAGGTTGTCGCTGTTCCCTCTGGCTGGGGAAGCTTTGAAATGTAAAAAAGAGCTAAATGGCTGGAAAGACACGTTTTTGTCTTTATGATCGTAACTGTGACATGCTCCCTCAGTGAATGGTTGTTTTTAGTTTGTCCAGTTTACTCTGCTTTGCAGCACTTCATGAGTTTAAATAGGCTACTGCGGATGTAGTGATGTGTGGATTTTATTGTTGAGTTTCCAAGTTTAACAAAACAACAACAACACTGTTCAAAAAGGAAAAGAAACGCTTCAAGGTACTCTGTGAAAGAAAGAGGCAGTAGGCTGAAATGTAATGTCTATGCAAACATCAGCGCTCCTCGTTTTATGGTAAAAAAAAGACTGAAGGAGCTGAATCCCAGTTAATGGGATGTTAAACTGGGACCAAACTGGGATCAGACCAGCTGTAAACAATGCAACTTTACCAGGTCTGTTAGAAAAGTACAGCTGTTGCTGATTTAGGAATGTAAGAAATCTTTATTGGACCTGCGAGGATCAGAATCAGAAAACTTTATTAATCCCAGAGGAAATTGTGTGCTGACTGGAAAATCCTTTTTTTAATTTAATTTAAAAATAAGTTTAAAATTAATATTTCCTGTTTATCTCACGCAGCTAATCAAGCCCTTAAAAACATTACGTCTGATGCAGGATCAGCAACTGTTGAGCCACCGTCCTGCAGATTTTACATGTTACCTGCTGCAGTACACCTGAGTCAAGTTGTTAAAGGGTCATAAAGAGGCTCGTACAGAACTTGACAACAAGCTGTCATTTGAATCAGGTGTGTTGCAGCAGGGAAACATCTAAAACCTGCAGGACCGTTGGTGATCCTGCACTAAAGTGCAGCATGTCAGTCCTCCTTCCTACATCCAGGAAAATATGCTATTTAGAAAGTCCCAATGTGGGTCCAGATGTCTGAATAAATTTCCATGTTCATCTACAGGTTTTCCGAATCCAGTAAAGCAAAGAAATCATCCAGAGGGGGACAGAGTATTTTCAGTTTAAGCTACAGACCAGTGCTGTTACAAAATGCTGGTAAAGGCTGAGTGTGGAGTTTAGATTCCTTGAGTATTATAATGCAGTCCGCTAAAGGAGCGATGGCAGATTACTCATTACAACTAAAAGTGATCAGACTTGACTCGTGAACATCTCTGCCTTTGTCGTCATGGTAGCCGTAACACTTCTGATTCTCTTTGTGACTCTAATCAAGCCGCCTCTCTTTCCTTCAGAGCCTTCAGAAATCAGAGTCTCTGAAGTGTCTGAAACACAACCAGCAACCCTTTAAAAATAAACAAATCAGACCAAATCAAGCAAAGTACGGTTTCTTACTGTTTTTAGGGTTTTAACTGCAAGTAGGCTGAATGGGAGCATTTCCTGGTTCCCTCTCAGCAGACAAATCTGCTGTGAACTGAAACTTATCGTGGCTCTGTTCAGTCTGTTTGCACGCCAGAAGCTGATCTGGACTCCTGGAGGACAGATGAGCACTGACGGACTGCAGTCAATACACAGTGATATTGATCCTCTTTAATCCTGCTGGCTGCAATACGGGGTGACTACTTTCAGAGTTCGAGTGCATCCTGAAGCAGAGAGGAGGAGGAGCATGAGAGGAAGAGGAGGTGTTAGCAGAGGAAGAGGAAATCAGTTCGAGCCCCTTTAACCTTTTCATGTGACCAATTTCATTTCATTTCATTTCCTTTCATTTCATTTTGATTTCATTTCATTTCATTTCATTTAATAATGATGACAATGATGTAGTAATATAATGTTATGTCTGATCTAATGTTATATTGATTATATTACATATTATTATGTGTTTTATAATATAAAAGATGCTCTCTAGGTGCATATGAGCATATTTTCAAATATTCTCTGGGATTAAATGTCGTTTCCAGTTAGCACACATTTAGAATAAGTCTGTGCTAATTAAAAAGTAACACAAATTGGGCAGCCTTGTCCCGTGTTTAGCTTCTCTCTGATAAAGAAGGTCTAAAAATCTTTGCCTGACTTGTGGACTCCAAATCATTTACATGTATATTAGAGCTTCACTAAAATGAGCAAAAGGAAATGAGAGTGTAATCAGTCCACAGCTAAAATAGTCACAGCGCAGCACTGAGTCGGCTGTTCCCGCATCTCATGTCACACAATGAAATGGTGCATAAACAGCAGGAAATAATAATCAGTTTCTGATCAAAACAACCAGATGAGGAAGGACAGAGTAGAGCTGCAACAGAACGGACTCAGAGAGGCTTAGTTTAAAGAGTGAGTCATTGTTTGTTATAAGTCTCAGTGCTTCCAAATTCCATAGAAAATGTAGAAGTTTCCTGGTGCCTGATTTAAGCTTCGATGCCTGAGAATGAAAGTCGGATAATTTCTGTCTACACTCATTCAGCCGTTCATGCTCCCAGGAGCTTTTCTGTGACCTGAAAATTATTCTCAAAATCTTGAAAACAAAAGCTGTTAATGACACTGGAGTTCCATGTGATCCTCTGTCTAATGGCAGCAGTCTGATTACAACTGAAGACACAGCATGAAGCCTCGTATTAGACGCTTCCAGTAAGCAGGAGCACAGAAATCAAACAAAAAGGTTCATTTTGAGCTCCCTGTTTGAACTACTTTAACCTCTTCCACCTTTAAAAGCTTCTCTAATTCAGGAAGCTCAGCAACTAAACGCTGATCTTCTTCCTCCATCAGGTCGGAATCTGGTACTCTTCTTCCTTCTCCTTCAGAGCTGAAAGACCCAGAAATGATCATGTGTGTTAATTAAACTGCAGCAGCAGCGAAACACAGAACATGCTACACATTTTAGTCACACAAATATGAGAAACCGGAAAAGGAGCAGTTATAGGCAGCGCCAGGGAGGAAAAGCAACAAAACTTCCTCCAGTTTTAAGCACAGCGGCATAAAATAAACCATTTTTGTGTTTGTAATTTAAAAACCACATAAACCTCAACTTTATAAAGTAATTCCAGTTAACCTCAGCTGAACAGGCTTGTGGGCCACCGCAGCTCTTTTTGGGATGCACAATCGAAGGTAATTCACCCTGCTGTAATAGCTTGGAGCATCCTAATCTACACATGTGGCCAAGTGATGTAAATATACATGTTCCAAAATGATCTGTGCAAAAATGAGAATAAAAAAGCCTCAGATCAGTTAAAGAAAACTAAAAGTCCCCTCAAAGTGTCTTTTAATGAAGATAAAACAGACACTTATGTGATAGTTATGTCAGAGTATGTTTTCTATGACGATGCAGATGACATGGAGGTAATTTCACTGTTTGCTGTCTGCTTTCAGCCCCGCCTGCATGCCGACATTATTCCTGCACCTTCAGTTTGTCTCTAGATGAGTCCTTAAAGTGTCTCGTGATTTTTGTGGCCTATGGCTCCTGTCTTAATTTTGCCAGCACGATTGTCAGTAAGAGCTGATGCCTCATGGTCCTACTCGGGAATTACAGGCATGATCCTTGATTTTGAACTTCCCTCTGCAATGTGCAAAATATCTCAGTTCTGAGCACAGCTTGAAGTCTTTTCCTGCAACATTAGGGGGAAACCAGTTTGATAGCAGTTTGATTTGTTGGAGGTTAGAAACAAACAACCCAACGTACGAGTCGAGCTCTAACGCGGCTGTAATACGCCACTCCTGCGCTTGTCCCACGCCTAGAAACATTCCAGTTGAAAACGTGAGATTTCATCATCAAACTCGAACATATGCTGAGACAAACGTCCAAGAGGAAGTGGAGGGTGGTCATCCAAATGGGATTTAGTTCGAACTTGAGTCTGTTGCTTGTCACCTTTTTGTTTTGGTATTTGCTTTGATTTGAGGTATTTATCTTAAACGGCTTCCTTCTGCAACTGTACTTTTTTAAATCATTAAAGCTAAGGAGGGATAGTAGTTTTCACTTTTTCACTCATAGTGTGTGGCTGCACATTTTTAACCATAAAGTTATGAACAGAATCGGTGACAAAGGGCAGCCCTGGTGAAAAAGCAGAACCTTTTCTCATAAACTACTGTGAAACCCACAAAGGAAAGCGAGCCTTTCACACTGGACATGGAGAGCTTATTTTTGTCCACCTAGTGTTTCTGAGAAGATCTACTGACCCACGTTTGCTCTGGAAGGCGGCTAACCTGTGACGTTGACTCGAGCATCAGCCTCACGAGCCTCCATGAGCATCATTAGATGCAACACAGCAGGTACTCCATCGCCTTGTCCCCATGGCAACACATCTCACAGGATCAGCGTTGTCATTGAGCGCAGCAATCAAGGTCTGAACGAAAGAATGAAACGAGCCTTGGATGTTTTATTTCCATCTACACGTGAGCTGTGGAGGCTGCACGCGGAGCTGCTGCAGGACTGGATGTTCATGTTGTGATGTGCAGTGATTATGCATCCAATACATGATTTATAATATGCTGGTGGTGGCGGAAATCCTGAGAGAGACAGAGAGAGAGAGAGAGAGAGAGAGAGAGAGAGAGAGAGAGAGAGGGAATAGAGGTTTTAAAAGAGAGCATCTGTGTCGTTGGTGTGTGGCTGTTTGCACGTTGCCTGACAGAATTTGCTCTAGTTTCTGGTAGCCGTTCCCCCGCCTCTTCTCAGTCACAGAGGAGCTCCTCCAATATTTAGAACGTCCGTCATTCTGGTTTGTATCAGCGTTCCCCAATCGGACCATTAACAGGCAGACTTGCAGAAACAGGTCCTCTTGCTATTAGTTTCATTAAAGGAATAAATGGTGAATGAGAATGAACTCTTTTACGCAACAAACCACATTCAAACATACAAACATCTCTCATACAGCTCTTCTTCGTCTGTTACAGACCTTCAGGATAGGTGGCGCCTTTTTCTTTGCTGTTCACACAAGAAGTAAAAGACATAAAGACACATACACTAAGACGTAAAGGGCGGCCAGGGGTGAAATGCTAACCCTCCAGTCAGCAGCAGCTGCCAGTTTACTTCACCGACCATGCAAGTAAAGAACGGTGTTATATAAAGGAAAGAAATGGCACACAGAACAAGAATAAAGCTGGCAACGTGATGATTCAGACATGAATTAGAGCAAACTAACAAGCCTGAGCACCATCCAGAAGCAGAAACTGCAATAATTATTCATCTTCCATCCATCCATTTTCTAGCTCTGTGAATTACTACCTTACTGTAATGGAGAAGTCTGAGTACCTCCATGAACCTGAAGATTTTGTTGTCTGGGTCTCTCAAGCCAAACTGGTCTCAGGGGAGAGGTCAGACTAAGAGCCGTTTGAGGACCTTGATGGAATCGGGAGGGGAGCTTGCTGGGGACGGGGCAGGGGATGCTCAGCTGGGCCCAGCTTAATAAAGCCTCCATGTAGGCTCACCACCCGCAGGGTTGAACATCGAGGTCGGGTTCACTGCAGATTGGGTGAAGCGCGAAGGTGTGGACCCTGTCAGTCCAATCCTTGGCTTCAGAGAAAATTAGCTTTGTGATGCAAGATCTAAAACAATTCCACAAAGATACAGAAAAAACACAAAGTACAACACAAATACAAACATTTACATAAATATTATGGAAAAAGTTAAACTGAAAAGCCAACCAGACATCAGACTGAGACATGGAAAAGAATAAAAACATGCACATAAAGAACAAAAAGAACCAAATAGATCCTAGGCAGACAAAAAAAACTAGAAGAAGAGAAAATACTTACAATGAGGAAGAGGGAACACACACAGGACCACAAAAAGACCGAGACCACAAATGGACAAACTTCTACAAGACGTTCAGACAAATACAAAGAGACAAAAACAGCTAAACAGAAATGCAGTGATCACAAAGAACTGTTAGCAGACCACAGAGACACACAGAAAGACTACAATGAGACAAAGAAAGAGGAACAAATAAACCACTAAAAACCCACAGAGACAAAAAAACCACATCCAAATAAAAACAATAAAAAGAGACTAAATGAAAATAAATGGAAGCAAACAGACACGATTTAATGAGTAAAAAGTGATTCTTTTTCAGCTGCTTTTATTAAACGTAATGACTCGTTGATCTTTGCACTTCTTCCACTCGCATTGTCTTGTTCTGGGCTGTGAAGTGTTACTAATATTTGGCTATTCTGAGTGTTAACAGAGGTGTGAGTACACAGCATGTCCCGAGAAAAGTGCTGTAAAATTTCCCATCTGGCAGCACATGTGCTTTCACAAGGACAGACAAAAAAACCAACCAAACTTTATACATAAAAACAAACTTTATACATTTAACACAGAGTAGGAGACCAGATCCGAGTCTAGTAAAGTAGCATGGTGCATGTTTAGCCAAGTTTATCTCTGTAGTATTTTTCATATACAGGACAATTCAAAGTACTTTACATAAAACATAAAAAGCATTACAGATGATGCAAAGAAAGTAAAAATCATGATATAAACATAGTAAAATCATACATGTTTATCATGTTTCCTGCTTTTGTTCCAGTCCTGAACACGAAATAATAATTTCAGGAGCAATTTCTGGCTAAAAGCACTTCAAATACATCAAGCTCTCACGCTTAAGACATTTTCATGCAGCCAAAGACTGAAATGAGGCAACCTGATATACTAAAAGTGTCTCCTTGACAACGCACTCTGAAACCGGCGGAAAACATGGGGACCACTTTAGAGAGAGTCTGCTCGCTGTGATCATGCATAATCACGGTGGACGCGTATCACAAGCCTCGCCAGCTTCTCCCATTAATACATGAAAGGGAAAATGTGGTTTGTGAAGAGATGCTCCACAGCCTGCGTTCTCCACACGCCGGCTTTTTAAAATGAAGACACTTGATTAGTTAAAAGCTGCTTTTATGCAAATGTGTGGGGTAAAACGAGAAGAATGCCAGCACACAAGAACACATTCGATGGGTCGGCATCTCCAGAGGTCTCTCAGTAACCCTGGCATTTTCCAGGCAGGGATGGCCTCAGCTGCATGCAGTAACACTGGCTGTTTCTTTGTGTTTGCGTTCTCCATGATAGTTTGGCAGGTTTAGCTCATCAGAAGTAGTCTAAGCTCTGTTGTCTTGTGTTTGGAGAGGATGAAGTAGTGGAAGTTACAAATCGCTAGAAACAGAGCTGGTGATGTGTCAGTGTTGTTTTTTCCTTTGCATATCTGAAACAAATGCTTTAGTTTCTTGCTTTGGATCTTTTTTCCTTTTGTTGGACTGTTCATTCAGCAAGAACATGCTCCAATATTCACGGCCAAAGCTAGAATCTAAGATGTAATCTGATAAATCATGGCAGCATGTGACAAGAAACCTTTCTTCTCATAACAGCACTTTACTTTAATGAAACAGAATGTACCAGAAGGGAGAATGTACAAACTGGCTGGAGATGATGGAAAGATAACAGGAAGTCCCTACCAAGGTCTGCAGACCAGCATCTCTGAACACACAACACGTCCAACCTTGAAGCAGACGGGCTACAGCAGCAGAAGACCAGACCGGGTGGCCAATAGAAAAATGGATGAGTCTACATTTCAGCTCTACATTCAGATGGTGGCACATGGATCCCTCCTGATGGATGGCCCCTTAGTCCCAACGTGGCCTGGTTGAACCAGCACAACCTACCTGAGTATTGTTGCTGACCATGTCCGTCCCTTCATGACCACAGTGTAGCATCTTCTGATGCTGCTTCCAGC
>JBAMHW010000024.1:2351551-2365001 GCA_037177495.1 Rhadinocentrus ornatus | reverse complement strand
AGATTCTCATCATGGATGCAGCAACTGTGTGATGCTGTCATGGTGATATGGAGCAAAACCTCTGAGGAAGGTTTCCATCACCTGCTTCCATCTATCACCAAGAATTAAGGCAGTTCTGGAGGAAAAAGGGGGTCCAACCTATTACTAGCAAACTGGACCTGATCAGTGTTGATTGAAAGATACATTAACTGATGTTTGACTAAATAAACTGCAATATTTTATCTAAAAAAAAGGGGTCCAGAGATTAATGATTTATCAATGATAAGGTTTCATTTGAAGGGATGAAAGTCCAGGTAATTACCACCCTCATCTCCACAGCTCGTCTCAGTTTTTGAAGCTTTAGCATTTTTCGCTCTTTGTTTGCTTTCTTGTTCTCTGGGTAAAATGTTGGATTGTGCTTCTTCAACCATCAGGCAAATTGACATTTGAGGCTGGAGGCATCGTGTAGAAACAAGTCAAGTGGGATATATCAAAGTAGCCTCAAACAACGCGCAATGCTTCTGAGTTTTTCCTTTTGTTTCCATCACTCCTTTTGATTTATGCATACTCTTTTTGGAAAATGACCTCTTTTTGTATAAAATACAGCTATTAAAACCCAGTTCCTGGCAACCTTTCACTACAGGTCAGGCATGATGCTTTCTGCTGAAAAATGACAGAAGTCCTGGATTTCTAGAAGCCAAAAACAGACCACTCTGTTTGGTTTACCGAGATAAAAAACTTTCCACCAGTAAAAGCTCCCAGAAACTGGACTGGCTCACAAACAAAGGACAGTTTGTAGCTTTGGTGGCTGGGGAACATCGTGGGGTTACTGTAAGAATTAACCAGAGCGAACAGGAAAAAAATAGTCTTTTAAAAACCTGAAGCTTCTCCAGCAGAGTCCTGGTTACGTGTTGCACATGAAGACATTTAATTTTATTAGATAGTTTCTTTCATAACAATCAGGTCATATAACATAAAAAGGAGAGATTTTATGGTGCACTTTCCCGTTGAGTTGCTTCTATTATTTTGCACAATTTCTACTTTTCATGAAAATACATCTGAGTGTGAGTTGTAATAGCCCCTGCATGGTGATGAGATGCCACATCTGAGCACGTGCAGTTGGAGCCAGCAGAGATGGAGAGATTCATTCTGCTCCACACACACACAGACCAGAAAGCACAGGAGCAAAACCCAAATCTGGGTTTAAAAAGAAAGATGCAGGGAAGCTCTCTGTGAGGAAGACTGAGGAGGAAGGAGGAATAACTGTCTGACGTGTGATGGTTTGGATTTTCTGCTTCATTAAGCCTCTCAGGCTGAGATGATTCATCCAGATAAGAGCCGCAAACAGCAGGACGCATTTTCCGCTCTGCGCTGCGCGGTTCATGCAGGTGAACCATTAACGTCCCAGCATTTTTCGCTCTTTGCTTTGTAAACTTCCATCTTAGTATCCGTGCATACTGCCCTGCATCTAGTCTTGTACTTTCACGCTTCGCTGGTCGCAGCAAAGCTGCAGACACACACGAACTGCACACTTCAGAGACCAACAATCCCCCTGCGTCTGCGCTAGCTCCCAGCTACAAAGACTCGATAAATGCCAGGCTTTCTCTGCAAACACACACTGAATGATATTCTCTAGTTGAAATCTTGACAATTACTCTGCTTACTGAAGCTGCTCACTGAATATTTCAGGATCCAAAGGGGTACATATGTTGGCTCCGACACAGAGAAATATGGTATGATTAAGAAAAAATAAACATTCCGGCTTTATTTTTTCAGCCACTTTGAAGGACAAAAGCCTACACAGGTTCACTGATTCAAAAATGTGTTCTCTGGGCATTTGGGCATAATTATCAAATGCAAACACATCACAAATCTAAAAACATTTATTTTCCATCCTCAAAGCACATTGACATTAAAATTCACATCCCTGTGTAGTGCGATCAGCCAACACAGAAGCTTAATCTGCCCTAAACTTCTTAAAGTGAAAATCCTCCCAGCAGTTTGCCTGTTTCTCCCACAGAGAACAACACTACTGCTGTTATCCCCAAACAGAATAACCACACCAACACAAGCCCACAAAAATCCCATCATCCCCGGGGCGGCGAGGTATTAAGACGCAGAGAAAAGGGCAGAAAGGATGAGGGCAAACAAAGATGTGACATTCACTTGTGTTTTGATGGGGAGGTCAGAGGGAGGGACTGACACCGCTGTTGTGACCTTTAACAGATCACACACACAAAAAGCTCAGCATGTAGCCACACACACGTTATCGCATGCCTCAGCTCATAAACGAGTGTAAACATTCATGTCAGAGCTTCAAATTAAAGTATAGACCCCCACAAGAGACATTACAGCTTAGAGATGACCCAGCATGAACTTCCAGAGGAAAATTCAATGTTAACTCCTCAAAACTTTAATTTAGATCCATCAGTGCAAAGTGAATAAAAAGAAGAGAGGGTGGGAAAGAAAGACAATTGAGATTAAAGATCGACAGGGGAAAAAACTGAATGGAAAGGTAAACCAAGGACACAGGGAGAGAGAAAAGAAGGAGGGAAAATTAGGATAAAGGAGACAAAAACTTAAGCAAAGGGTTGAAAAAGGAAGGCAAGCAGACGGGAAGTCAGAAAGATGACAAGGAAGACAGGGAAGGAGGGAACAGGAAGGGAAAGAGGAAGAAAAATGGATGGAAAGGAGAGACAAGGGTAGGAAAGAGGGATGGAACGGACGGTAGGGAGGAATGTAGAGAATGACAAAAGAAAGAGAAATAAGCAAAAGGTGGCAAGTGAGGAAAAAGAGAAATAAAGAAGAGAGAATGCAGGTAAAGTTGAAAGCAGGACAAAAGAAGACAGGAAGCAGATTGAAGACGAAAAAGTTGTATTAAAGACAATAAAAAATATGATTAAGTTGAGAAAGAAGGAATGAAAATGAGAGGTAAAGAAGGATGAGTGAAATGGAGGGATGTCTGACTTTCAGAGCTGAAGAAACTAGACCATACTGAGCTGATGGAGGGCGGTTTGGGGAGGAGAAGTGGAAGCTGCATGCTGAGCACCACCTACTTCATGCCCACACACAGAAACAAAAACTCCTCACAGCAGAAGCGCCGACCATCCGAGAAGTTTCCTCAGAGTTGCTGAACACAGAAAACAAATCTGCTCCGAGGACGTGGGTTTCATCCGTCCTGGGGTCCTCCCCAGGGTCGCCTGCCTGCATATGGATGGAGGGAAGGCCCGACTCCCGCATGACGAGAACAGCCAATCCTCCTCATCCTCTATGTGATGGTTCCACACTGTGATTGTTTTCCCTTTGTGCTTCGGAGCAGCCGGATGAGAGACCGGCACTAGTTAAATTAGTCTCATAAGGGCTACAAGCGTGTAAAACTATTTCTGAGCAACTTTTGTGTGTTTTCAAATCCACACATGCATATTAATCCCCCTAAACATCTATTAATTATTATTTGCACACGTGCACATTACAAACTGCACAAATATTAATATTTTACATGCAAATTTTTACTCTCAGCCTTATAGATTTTTCATTTTCATGTTTAAAAGCTTCCTGAGCACACAGATTGTTCAGTGCATGTGCACCGCCGTGTACAGATATGATCCCATTTGTGCAGCATGTGCATTAGATGCCTTTTACACCCTCACAGCTCCTCGTGAGTCCACAATTATATGGTGCATTTAAAGCTGAGCGGAAAGCTGAGTCATCTGGATTATTTCCCTCTATAGTGTTTTAGAAGAGGAAAGGATGGTTTCTATGGAGACAAAGTATTCATTACTCCTTGATTACAACACATAGACCTAAAATGAATGCATTTGTGAGTCATAGAGCTATAAATAGATGGTTCAAATAAGCTACCTCACATTTTTTTACTCCAAGGGCAAAGGGGGGAGATGGCTCAGGCGTTCATTTAGGGGGACATCATCTTGTCTGAGTGAGCTCACAGTAATAAATCTGTGGGGACTGACTCTCGCCTTTCTGGTCAATCTGCCACGTTTCAGCCCAAAAAGACATTTTTACATAGCAACAAAAACGACTGTTGGAGAGAAGTAGAGAGAGAAAAGTTACAGAAATGTTTTCAAAATTTTCTCAAATTACTTTACCCTACTCTCCATGACAACACAAGATGTCATTTCCTGTATCTGGATGTTGCTGGATGGAGTAGAACTGCCATCCTCCTAACCTGCAGGAATCCAGCATCAAACTGATGATGGTGACTATCACCTAATCGTGTGACTTGGAATATTTGGGGGTTGCAGCATTGTTTTGTCTCAAGTTTGCTTTCACACTGCACTACTGAAGCAAAACAAATCTTTTAAATAATGTGTTATTCCCTTCTTGTCCAGAGGGGGCGCTGCATGATAAATTATTGATGCTGGGTTAGGCTCCAGCTTCTCCACGACCCTTCATTGGACAAAGCGGTAAAGATAATGGATGAACGGATGGAAGAAAAACAACAAACAGGTAACTTGCTCTTCAATTGGTCAACTTCTGTTTCTACCACATAAGAGCAAAGAGGGTCGATCACATACAATATCCTGTGTTGTACCTGTAGCGTCATGCGTTGTAGTCCACTTCCTGCTTTTGGTCCACTTGGAGCCGACTGAGACCTGTTTTTTAGGCAGAGTTCGCTAATTTGATCTGCATCAGAGTTCAGTTGTGCATTCACACCAGACAAACAAGGACAAACAAGGACTCCAACCAGAAGCGCTGGTGTAAATGCACCCTCAGTTCATCATCATGTCATGTAGACAGAAAAGTATAAATGGAAAAATGATGAGCAATCAACAAGAATCAAAATTTAAAAAAAGAACAAGAAAAATACGCCTCCCACAAAAAGCTGTTCAGGCAACTTTTCTATTGGCTGTAAGAAAAGTTGTTTGAGTCTTGTTGTGTTCTTTAAAATGCAAAACCACTAAAACAATTTAATTCATCTTTTCTTACTCACATTCTCTAAATGCAAAGTATGGGAATGGAAATCCTCCCATGCTTATGGAGAGGTGCTGTAAACATAGTGGAAAGCAGGAAGAATATGAGGCTGGAGTCGGGGCTTGGGTGGTTGAAACAACATGAAGTCGCTGGCTACAAGCAAACATAGAAACTGGTGGTCCTGGGTGTCGTCATGTCTCCGCAGTGGTGGTGGTGCTCGTCCTTGTTGGTTGCGTTGTAGGTATTTCTGAGATAACAAGTTGTTTCTTTTGCCTTACTTTTTTTTCCCGGATGGCTGTTAGCAGAACTTGTTTCAGTGTTATGCAGTTTGGAAAAGATTGTTTGATGATTATGCAGTTTTATTGGTGAAGCTATATTCTGAGGTTGCTCAGGTGAGACTTACGGACCTCCAGCTGATAGAAGTTGGACTGTGGTTTTCCAGTTTGTGTGCAGAGGGTTAATAATCCTTGTGATGGAAAGTGTTATCGCAGCATGCATGAGCATTTGAACGAGCCTAAACAGGCTTTTCAAAGAAGACGTCACCATGGAAACGTCTGATATTCAAACATTTATTTTATTTATTTATTGTTTTACAGCCAGTTTGAATCAGAGCATTTGGTGTTAGTGATGAATCACACGTGCACTGAGGCTGCTGTTGTCTGTTTTCTCGCAAGATAAACCAGAAGTCTGATCAGATTGTTTATGATCAGATCATCAGCTTCATGCATCCCAAACGGGTTTGTTTAACCACCTGCAGCTCCCCCTCCACCCATCTGTCTTTCCTCCTGCCTCCGTCATTTTCTGCCTCTCTTCTGTTCCCGTTTCTTTTTTCCTTCGGGATGAGTCTTCCTGTTGTCATGCTACCCTCCATCTCTCTCAGCCTCTGATGGGATGATGGTGTCAGCAGCAGGGTGGGGGAGGACAGAGGAGGAGGGATGATTTATTTTACCAGCGCCAGCATTTTTCTGTGTTGGCCGTGAGAGCACAAGCTTTGTCTCTGTCACCGGTTTGGCACACAAACACGTCCATGCGTATCTCGCTGCGAGGAGCTTGTATTGATCGTATCTGCTCCTTATCATGTGACGCTGTTTACAACCTCTGCAGTGGAAACCAAGGTTTTTTCCTTGAAGTTGTGAAGTGTGTTTTTCCAGCATCGGGACGCTTTAGGGTAAAAGCGTCTCCAGGAATGTAAGAGATGAATTTTACTGCGCCATCAAAATGAGTCGGAAGGAAAGAGTGTTAAAGTTGGAAGGTTTTAGTCTCAACCGTGATGCTATTCAATCCTAATCACGTGATCGTAGTAACCAAATCCAGTCAGGTGTTTCAGTAATATAGATATCCCAGAGAACCTGTAAAATATGATCAATTTCATTGGACAGGTTTAGACTTTAACCTGCAGATTTTGTAAACACTTAAATACAGAGGAGCATCTTGCAATCATTTATTTGATAATAAATAATAAATATGTTTTCTTTACAATTTGGAAAGAGTATTTAGATCTTATTAGTCATTTTGTGACCCCAATAAAAACACGATCCTTTAAAGAACATGTGACCAAAATGAAAAATGAAACTTTTCATTGGGTGTGGTGCACCCTGGACCGGTCACCAGCCCCTCACAGAGACAAACCACTCATCCTCCCCCCTGGAGTCAGTTTAGAATAAGCCAGCGTACCCAGAGGGAAAATTTGATCCAGAACATGGTTTCCACCACCCTGCAGTCATGCTTTATACAGATGAGACACTCAAATGTTGTGGTTTTCTATTGTTTTTGGCAAGATTTTATGTATAAAGATGAGCCTTTTCTTGCATTTTAGGACCTAAAGATCCCCTGATTGATGTATAAAAATGACCATATACCTGTTTTTTTTGTCAGAGGGGAAACAAAAACAAGAGGATGTGCAGTCTGTAGAGCATCCGTCAGTGTTTCAGGCTGGCTGGTTGCTTGCCTGTCAAGTGTGTGGACTCTTGTTTAGATTAATCATTCACCTAAAGTTTAGTTGATAGAAGACACAGGCTGAAAGAACCAGACTTATTATTCAGGAGGAATATTAAATGAGGCCTGCGTGATGTAGGAGAAAGTTCAGGCGTCTTCAGTTTGATGTATGCGTAGAAGAGCGACCTTTAGAAGACGCTGGAGGACACATTTACATCTCATACAAAATGCTCCGTGGTTCTGATCATCCTCTCAGTCCTTCAGTTACAGCTCTGTGATAAATTATTCTAGATATTAGGACCCGATGAGGCTGATCATTTCAAACTAGCCACCCAGTTTAGATGGTCCCTTCTCTCCCTCATCGTCTTTCATTCTTAACTGGGATCACTGTGCAATATCTTGACTCTGGCCATTTTCCAGCCCTTCAGCTGAACCTTTCTCTCTGCTGAGCTTTAGATAATTCTGCTGTGGACGCTCACCCAGGCAGATGATGGGTGAAGGGCATCAGCAGTGCTCTGTTTAGACTTCCTGCTGATCCCCCTCAGAGAGATATGAGCAGTAGGATCAGGAAACGAGTCAAGGCAGCACTGCTAACTAGACGGGGGACAGTGACCCTTTGGGCTTAAAACTGCTCATGACAACAAGTCAGCTTAGCTGAATGCAGCAGCGGCAACAGACTGATGGCTGAGTTTCGTGTTCAAGGAGGCTGCAGAGGTAAAAACATGGACAGACACATCCAGTAACATCAGTCTGTCAGCTGTAATCTGACTCCCTGATTTGCCAGACTCACTTTGGTCCTGTCTGATAAGTCCAGTGTTACGACCCCTCGATGGTCTAGGGGCACGAGGGGTAGTAGCAAGAAAAGCTCAGAGACAGATACTCAAAGTATTACTGATTTACTTACAACAATAAAAACAAGTATATACAAAAAAAGGTAGGGGCGCCAGTATTACAGCCAACAAAAGACAAAAAAAGGCACCTCAGAGTATCCGTACATAAAATAAAATAGAACTCGTTAAACAACAAAACAAAACCCCAACTTCAAGTGTCCCGAAAACAGGCAAAGCCCAAAGTGGCAGCTTAACAAACACCACATACTTACACCTTTGTCCCAATAAAGATACCATTTCCCTTCTTTTGTTTCGGGCTTTTGTGAAACCCTCTCATGCTCATGACAAGAGAAGCTTTGCATAATTTTACATGCACTCACTGTCCACTTTATTAGGTCCACCTGTTCAATTGCTTGTTAACACAAATATTTAATTTGCCAATCACGTAGCAGCAACTCGATACATTAAGTCTTGTAGACTTTTTCCCTGAACACACAACACGTCCAACCTGGAAGCAGATGGTCTACGGCAGCAGAAGACCAGACCGGGTGCCTCATGCCAGCTAAGAACAGGAAACACTGGACAATAGAAGATGGAGAAACGTTGCTGGTCTGTGTAAACATATGCACAGATATGTGCATAAATGTTAAACAAAGGAAAGATAATTAAAATTAACCTCACAAACCAGAAGAGCTCCAAATGTTTGCAGCCCTGCTGTAAAGTTATATCTATATAATTCTATTCTGTTCTATTCTACAGTCATGTGGCAGACGCTTTTATCCAAAGCGACTTACATCTGAGAGGAAGAACAACACAAGCAAGAATTCAAACAGGGTGGGACATCGTAATTAAGTAGTCAGACTGCTGCGAGTCCAGTTGAACCCAGGTGCTGCCATGTAGTGCTAGACGCAGCGGTAGATGGTTCCACCACCGGGGAACAACAGAGGAAAAGAGTCTAGCTACTGATGTGGTGGGAGCACTAGGCGTCTTTCACTGGCAGAGCATAAATGTGGAGTTGGAGTGTAGCTCTGGATTAAGGAGTGGAGGTAGACAGGAGCCATTTGGGTTATTGTTTGTAATCCATAAGCAGAGCTTTGAATCTGATGCACTGCAACTGGAAGCCAGTGAAGAGCGATTAGCAGCAATTTAAAAACCCATTTTAAAGGGCATCACTCGGACTCATGTTTGCATATTGTTTATTTAGATAATAAATATTTACATATTAATAATCTATTAATCTCATTCCATTAATACATTATGAATGAATAGATAAACGAATACAAATAAATAAATAAAATTCATTAATCGATTCATTTATCTAAAAACAGCTGGAAGGAACAACATCTACAGCAGGAGTATCAAACATATGGCCCAGGGGTTTAAAAGTGGCCCGCTAGTTGGTCCAGTCTGGCCAGTGGGATTCATTTGGTGAATGTGAGGATTACATAGCAAACACTGATAAAGAAAAATAGAATTACAGATATTAACTGTAATTCTGTACTTTTATTTCTCCAGAAACTTTAGATTGTTTATAATATATTTTCAGTAAGGACAGTTTATTAAAAGTAAACATCTTGATAATTTTCTTTGCACTAAAAGAAATAAATAAATGTGGAGTTTCATTATTTATAGTTATATATCCTCTTATCCTGGGATTGTGGTGCAATGGGGAGTGTTCGACGTGTCCCACAGGGAGGAGGCCTTGCGGCAGGCCCAGGACTTCCCGTGAAGATTATATCTTTCCCCTGCCTTGAGAACGTCTCGATGATCCTCCGAGAGAACCTCAGATCTCCGCTTCCAGTGTTGTCATGGCAACCTGGTTCTGGCTGAGCATCTTTCCATCGCTTGCATGCGGATCAATGGAAAACACTTTTTTTCCTTCCTTTTCTTTAGTAGAGCGATACACAATTTATGGATTCTTTCTTTCATGTAGACACAAAAATAACTACATGCTCACAGCTCTTCCAAAAACCACCACAAAAGAAAATTATACACAGTTTCAACAGATTATGTTTTTACCCTTTATTTGAGGATGCTGAGTGACGGCTGCCTTCATCTCCCAACTGCTCAGGTTTAGGTAGAAAAGTGTGGAAAAATTAGGGTTTAGTAAACATCAAAGTTGGCCTTTAAACAGGCCTATCTCAATGTTTATTATTAAATGTTAAAATTTGGTAATGCAGCTTTTTGAATGTCCCACACAGATTTTTGCACAGGCTTATTATACTCTAATGTACTGACAAGACTTAAAGGCTTATGTGTGTAAACAAGAGTTTGTTCCTCAAGTGTTAATACTGGATTCATCCTCATGGGTAAGGTGGGAGTTTTACATAAACCACAACATATTAGGACTATGCCTCTGCCCTCCATAATTATCCCCAGACAAATAAAGAGTCATCTGAATGTTCTAGTGTAGCTTTGCAGAGCACTAAATGGTTGTTGACCGGTTCCTCCCACTTCTCTGCACAAGGCATCACATTGCAGGGTTAATGGACATATGCACACTCCGAGTACGCTGAGCAGCTAACTCTGTATTTCAGTTAAACTTACATCTTATTTATTTTATTTTTTACAGATTCTCTGCTCCCTGCACTTTCTGCCAGACGCCGTCCTAAACAACAGCGTTTGCTTTCTGTCCAATTACACTAAGAGCCTGATCCTCACGAGAGCCGGCTGCAGCAGCTTTCAGAGGATCAGCACAAATTGGCAGCAGGAATCACTCCGTGTTTGCGTGTCTGGTGTGTGTGTGGCTGGGTGCTGCTGCTGGCAGGAATCACTGTGAGATGTGGCTGTCCGTCCTATCTGTTTCCGTGGTAACCGTTGCGTTTCGGAAGCCAATGCAAAATGACTGGGGATGAGATTTTATCTGTGAGATTAGACAACGTGCACAGAGCCATTGTGCATATTGTACAATTCAGACTATCAACACCTTTGCTGCTCAGAGCAGCACAGTGAGCAGCAGAGAGGAAATAACCGAAGAAAACAGCTCTTCAGAGAGCATTGATGGAGAATGGAGGGACTGTATCTGCGTTAAAACCACATCCTGTTTATGTCTACTTCTCACTTTTAATTAAACCACCAGCTTTGTTGGTTAGCCTCCAATAAACAGGGAAAAATGATGCATTAACCTTCCACATTCAGGTGATTTCTGCATGTTGTGGTGCATATTGTCTATTACTCTCAATGTTGAGTTGCTTCATTTAAAATAGAAATAAGGAATCCTCATTGCCTTCTGGTTTTAGATTCCCAGATTGCTTGGATGCCCATGACTGTCTTGTCCACAACTTTCCTATCAGTCTTCTGTGTCTGCCTAATTAAGACAGAAAGAACCTGGATGCAGAAAAGATACTGGACCAGAGGGCCACCATCACCCTTCACATCAGACTCAGAAAACATTTAAGAGGAAAATTTGACTGGTGGTGTATCCTGAGACAAATGACCAGCTTGATCCAACTGTACTTTAACTGAGTTTCAGCACTTTGGTTGTGTTATCCAAGCATTTGCTTTAGCCTACACCAGTCTGGTTTATCTCGTCTATTATTTTGTTTGTTATGTCTTGTACTTGCCTCCACAGGAGGAACAAATAAACTGTCTTCATCCAGGCAATAATAAAAAATAAAAGCTATGATTGGGGATACTAACAGGCTACTAGCTGCAATTAGTTGTCTCTAATTAACGTCTGGATTGTTTCACTTGATTAATTCGTTTAACTTAATTTGGCCCGCCAGCCCATTATATCTGGCCTGCCAATTAGAATTAAAACTATTTCAAGTATGTCGCACTAGAAAGATTGACTCACACCTCAATGACATACTCACCTTGCCAGTGAGCCAGTTGCAACCTAATATTGACAGGCCCAAAGATCCCACCAGTGTCCCACTAGTGTTAGCAATGTGCCTCATTCAACATGCATTGTTTTTTGCTGTATATTTGGTTACAATTTAGTGCCTGAAATTTTTGTTTGCTTTCTGTCTAACTACGCCCTTATTTTCATTTTGCTATACTGATGTTTCTAGCGTGGTATTTTCAGTGATGGAAAAGAATGCATTTGCATTCATTAACAATGATCAAAAGTACTATGATTTACATTTATTTGTGTTTCACCCTTAAATTCGCTGTGTTTGGCTCACTGGTACATTTTCACTTTGGCCCTAGAAGCAAAAAGTTTGGGCAGCCCTGCTTTAAAGAGATGTTTCTGCATATTAGCGGCACTCAAATATAAAGCAAAGCGCAAACAAACAAGGGATAGCTGGTGTCTGCTGACCACAGAGCAATGATGAAGCTAACATTGTTAAATCAAATCAAACAGGTATGAACTGTTGAAATGATGTGAATTATGTGTGGACTCACCCGCTTTGCCACATATACATATTTAGATTTATTTAAAGGATCTTTGATTGGAATGTCACCTCTCTGGCGGGGAAGGAGCCTGAGCTGATGCGCGAGGTTGAGCGGTTTCGGCTAGATATAGTTGGACTCACCTCGACGCATGGCTTAGGCTCTGGAACCACTGTCCTTGAGAGGGGCTGGACCCACTCTTCCATTCTGGAGTTGCTCCCGGTGAGAGAGTGGGGGTGGGCATGTTCATTGCCCCGTGGCTTGGTGCCTGTACTTTGGGGTTTACCCCGGCGAACGAAAGGGTAGCCTCCCGCCGCCTTCAGGTGGGGGGACGGGTCCTGACTGTTGTTTGTGCTTATGCACCAAGCAGCAGTTCAGAGAACCCACCTTTTTTGGAGTTCTTGGAGGAGGTGTTGGAGGGCACTCCTTCCGGGGACTCCCTCGTTCTGCTGGGGGACTTCAATGCTCATGTGGGCAATGAAAGCGAGACCTGGAGAGGCGTGATTGGGAGGAATGGACCCCCTGATCTGAATCCGAGTTGTGTTTTGTTGCTGGACTTCTGTGCTCATCATGGATTGTCCATAATGAACACCTTGTTCAGGCATAAGAGTGTCCACATGTGCACCTGGCACCAGGACACTCTAAGCCGCAGTTTGATGATCGACTTTGCAGTTGTATCGTCGGACTTGCGACCGCATGTCTTGGACACTCGGGTGAAGAGAAGGGCGGAGCTGTCAACTGATCACCACCTGGTGGTGAGTTGGCTAGGATGGTGGGGGAGGATGCCGGTCAGGCCTGGCAGGCCCAAGCATGTTGTAAGGGTCTGCTTGGAACGTTTGGCGGAGTCCCCTGTCAGAAAAAGTTTCAACTCCCATCTCCGGCAGAGCTTCAACCATGTTCCGGGTGAGGTGGGGGACATTGAGTCCGAGTGGGCTGTGTTCCATGCCTCTATTGTCGAGGCGGCCAGCCGCGGCTGTGGCATTAAGGTCGTCGGTGCCTGTCGTGGCGGTAACCCCCGAACTCGTTGGTGGACAACAGCAGTGAGGGATGCCGTCAAGCTGAAGAAGGTGTCCTATTGGGCCTTTTTGGCCTGTGGGACTCCAGAGGCAGCTGATAGGTATCGGCGGGCTAAGCTGAGCGCAGCTTCGGCGGTCGCTAAGGCAAAAAATCGGGAGGCATGGGAGGAGTTTGGAGAGGCCATGGAGAATGACTTCTGGACGGCTTCGAGGAGATTCTGGTCCACCATCCAGCGGCTCAGGAGGGGAAAGCAGTGATCCGTCAACACTGTGTACAATGGGGATGGGGGGCTGCTGACCTCGACTCGGGACGTTGTGAGGCGGTGGAGGGAACACTTTGAAGACCTTCTCCATCCCACCAACACGTCTTCCAATGAGGAAGCAGAGTCTGGGGTAGCTGGTGCTGGCTCTCCCATCTCTGGG
>JBAMHW010000024.1:2337520-2348808 GCA_037177495.1 Rhadinocentrus ornatus | reverse complement strand
ACCTGACGGGACACTCAAACTTCACATTTATGAATCTCTGCGGCTTCCGTAGTTGTAATAACGCTCTTAAACGGTGAGGCTGCAGTAGAGCGCTACTCGGTTGCTTGCGATATGTAAGCGCACCACTAGATGGAGTAACTCTTACACACTGCAGCTTTAATGTAATTATTAAATAAATGTCTGAGCTTTGGATTGCTGTTCTGGCAGAACATGATACTTGAACAGGTTATCTTAGGGTGAGACTTCGTGGGATTGCTTTTATAATGCAGCTCATTACACCTTTTGTCTTTACTACAAGCCTCTGCTGGGACCCATATTAATGCTCAACAACTGTCAGAAGATGATTTATTCTTCTATTAATTTGTGTTGCTGCATTATGTAAGTCATTAACATAACATGTGTTAGTTTTCAGGGATTTTCAGTAATATTTGTTCCACTGTGAAACTGTGTTCAATGCACAAATTTTAGTCCCTCAGTTGACTTTACTCACAGAGTCGAAGACATTAAAGATTTTTTCATTTATGGAGAACATTAGTCTTTGTTTGCATTTTGTTTTTTCCATTTTTCTATTTTTTTTCTCATGTCTACTCTTAATCAGGGTTCAGGAGTGTCTGCAGTGATTGTAAAAGGAACGCTTTTCCAGTCCACTCAAAGCAGTTGTACACAACATCTGTCTGTGTTGTGGTGAATCTAAATACTAAACAAGCTTCAGTCAGAAGGCTTCATTAGTTAATGATTGCAAACACTGTTTTGAACAGGGAGCGATCTAGTAAAGATGTACTGCAAGTATGATGTATCCGTGTCTGGTTTGTGTTTTTGGCTGGTAGGACCACCCAGCTGGAACCTTGTCAGGGTGTTCTGTGAGGGGGGTTGGAGTGGGAAGAGAGGGAAGTGAGAGAGTGCAAGGGTGTGAGGAAGGGGATGCCCATGAGCCCATGGTGCATCCGGCCTCGGGGCCACATCTGGATTCAGACGCAGCCCTTCCCGAAAAAGCAGTGGTAATGTCAGAGGGAAAACACCCCTAGGAGGAGATGAGAGAAAAGCTCTGTGTTTTAGAAACAGTAACAGAGAGATGAGGACTGGACTGCTCTGGTCTGGTGTTGCTGTTTTTGGGTGAGAATGAGACATCCTGGAAGTAGATTTAGTTTCCTTTAGACCAAAACAAAGTTTTTATTCAGTTCAATTTAATTAATCTTCTTTATTTTTATAGTGGCAAATCATCTCAAGTCACTTTTATACACTTTCCGATCGCAGTCTAACTATAACCCAGATAAAACACATTACACAATCTACATTAGTATATTAACTGTGTCCATATGAGCCACTTCATAAAAACGTTAACCAGCCATTCACTCATTGTCTGTACCGCTTAATCCACTATGGGTCACGGAGAGAAGAGAAATATATTTAACTGGATGCTACATTTTAATAGAAAGGGAGAAAACTTTCTTGGTGAGCTTAATCTAAGACTCAGTTTACAAGATTTAAAAGGATGATTATCCATTTGTCTGTCCATCCAATGGTAGCAACATTAAGTTAACTTGAGCTATTTGATTATAAACAATGCTACTAGCTTGAAGTAAGCTAGCAAGTGAACACTACTCAAACAACAGTAACTATGAGATCAGCAACTATTGAAGTTACTGTACCTCTGTCTTTTTCTTCCTCTTTCCTTATTTTCCTTTCCTGTGGGCTGGACTGTTTTACCCTTTTAAACATTTTAATCACACTAAGTATCCATCACGTCTGGTCAGATTCAGACAATTTGCCTCTCAGTCTGCACCCAACCTCGCAGAGGACAGGTAGAGAGCAGCGAGGCAGTAATCTCCATTACTTAAATTGTTGCTATCAAGTTGTGTTGCTGTGGGTTTATGCAATATATCCAAATATTAGTAATAACAGCGTTGGTTTAACCCCCCCCCCCCATTCAGCCTATGCCAAGAGCAGAAGCATTCATATACAGAAGATGTCCTTAATCCAACACAGTCGCTTGAACCACCCATGATTTATCTCCCTCTAGAGTGGTCCTGATGGGATTATTTGTGGACTCTTTCTGAGTTTAGAAAGCAACCTAAGCGTTGTCTTGTCTGCATTTAGAACAGGTTTAAGATGAAATAATGAATGCTGGATGAAAACAAAGGCTTTCTGAGGGGGTTCACTGGCCTGTAAAAGAGTTGAAACACAGCAGTAAATAAGCATAGAAATGTAAATTAGCATCTGCCCCACATTAAATAATAAATAAGAGGAGAACTAGCACAGAACTCTGTGGCACCCCTTCATGGACAGTTTAGGGGATTTACTTGTTTGAAAGAAGCAAATCCTGCAGAAGGGAGTGATTGGATAGCTCCACGCCCTAAAACAGACCAGTGTGATTAGAAGTGTAAATTCAACGTGAGCTGTTCCGTCTTTCTGTCGTATTCTGATTAAAAAGATGTCACAAACTTCATTAATGCGCCAAGAAATTTTACCGGCTTGTAGAAAGAACAAGAAAAAAAAGGAAGAATTTTTCTCTGTGGATTTCGGCTTTTATCAGCTAAAGTTTGGAGTAAATGTTGAATTGTAGACTTGAGGGACGTCAGGTTTATTGTAATGGTGATGAGGTCAAAGGTCAGACTGTGAAGGCGGCCTGTGGACAGTCCTCACCAGTATGATGCGGGTGTGTGTGTGTTTTTCTGGAAGTGGGGTCTGCAGATAAGGGACTGTCCTGCAGATGTTCTGGCTTTTGGGAGTGAAAGGAAAAGAGTCAGTGATGTCACATGTGTAGTATGTGAAACCCCCCTCCCTCCATCCATCCATCCCTCCTCCTCCCTCTTGTATTTTTCTCTCACATTTTTGTGAGGACTCGGTTTCTCTCCTCTCCATTGCCAGATGACCAGAGGTTCGCTCTGGCTCGTGAACTGGGAAAATGGTTGCTCCTCCCTCTTCCTTTCTCTCCCTCTCCTCCTGGTTTTCTCTCCATCCCTCCATCCCCAGCCATCGCGGGGACAGTCTGTGGTCAGCTACATATCCTCTTACTCCTCTCGCTCAACACTGAGATTCTCTCTACAAGAATGATGAGAGTCTTTCCTTCAGCTTCTCTTCCTCCTCCTGTGGCCCTCCACCAGTTGGCACCCGGGTGGGGGGCTTCTGAGTGGGCATGGATTTGGATGTGTGTTTGTGGAAAAGCCAGGAAGAGACTGAAAGTTTGAGGCTCTTTGTTATCTTCACCTGTGGACGTTGAAGAAAAGTAAGTTTTTACATTAAGATTCAAAGTACAAAAAAAATGTTGCAAATATTTAATATGATTCAGTTAACTGAGGAAGGTTTTTGTATTTTTATGCTGATAGATGAAAAGATTGGGCCATTCTTGTGGTTCTGTAAATGCTAGAGTGTGTATCTGTCACTGTGTGTGTGTCGCTGCAGAGAGTGAAACCACATGTTGGATGGGAGGGCGAGCAGGGCCGTGTGAAGATCTGGATCGGAGGCGGAGGGAGGGGGTGCACAGCGTGCACATGTGTGCTCACATTCTTGGGGGACAGGATGAAGTGGGAGATGAAGGTGTTTATGTGCGCATGTGTTTGTGTGGGTGTTGCAGAGGGCTGCAATGGGTCACATTTTTCCAGCCATGGGACCCCACGGCCCCCCAGCTCCCACCAAGACACATTTTTTCAGACATCCGGCCTGTAGACGCGGTTAGCGCCCTCCTTTCTCATCCTCTGATGTCACATTTGACAGATTAAAGGAATCTTTCAGAAGCTGTTGGGCTTCTTTCTCTATTGTATTCCATTTTATTTTATTTTGCTTTTTTTTCCCCAAGCAGAACATAATAGTTGAAACAAAACGTTTTCATCCTCAAAGACACGCATGCAACACCAGTCAAAAATCCACTCAGACTTATTGATCCCTCTGCTATCGGATGCCATTTAGGATTCATGATTTTGATTTAAAATGTAGAAAATCAAGTCAAAATTTCATCTCCAATTCTTTTTTTTAAATATAAATAAAATTTAAAAAGTCATTATTTATTTTTATAAAAATATTTAAGACCAAAATGTGTTTCCAAAGGCATCTGAGCACTAAAATCCCAAACTAACAAGCTGTGGAGGAATGGATTGTGATACATGTTGTATTAGAGCTAATAATCTCTGTGCTTAGTGGACTGGCTTTGTTTACACACTGACTGTCCGATACCTCACAAACAACTCGGAGAAACACTGAACTGGGCCAGGACAGCTTGCTGTAGTTTATCTCAGCTCTGCTTCAGTGTCGGTGCCAAAATACAATCAACTTTCTACATTTGTATACTGAAAGAAATACATGCTTCAGCAAACGCATGACAGAACAAAATACTGTACACTGAATTACTGGAAAGAACGACAGCATAAGCTGATTAAAAGAATAAATCAGTCGCATTAGCATGTGTTTCAAAAGTAAAATATTAAAAAGTGAAAGAAACTGCTCCTGTTGAAGAGACTTGTAATAGACTCAGTAAAAATACAACATGCAAGGCTGTTTATAAATAATGTAAAGAGAGCAGTTTATAAGTTACACAAGTTTTGCTTCTGAATATTTTATTTGTGTTATTTTTATCACACATCACAGGGTCTGATGGGAGTTTTGTTGCTGAAAAATATATCTGAAAATCTGCATTTCTTGGGGAAAAAAGTGACACACCCTAAACCTTTTTGTTAAATATCAGTTTAAAGTTTGTAACATATTCTCACACTGTAAGAGAAATGAATACAGTGTCCCACCTAGACATCTGTTTTAACATTACTTAAAAAATTTCCAGTGAAATATTTTGCTAGCATGCTAACTAGCGCTGTAATGCTCCAACTGCTGAGCTGGCTACATATCATATGTTAGCGCAGTCAGTTCATCTCAGCCCCATCCAGTTACTGTTAGTAGCTGACATGGAGCATACATTTTGTGTAAGTTACAGGAGGAGGATGTGTTTTAAGTTTTCAGCTTCTTTGTTTTTGCAAACGGAATAAGCCCGTACAAGCTCGCAGCTCTAATCTGCATCGCTATCTGTGCTGTGACTGAAAAACATCTGCATCATTTAACATTACAGTTAACTTTTATTCAGCTTATTTAAGTAGGAAGCTCATAATAAAATGACATGTTAGCATTTTAGTGTGCATGTTTTGTGCAGGGTGGCTCTCGTGCAACAACAACCTGTAACCATGTAAATGTTCAAATAAAAACTGTTTATAACTAACTCTGACTGTACATTTATCCAAGCCTAGCATGTTAACGTTCTGCAACATGTAGGCATGATACAATTTCTATTTGCAAGGAAAAATACAACATGTGGTTTTTTTTAGCTTTTTTTTTTTTTAGAGTAAAATGACTACATCTTGCTCTGTAGACCAACAATGGTAATGTACTTTCCTTCATAAGATTGGGTTAAGGCAGAAACTAAATCTCTTTCACAACGATCTCCAAGCCAGAACCAACGCCATGGAATACACGTACAATATGTGCAAGCAAAATAAAGCTCAGTTTTTCATTAATAAGGAACAGAAACATCTGACTTTAATGCAAACTTCAGCCTGATGTGCAGACAGATGTTCCTGCACAGGAAGGATTTTCTTTATTCACTTATTGGGACGATTTTTTTCTGTTTCAGGTCATTTTGCAGCTGACTGGAGCAAGATTTATAGTAGCGTTGTTTTGTTTGTGCCCCTTATATAAGCTAAACATAGTTTTCTCTGATTTGAGACCACAGTCATTAAAGTTTTGTTTTTAGTTTTTATAGGGGGCCACTTTTATTTTTCCTTTTTGCCTTCTTCTAGGATGTTTTGTAAATCTAGAGCAGAAAAACCAATTCAAGGACATTTTGGTTTTATTGTAACTGTCACCTTGTTTATTATGAGAAAGATTTGTGGTGATGGAAATACTGCAGAATTAATATTTGCTGAGAAAACCTTCAGCTGTACTTTCATTCAACACATAAAGTCAGAATATCTCGTTTCAGCCTGAGAAGATTTTAACTGAATTCACCTGATTAATAAATCTTTACCTTCTAATTTTATCTTTACCCATGTCGAACAGTTAGCTGATGTTAGTAAAATGCTCCATTATGTTTGTTTTATTTTATTTTCCCCCACGTAAAACCATTTTTAATACATGAAAATTACATTTTTGCCGGTCTAGATAAGGGGAACAGTTCTCTCTTTGTTTTTTTGTGCTTTACAGGAATTTAAGAATGTGGACGGAGATGAGTACCATGCAGATATGTCCACCTTGGCCTCACCGGCCTCCCAGTGCAGCCCAGACGTCTACATCCTTCCGCTCACTGAGGTGTCCCTGCCAACCTCCAAGCAACCTGCCCGATCAGGTGAGCAGCGCTCACTCCAGCTCGCTGTCGTCCTAAAATCTGCCAGCTGAAGCGCTGCAGCATTTAAATAATGTATAATACAGAGAAGTCCTGATCATAAAGAAGTCGAAGGGGTTCCTTTCATTTTTATTTGTGCATTTTCTAAATGATTAAATTTATAATATTTGGAAGATTTGCACCTTCACCAGGCTTTGAACTGGATAAAATGTGAGATAAATGGGTTGTCAAAGATCTCAGTATTCCGGTTTTAGTCGGTGCTTTGTGCTTTGTCTCATCCTTTGCTGATGCAAACCTTGCAGAAGCTTTGTAAAACTGCCAGATCCTTACACATGCAAGGGTGTGAGCGTAAGAGAACAGCAAGTAAGAGCTGTGTGTCCCTGAAGTGAGCACCACCCTGATACTGGTCAGCTGGGCCTCCACCTATTCCACAATCCCTCGCGGCAGGTCCCTACAGAATGAACTCTTTAACTTTCTCCCACAAACATCTGCTGGTTGCATAATAACGTCCAGGCAGCCGGCCTACGCTGCTGTTTGTTGGAATGTCAGGCATGCAAGAGCACCAAACCCCAGTGAGAATATTCCTCTTTCACTCGTTCGTTCTCTCCTCCTGCCTTTCAGTAACAAGGGCTTTTTGTTGTGTGTCAATGGCGTGATGCTGCCTGAAAGTAGTTAGACTTAATGGATTATCTCCAAGCAGACCCGGGAAAGCAAATATTTAAAAAAAATATTATAAAGATAATAAAATATAACGTAAAGCATTTTCTAACTTTCTTTGTACTCACAAAGATGGACTTAAATATATAAAAGAACCAGGGTTCAGCTTAAAGAATGTCCATTGATAAAAGTGCTGGAAAAAACAGAGAACTGTTTCCTTGTGGGGGAACTTTTAGGGGATAACCTAAACCAAAGCTGCATATATTATCTGAGGTAACAGAACATATTTTGTCCCCCCCAGGCCTTTGTGAATAACAGAAAGCATATGGTATTACAGCAGTGGCGATCAGGGCCTCATTACTCCACCTTGAGGACAGCCTCACCCAGTGACATCATGACAGGATATCAATTTTTGTTTCTGAGACGAAATGGAAGAAGGTTTCATGCATAGTACTATTTACACCTCTAACTTTTTCATATATGTATATTTTTTCAGGTTTTACCATCAGTTCACTATGATTTTAAAATGTACCTAAAAGTGCTTTTACAGGATGATAAAATACTCAAACCAGAGCTCAACACTTAGGAGCAAACTGCATGAAAGGATGAAACAACAAAGATTACAATCAAGATTTTTATTTCATGAGAACAAGGCTGAGGAGGTCTCAAGCTTTTAACACAAGCAGATGTGAGTCGGAGATTTCTTGGAGTTAGAGTTCCCAACTCCTCGCTCATCCTGCTGAGCTGTGAGGCGGCCGATGTGCTCCGTGGGTAGGTGGAGTTCCTAACGAGGCGCCAGTGCAACGGGAGCTTGGCTCAGACAGAGACCCTGTTCAGACCCGCCCTGATGCAGCTGTTCTGCACAGCAGGCTGCACTGTAAAGACTAATTGAGCTCACACCCATTCAGAGGAGACATGAGAACAGCAATGAGAAATCTCAGCATGAAAACACATCCAGTTCGGATGTTTATGCACTCACACTCAGAGCAGATCAACTATTCAAGGGCAGTTAAATTGCTACCATTTCTGAGTTACTCGGCATCGATAGGAAAACATTGCAATTGATTATCCAAGGACAGCAGTGGGATTTGGTCTGAGTGGGATGATGGGAATTCCATTTGGCTCTGAGTGGTGCATCTTACATATCCTGGATAATACTAAGCCAGGCACATTCTTCCTGGAGACGCTCAGCAGAACACGGATTATAAGAGCCAGACGATGCTCGACGATGTTAGAGCTGCTGTATTAGCCATGAATACAGCTCAGGAGGGTAATCAGGGTATTTATTAGTATTTTTGAGGGTGTGTTTTCCTTCCTTCAAGGTTTAACTGATGTCATGCACTCTTCTGCAGTTCTTGCTCAGTAACCAATATCATATATGACTTAATGTAATGTAAATTAATAAAGTATGTTCTCCTATACGTATTAATTTATTATTATAATGCAGAAGATGCTCAGTGAAACACAACCATCAGAAGACAACAGCACACACACTCTTATTTATAAAAACACAACCAGAAAACAATGAAAAAAGTGGAGCAGGTATAGAAGTGGGCAGTAAGTGAGGGTCCATCATGTTAGAGATTCCTTAAGTTACATAAAGCTCTGATATAGCAGCTCAATCAGCTATCCTGGAATGACACTGGAGTGGATGAAGATCCCATAGTCTTCATCACAGTCACTTTGGAGGCAGCATTAGGGACTTGAATTTGATTTAGAGAGCCATGTATAGCCAGTGGAGTTCAATAAGTAATGTTGTGACCTTTTTGTTTGACAGATGCCCCAGAGATTAGAAACTCAGACCAACCTCACGCTTCTCCTTGTAGCAGCTTTCACAACTAAGTGTAATATTTAACCAGCTGGCGTAGACTGGCATGCAACAAGGCTAGCTGCAGAAGAAGCCTGCTAACAGAGACGTAAATCTGACACATATTAGCTTCTCACGCCTTATTTCTATCAGAACGCATCGTCGTCTTCTCGCTGGTCTGTCAGCTAGTGTGGGTGGAGCCCACTGCCTGCTGCTGTAATCGCTAAATCAGTTTATTCCTATCTCATGAAACTAGTGTATAATGGTCCCAGTGTGTGTGCAATAACTGGTCCTAACTGGTGCCATGCTGCCCTACGCAGCCAGACAATGGTAGCTATTCTGCTTTTGGCTGGAAAGAGTGGGAGTGGGAGCAACAAATGACCAATCTGGAGAAGGGGACAGGGGCGTCCAAAATGGCCTCCACACAGTGACTGGACTGTGTGACAGCATCACAAAGGCTTGTCTGTGTGTTGCCATACAGCCAGAATCTAAGTGTCATCACTGGATATGTAGAGGGAAAGAAAGGAATGGATAGTGGGGTGTGGAGGAAGGGATGTTGCAGTCAGTTAGTGGCCCAACTGGAACAGCACAGGACGGGACAGTCAGGCATGTCCTGTAGGCAGGACGGACGCAGGTCATCAGGGGATGCATCAGGGAGCTGGAGGTGGCTCCATATTGAATAGTACGCAAGAAGAGCACTTTTTTTTCAACCGGGGATAATGGGTGGCGTCCAATGGTATGATGGGATGTTTCACTTTCAAGATGGTTGAGAGCAATCGATCGGAACTAAAGATGGATTCTTCAGCAGATACTTAACAACCTGATCACGGTGCGTTACATCATGTTACTAAGACGGACGGACGGACGGACAGACGGACAGACGGACGGACGGACAGACAGACAGACAGACAGATAGATAAATAGATTGCAAGTTGACCAAAGTGCTTTACATTTACACCAACAATAATAAAATGGCAAATAAAACACAGAAGTTGAGATTTGAAAAACTATTCATTATAAAGTTTATTTATTCAACAAAATAACTAAAAAAATAGTAAAAGTGTCGATAAATCTGTTAAAAGTGACCAGTGGTTCCCATACTGGGGGCCAGGCTCCTTAAAGGGCTCCTCGAGAGGCATACGGGACGAGGGGGGACTATTCTTTTCATGGCATTTCATCCTCATAATGTACTTATTATAAATGAATGGACTCACTTCTCAGCTTTATAAATTAAACTTAATGAAAAATGAAAAATAATTTATTGATCCGAAGGGAAATTGCAAAAAATGAATGAATATAGCATAAACGCGTGTGGAATTAAAGGCCCCACTCTCTGCTGTAATGTAACATGTCATGAGATTTTTTATGTTTTCTCTTTGTTTCCAGTCCAGCTCGTCAAGCCCACAGATCTGGGCCGTCACAGTCTCCTCTACCTGAAAGAGATCGGGAATGGCTGGTTCGGGAAGGTGAGACAAGCTCAGAGTCTTACCTGTCTGTCAGACATCAGTGAGGCTCACACGGTCGTGCTGCTACCTGTAATGTCTGAGTGAGAAATTCCGCCTTCATCCTCTTCCCTTTGAAGGTTTTTTCCCAAGTGATGAAGCCCTGAGTGTAAACTTTATGCTTCTAAACTGTTCAGAGTAACATCCGATTCTGCAGGCAGAACTGTGCAGGCTGGTACATGTTTATACAACCAGATAACACGCTGTCCTTTTCTCTTCCCCTCACCCCGTGTTCCTCCATCTATCTGCCTCCGACTCGTACTTGTCTCTCATGAATACACATCCGTCCTCTCCATCCTTGTGTTTCTTGACTGGGTATGTCCATCTGTATGTGTCTCTGCTCAACTCCTGCATGCTGGCTTTATGTTTTTGTTCATTTCTGTGCAACTCCATGCTGAATGGGATTGTTTGCATGTGTGTGTGTTGTGTGTATGCATCTGTCTCTCCCTGGACTGTTTCAGGTTCTGCTGGGGGAGGTGAACGCAGGCCTAAATACAGTGCAGGTGGTGGTGAAGGAGCTCAAAGCCACTGCCAGTGTGCAGGACCAGATGCACTTCCTGGATGAAGCTCATCCTTACCGGTACACTTTCAATCCACATCACTTCTGCTTCAGTTTTTTAACTCCTAGAACTCCACTAGATTTCCCCAGCCCTATCACTTATATTGTCAACAGTTTCTCAGGAACGGCCATGTGCAACTCTTAAAGGCAAACTGTGATGGATAGCCTACCCTTTGGGAAATCTACAGAAGTTTTCCAGGCACTTAGATCCCGTTCACAAGTTATACAATCCTGCCATAAAATGTAGTATTTGGAAACTATAAATCCACAATAAGCAATAATCCATGATAACACCATTATTTATCACATTATTGTAATTTAAAAAAGATCACTATCATTATGTTGCTAACAGACCTCTGTTTTGATTTGGACATGATGATGAAGCCACTTCCTGTCAGACTTTCCACCAATCAGAGAGCTTAGATTGACGGTAACGTCCAATCA
>JBAMHW010000024.1:2325815-2336582 GCA_037177495.1 Rhadinocentrus ornatus | reverse complement strand
CTACAGACTGGTTTATACTGGGATTAAAGCTGCTACAGAATGGTTTATACTGGGATTAAAAGCTGCTACAGACTGGTTTATACTGGGATTTAAAGCTGCTACAGACTGGTTTATACCTGCTGTATCTGTTGATACATTCATTTTATTTGATAATCTGACAACTGAGGCTATCTTGAAAACATGTCTTGATGCTGACTGGGATTAAAAGCTTCAGCTTCTACATGTACATTTTTACATAAAAAAAGAAAGAAAAAAGTAGAAAATAATAATAATTAGTATGAGTAAATTTCAGAAAACAGGTTCAGAATAAACCATTAAAATGAAACTAATAGAATTAAAGGAACAATTTGCAATAAGATGATGCAGAATGAACTTCTGTTAGTTAGATAAAGTTAGGAGTTCTTTATTGTCCGTTCTTTAGCCTCATTTTAAAGAAAGTTTGGGGAAATCTTGCTTCTTTTTTTTAAAACCAATTTAATAGCTGAGAGCTGACAGTTTATCTAAAATTAAAGTATTAAGTTCAACTGTATTTTTACAATGAACATGTTTTAGTTGATGTCTGAGAAATTATTGGCTGAAACCGAACTGTGAAATCTGTCCAGCACCCTCCAGCATCCCGCTCTGCTGCAGTGCCTGACTCAGTGCACCGAGGTCACTCCCTACCTGCTGGTGATGGAGTTCTGTCCTCTGGTGAGTATCGCATGCAGAGAGCAGGACGAGCCAATGAGAGCAGCGTACAGCTCTGTGCAAAGTTTTTCATTCAATCCTCATTTATTTATTTTTACTGTCGAGATAACAGGAAATATGTGCTGCAGGTTATTAAAACATGAGCGGATATAATTGAAAATTCAGTAAATGAGCCACATTTTGTTCAATTCTAACAAACTTGAAAGTAAATATTTGGTCTGAGAAGCTTTTTTCTTCATCACAGCCTGAACCCTCTTAAAGAAGCTTTCTGTCATTTCTATAAGTGACAGTTAAAGAAATGACTAACCGTCATTAAAGAAATAATCTGCAATAATTCTCCAGACTTCCTGAAGGACTTTCCTAAGTTCTTTAGATGTTTCTGCCTGTTGCTCCGTTCTCTGTCCTGATGATCCCACACTGCTTCAATAATGTTGAGGTCCAGGTTCTGAGGAGGGTCCATCCCTCCATCAGACCTGTTGAGGTCTGGGTTTTGAGGAGGATCCATCCCTCCATCAGACCTGTTGAGGTCTGGGTTTTGAGGAGGATCCATCCCTCCATCAGACCTGTTTCCACTGACCTTCAGTCCAGTGCTTGTGTCATGTGACCTACCTCAGCCTTTTCTCCCCGTTTCCCTTCCTTAAAAACAACTTCTTGACAGCCACGTTTCCATGGAGACCATTTCTGATGATGCTTCAGCCAACAGTAGATGGATCAGCTAAAGGTCCAGATGCATCTCTGGGGTTCTGGTTCTGGTCTTTGGTTAATCTGTTCCTATTTATTCAGGACATCACTTTCAGATCCTGTTCATCTGCTGTAGATCATCTTTAGTCTTGACTCTTGTTCTTTTGCCAGTTTCCATGCCATGCTTAGATGTTTCCAGCTAACAGCTCTTTAGGAATCACCTTCTTGCTGCTAAAATCCTGTTTTCTGTCCGTCAGACTGGCTGATCTTTGGTATTTTCTTATATGCAGCAAAAGGCATTGGAACAAATTATGTGTCTGTACACGGCTGCTTGTAAAAAAAAACATTTTTTTTTTACCAAACTGTTAACAACACTGGTTTCATTCCTTGAGTTTAACACTTTTATGCATGAAAGTTTCGCAGATCTGACTTAAATGGCTTGACAAATAAACACATACCTTTAAAAAGACCTTCAGAGAGCTGGACTGATCAACACCACTAAAATATTACAGACATGGAAGTCTGGTTGCTGGAGAACAACAAAGAAATGATGGCTGGATGAAGATTTTGGCAACTGTTTAACTACTAAATCCTTTTTTAATTAATGACATTATGTCCTGTAGTTTATTCTGTATATTAAGATGATAGAAAGCATAATGTATAGTTTAACAATGTTTGTTTCAGCTTTGGCAGTAAAATACGCGGAAGTTGCTGTAAACATTTTCCAGGCTTTGCTTTCCTCCCCACCTGCAGGATTAGCCCAGTTCATTAAATGCTGATAAGTACATATTAAAAACAAAAACTGTCTTCTGCTCAGTCAGAGCACTTTTGAAGCATATCTAATGAAATACATTCAGCTCAAAGTTCCCTCATATTATATTCCTTAGGATGATAATTTAAGGGAACTGTGGGGAAATGACTGCAGTCATCAGTTCATGGTGGCAGGAAATGTTTCAATAAACCTCGTGAGAAAAAGCCGCTGTAATCAAACTCGGTCAACAGAGAGAGCTGAAGGCTCTGCTGAGGAGCTGCCTGTCCAAACAGAGCTTAACTCGCTCAGATGGCTGAGTTCTCTGTTCATCTTCAAATTTGCTCGGATAAAACCAAGGATCTGGTGTTCCTTCATGCAGTTTCCACATTTACATGGCTAAACAGGAAGGGGAGAGTCTTGGGGCTTTTAGGTGTTGTTGCACACAGTGAGGCGACTGCCCTCCAGTGGTTGGAGATTTTAACCCTCAGCTGTTTGGTTTCTCTCCACTGCGTCTAGGGGGATGTGAAAGGTTACCTCCGGAGCTGCAGGTCTAATGAAACCATCATCCCAGAGCCCTTGATTCTCCAGCGGATGGCCTGTGACATTGCATCAGGACTCTTGCACCTGCATAAACACAACTTCACACACAGGTAGTCCCACATTTAAGCCACTAAATCTCTCATGCATGTAAGAATTACGACTTCAGGTCCAGCTGATGTTGGTTGCTTCCTGAAACAATATCCTGGTGCTGCCCGAGTGCTACTAATAGACTCCAGCATCAGTGATTTTGTTGCAGGCGGCGACTTTTCTTCTGCTCCAGTCATCTTTGTTGCTTTGCTGTTCATTGGTGCTTTGGCATTAAGAGCTTTGAGGCATTTTCAGACATATGACCATCCCATAATCCTCGGGTCTTGTTTATAGATAGTTAAGTCATGTAGCAGCTGTTAATCCCCGCCCTCCCTCTCTGTCATCAGCGACCTGGCTTTGAGGAACTGCTTGTTGACTGCTGACGTCTCGGTGAAGATCGGAGATTACGGTCTGGCACACACCAAGTATAAGGTTAGAGCCCTTTACCAGATAAACAAGCACACAAGACAATATGTAAACACATACAAAAAATCTTCTTTTAAAGACAATAATGTAAATTTTTTGGTTGAAGCTTGAATCATTTATTAAAATATCCCTGGTGCTGTTAGTCATCCATAATGTCGAAGTTGTCTTGGGATTATTTCAACTCCCGAAGTGTCAGAATTTAGATTTTTATTCTGCAGTCTGTTAATCATCCACCCCACCCTCATGCCAGGACGACTACTACGTGACATTGGACCAGACGTGCGTGCCGCTGCGCTGGATTGCTCCGGAGCTGGTGGATGAAGTTCATGGAAACCTGCTTGTGGCTGATCAGACCCAACAGAGCAACATCTGGTAGGATCAACAAACATGCTCACACACTAAACACTAAATTTAAAAGTTTTATGTAATGACAGTCAACGTTGGTGCCTCCCTGTGAAGGATTGGTTAGATTTTTCTTATGACAGAGATGATTTTTACCCTTCATTATGCATCCGTCTACATAGCTCTCAGCCCCCGCAGACTGAAGGACCTGATGTCCTCCACAAAGCTAACACCATTGATCAAATGCTAATTGAAAGTTAACTCAATCTGGAAAAGAAAACAGCAGATTTTAGAACAAAGCACCAGAAATGTCGCTCTGGTGATCACAAAAGCATCGCCTGTAAAGACGTTCTCTGGCACTGATCCGTAATGAGCTCTTTCTATATCAGAAGAGAAAACAACAACAGGGAAAACATAACCCAGACGAACCAACGGTTCAAGTTCTGCCATATTTTTGAGCCCCCATGTGGCAAAAGCCAAAACATGTAGTCATACATGTGAAGGAGCTGTTTAAAAGCAGCATGCAGAGGTATGTTCAACCCTTTAATGTTTTATCTCATCACCTAGTTTCTGGTGTGTGTTTTTTTTTAACTAAAGTGAGTTAAAATGGTTTCTACTGAAGGATTTCAAGATGGTTCTGTGAAATAAAACACCTGTGAATCCTCAAGCTTCAAGTCCTGGTCCTCAGGAACCCCTGCCCTGCATGTTTTAGGTGGTTTCCTACTTGGACACACCTGATTCAGATTAATGGAACTCATCAAGTTTTTTGCAAGCCTGTTAATGCACCATTCATTTCAGATGTGTTAAAGTACGGAAACATCTTAAACATGCAGAGCAGGGGGTCCTGAGAGAGGGAGATTAAGATACACTGTCTTAGCCTGAAACTTATCCCAAAACCAAGTGTTTCACAAAACAAGACCAAAAGTGTATTTTAGTGCAAATATGAATGTTCAGAATATTATGTTGAACCATTTTCAATTGCATATATGTTCATGGCTTCATTACTAGCATTGTGTTATCCCCTGTGAAAGGATGTCTCTAGACACTGGGAACATGCATAGGAACCTTTTTATTGTGGAGCAATTCTTCATGTACTTTTGGTATGTCTTTTTAGGTGTATCTTCAGTAAATATTTGAGGTTAAAACAGACTAAAAGCTTGTGAATCTATAATCCAACTATAGTACAGCATTTATGTTATTTGCCCACACAACAGTGGACACAAACAGTCTATTTCAGCACCAAAATCATTAGGATTTGGTCCTACGTGCAGAACCTTTACACCACATTTTGTAAACAATACTAAACATGAAGAGCATATGCCCTCAGACCTGAGGTAATGGCAAAGAGTCAGCTAAAGTTATGAATCATATTGATGGATCATTATTAACCACATTATTGTGTGTTTCAGGTCTCTAGGGGTGACTATCTGGGAGCTGTTTGAGCTGGGGAACCAACCCTACAGACACTACTCTGACCGACAGGTGCTAACGTATGCTGTGAAGGAGCAGCAGCTGCGACTACCAAGACCGCTGCTCAAGGCACCGCTGGCTGAGCGCTGGTGAGTTGCACTCAGACTGAGGAAAATATACCTGCAACAAAACAACACTGAGAGCAACATCATTAAATCTGTTCCAGGATTAGATAAGAATCAGATTATTATAATAACGCTAATAAGGGACAAAATAAGGCAAAGAAGAAACTGAACTCAAACACTTGCAGGTAAATAATTAGCTGCTCTGTTGATGATTGATCAGATTTGACTCAAGTTTGATCTCTTTAGGTATGAGGTGATGCAGTTCTGTTGGCTCCAGCCCGATCAAAGACCCAATGCAGAGGAGGTCCACTTGTTACTCAGCTATCTGTGTGCAAAGGGGGCCAGCGAGGCAGAGGAGGACTTTGAGAGGCGCTGGAACTCCCTGCGTCCCAACATTGGATTCAACAGTCACCGTGGCACCACATCCCGAGACCACCCCTCATTAACCTCCTCCTCTTTCCCGCTACTGGAGCAGTTTTCATCAGGTGATGGGTACCACTCAGAGTCTGGAGATGACATACTTACAGTCACAGAGACTGCGCATGGCCTGAACTTTGAGTACAAATGGGAACAAGCCAGAGCAGACCAGCCATATCGAGCCCCTGACTCCTCTAGTACTTTGGTTCAGGCCGGCCATCACTGTCAGGAAGCCTTTTATTCACCAGGGGGCATTGTTGGAGGCTGCCCCATGGAAAGCCTCGGTCATGATGTTTCTCCTTCTTACTATCAACCAAAACACTTACATCCCCCCAACGTGCTGCCTGTCCTCAGTGCCCACAGCCCCTCGGTAAGCAGTGAATATTATATCCACATCGAGGAGCCAGTGGACTGCAACATTGATCTGGACTACACCATGTGTTCATACAGCCCAGACTATCAGGGCAGCAGTGGAAGCTTCTTGACTGGGAGCGCAGACTCAGGTGAGTGCATGGCCTGCCCATCACAGGCTAAGAACATGGATCCCTACTGGTCTGCAGACATCCATAAATCTGATGTGTATGACTCCAATGATTCAAGTCCAGCTATCTCCCTGACAATGGAGCCCCTTTTAGGACACATAGCAAACAACAGCCCCCTACAACCCTGGGAGTCTAGTCACTATGTTTCCTATAAAGACCAAGATGGGGGTTATTACTATGATCCCTATCTGTCTGGAGGCGAGGGCTCCAGTGAGCATCATCAGGAAAGCTGGGGGTCAAGAAGCCTTCGTCAGGCTTTGGGTGAACTGGAGAACCCAATGGGCATATCCCCACCTGTAAACACCCCTCCACAACAGGCTTACAGAGATCCATACCTGGACACAAGTCAGATCTCCATCTTGGGGAAGAACATGACTGGAGGCTATTATGACATGATGGGATCTCTGAGGAAGACCATGCCTAGGCACAACAGCCACTCTGTCAGCATCAACATGGAGACTGAGGGGGCACTTTTCATTGGACACAGAGACAGCGATTCAGAGGAGGAAGAGGACATATTCATTGGGAGACATGCCTGTAACACTTGGCCTTCAAAACACCGTCACAGCAGTGCAAGCCACCACAGACGGGTGAGCCACAGCTGCAGACAGGACAGCTACGCTGATTTCCACTACACAATGCCGAGTACAGACATTGAAGACTCCTGGCCGGAAGGGCACAGCCTGGCCTTTCACTCTCTGCCCAAACCCATCGACTATCTCGAGCCACACCAGGCCAAAGATAACAGTGCCTGCCTCAATCTGAGCAAACATCATGCTATGGTGCCCCCAGACAGCTGCAACGCCTACATTTACATGTGCCATGATGGTGAGACTCAGGTGCCAGTAACTGAAGAGTGCTGCCACTCTCACTTTGTTGATCCACTTACTGGCTTACTAGTGAGAAACAACAGCTATTGTCACAGCTACAGTCACAGCAGCTACATTAGAGATAAGCCTTTTGATATAACAAGCAATGAAGAGATGATCAATCTATCTCCGGCTCCAGGGGGTCCCATTGTGCCAAAACAAGTCCTGAAAAAGTCTGAGTGCTTTGAGGAACAGTATGTTGATCTGACTGCTGATGACACCCTGTTTAAAGAGAAAAAGGAGGAAACAATCAAGGAAAATCTTATCATGCAGAAACCCCCGGTGCCCAGAGTGGAGGAGGTGACTCTGACCATGACTAAAGCCACTCCACCTCCTGTTGACAACATGCACGTGATGGTGGCCACCACAGATCCACAGTCGGAGCTCAGTCACACAGCCGACAGTGGCGTTGACCGCGGGGGCTCCACTGTGAGTCTTGCTGACATCCTCGACTGCAGTGACGAAGATGATGACATCACAGATGATATTACTGATGTTACTTCAGGCATCTTTGCGGATGAGTCTATCGAGCTAAACGCCTCCCCTGCCTTCAAGTCGCCAGAGAAGCAAGCAGGAACTCCTGATTCCATGGATCTTCCATCTGCAGCTGGGTCTTGTGAAGGCCTCAACCCTGCACCCTCCCACCCTTCCAGCTCACCTAAAGCCATGGACAGTGGTTATGATACAGAGAATAATGAAAGTCCTGAGTTTGTCCCCAAAGAATCTCACGAAACTCGGTTACAACCTCAGGGAAAGACGACCCTTGATGCGAGTCTGGAGGAAGATGAAGAGGAGAATGAGGTTGAAGAGAAAGAGGTGCCAACAGAGGCTGAAAATCCTGCTATAGAAGCCTCACAGACGGGTGAAGACATTCTTTTACCACTGAGTGATAAGACGCTGTACAGAGACTCTGCCTACTTCTCAGATTATGAGAATGACAGGCAAACTCGGGATGAGGAGGAAGAACTCCAGTTAAGGGTTGAAGATGAACAAAATGGTGTAAGGGAGTGCCACAGTGGAGAAAAAAAGGCAGAGAAAAGGATGAATGAAGAACTAAAAGATGCTGTCATTAACAAGGACTTAAAACTTGAAGCGGAACATGTACAACAAGAAATGATTGAGTCCTCTTCTGCCTCAGAGATGGAGGGGGGCTGTCAAGATGAGGCACCGGGCTCACCTTTGGAGCCCTCTGACACGTCGATTGAGGGGGTACTGGGTGAATGGCCATCCCAGGAGGAGAGCTCATCCTTAGGAGACTGGGCAGCTGAGGTGGTGGGGGCCATGGAGGAAGCTCTCGGTGCCCTGAATGGAGATTGTGCCTCCAGCTCAAAGGTGAATGAGGAGAAAAAAGAAGACATAATAGATCCTGTTCAAGTTTCAGAGACAACAGAGGAGACGACAATCAAACCAGTTCAAAACAGGCCATCAGGGATAACCAGTGAAATCCTGCACACCTTACCCAAAGACGAGGTGGCCTTGCAGCACACAGCAAACACCAGGAGATTCTCTTCTTCATCACCTCCACCACCATCCACCTCTCCTCCCCCACTACCTATGACCAAAGGCCGAGGGTCCTCAGCTACTAGCGGGGAGGATGGAGACAGTGGTGACAGCGATGAGTCGGACGAGGAACTGCGGGCCTACGGTGAACAGGAGCAGAGTGGCGGGGAGGACAGCGAGGACGAGTGCTACCCGGTGCCCATTGTGGTGAGCGACGACAGTGAGGCCCACAAACTGAGAAGCCTCCTTAAGATGCCAGTACTGCTGATGGCGGAGAACCTGGAGGAGCTGGACCACAAGAAGAAGACTGTGTCTTTCTTCGATGACGTCACCGTCTATCTGTTCGATCAGGTAAGTGGCTAAGATGGAATATTCTGGAAAAGCTTTGTATGAAGAAAACATGGCAGTGTTTCATGGAAGGGTCATGTACGTTATTACTGAATCTCCATGTGGACATAGTTTCTAATAGTTTTGGTGTTATGTTAAATTTTTTTCCACTTAATGGCGGCCTTCATATAAATTTCTCTCGTCATTGAGCTGCACTTTACTCACAGTAGTGGTGCTGTGGTGTCGTTCAGGAGCTACTGCGCTGAATGAGGAGTGAAATGAAAATGAAGTAAGACATTTCAAAGGAAAAAACCAAAATATGGTGGTTGGATGAAGGCTGTAGTAACTGGAAGTCACTTGGTCTTTTGCTGGAACAGAGTGTTGAGGCAAATGCCGACGTTCAGCATTTTCATTAAAAAAAGAAATAAAAACAACTGAAGGAAACGTATGATTAAATGTATTCAGCTGCATTTATAATTGGATTATTTTTTTCCTAGGAAGAAACGTTTCTGATTGGCTGGTAACTTTACAAATCTACTACCTACATTGGCTGGTATTAAACAAACAAACACTTTGACTGTAGTTAGGCTGATCACTGTGATCAGCTCATCTGTTGACTTAAATGTAGTTTTCTTGCTTTTTTTTTCCAAGTCAACAAATCTATTATTGTGTCTTTGATTGACTCTTTTTTTTTCTTTATCTAACGTCATCACCACCAGGAAAGCCCGACTAAAGAGCTGGCTGACCATGGCTTCCCGTTGGGAACTAAGAGTCAGAGCTCAGGGAGAAAGTCCCACGAGAAACTCTCTGCCTCTGACGACTCTTCAGATGGGAACATCTCAGAGGAGAGTCAGTCTATTTTTTATTTTAAATATTAGAGACCAGTTGAATGTGATTAATTTGCTTGTATTTTCTGCAACTAGACCACAAAACATTGGATAAATGTTATACGCCACTTTCTCCCAGGTGCAGGGTTCGAATGGGAGGATGACTTTCCCCTCCTCCCTCTGATTACATCCTCATCAGCAGCAGACTCCCCACCGCCTCGCGCCATCACCAAAGCCCCGGAGCCCAAACCAGCTGTGCAGTTTTCCCGCTTCACCGTCTCCCCGTCCAGTGTGTCCCGGTTTTCCATCACTCACATCTCCGACTCGGATATAGACTCAGCAGGAGGTTGGTGACCACAGCACCTGCAAACGTCTCATCTTACCAGCTGGTATCATTTCAGACCCGAAGTGCACTTAACAAATGTTAGAAAATGAATAAAAATAGAAATAAAACCCATATTAAATTTTAAAACTTTGGCTTTTATGGTGAATTATTGATATAGCTCCTACGTCTGCTGGAAAAAAGAAAAATCTTAGCTGTGTCGGGAAAATGTTGAGCCTGATTGATCCTCTAAAGCAAATGGAATCTCACAAAAGATCTACTTGCAGATGTGAGTCTGCTGCAGCTCAAACAGATTAAATGAAAGAGGGGAAAAATGCATAGCATGCTTTACACTGTGAAACACACTTGCCATGTTCATTAAAGGGATTCATATTAGCTGGACATGTAATATTCCACCACCTCATTATTTAACCAAAACTAATTCAAAATTCGGACAAAGTTTGGGGAAATCTGAGTCCACCTTTACTGCTTCAGAAGAGTCAAAAACAGCCATTAAAATACACTTGATTAACTCTTATTCATTATCAGTGTGAGCATGCTGATAAAAGCAGCGGTTACGTCAGATTGTAGCATTCAAGTGTCTTACAACACAATGCCAAGGAGGAAAGACACCAGCAATAGTCTTAGAGAATCAGCTGTTGCTGCTCATCAATCTGCGTAGGGTTATAAAGTCCATCTTTCTGCAGGAATGCTGGGTTCACATCGCTAGAAAACTACCTGCTCACATCTAAAGACAAATGAGTTTTAAGTCTTAGCCTGGTCTCAGGCTCCGATTTGACAAAGACTGTGAATCCCTATTTACAGACTACAAATAGATTCTGCCCTGCGATGGACTGGTGACCTGTCCAGGGTGTACCCTGCCTTCACCTGAAACACTGCTGGGATAGGCTCCA
>JBAMHW010000024.1:2263669-2318473 GCA_037177495.1 Rhadinocentrus ornatus | reverse complement strand
CCAGCATTCAAAGTGACCAAAACATCAGCCAGAAAGCAGGAACTGAGAAGTGGTCTGTGGTCACCACCTGCAGAACCGCTCCTTTACTGGGGGTGTCTTGCTAATTGCCTGTAATTTCCACTTGTTGTCTTTCCATTTGCTTAACAGCAGGTGAAATTTATTGCCCATCAGTGTTGCTTCCTAAGTGGACAGTTTGATTCCACAGAAGTGGGATTGACTTGGATTTGTTAAAAATTGTGTTGGTTAAGTCTTCCCTTTATTTTTTTCAGCAGTGTATATTTGGTAGTCTTGAGCAGGTTTGAAGGTGTTTAAATAATTTTTGTGCATCTATATTTTTGACCACAAATGTCACTGGAAGGTGCTCAATTTGAGGGCAAAAGGGTGAAATATATCACAGGTTACTAAACCTTTGTCCCCGACATAGCTCCATACTTCAGTCAGTTTCTGCTTTATCCTGTAAAAGGTCAGCAGCTGCATGAGCGCCTTGTGATGACAAAAATCTAAGAAATGCTTCTTTCTTAGAAGCTAAATAAATACAATCCAAGAGAAAGATGATTTGTCATCTAAATGAATCTTGTGAGCTCTGAACCCATGTCAATGTAACACCACAGATCAGAATTATATCAGCATTAACAAAAAAAACATTAAATTAATTCTACTTATGTCCACGGTTATTAACTTGCTTTAAGGTTATACAAAGTGCATGAATCAGAGAAATCTGCTGTAGTTAATGTTTTTAAAGAACACCTGCCAGGATGTGATCATCTGAACATCCACAACTACAAACTCTGTCTTACCTCATATATATGTTTGCAGACTGCGTATGATGCGTTTGAGTGTCAGTTTTTCCTTCTGCTTTTTGTGTAAGTGACAACTACAGCACCAATGACAGATGCTCCGACAACTATATTGTGCTGTTGCGGCATTTTCAGAGGCTAGGAGGTGGAAAAGCCGACATGTCATCAAAACCCTGTTATAAAAAGGCAGGAGGGGGAGGAAGCTTTAGTGTTCAGGCCAGTCATCAGTCAACGAGAGGTGATTAAATTCAGACTTCATCCTCAGTCTATTTTTCTTGAACACCTCATGCAGTTTGCATGTTAAGGTCAGAATATTAAAAAAAAACTCCTGTTTCAAACAAAATGCTGCTACACAAACAGCTCAGAGAAAAAACCTCCAATTAAAATCAGTTCTAGTTGTTATTTATAATACTTCATCTCTCTTCTGAGACATATTTGTCTGTACAGGAGCTGTAATGGCGACTTCATTAACTGGTCATGTGTTCATTCTCAGCTGTAGTTAAAAAGGAATTAAAGATTCAACTCTGAACTGCAGCTGGACTAAACTGAAGGAGCTCAGAAGTCCTCCGTGGTGATGGAGGCCTTCTCCAGAGAGTCGTATTGAGCCTCATCCAGCTGCTCCTCCTCCAGGTCCTCCTCACCATCAGAAAGGGGTGGTTTGGCTGGAGCCTCCACAGCCGGCTCGCTGGGTAGCTCTCTGCAGGGAGAGGGAAGAGGAGAGGATTTAGTTTGCCTTCTTAGGTGAAAAGTAAAAAATGTGCACGACATGGAAGATGGGGCAAATGGAAAAGCAGATGGAGCGTTTTCCAAAAACACCACAGCTGAAAATGAAATGAAGCCCCGATGTCATGCAAGAATTGGGTGAAGTTTAAAAGCTGACAGTATTGATGGAAAAAACAAGAAAAAGCAACTCCACATCTGGCAGCAAAGCAGTGGGAAGTCATGGTGAAAGAGGGAAGCGGGTACATGCAGACCACGAAGTTCCAGGTTTCAGTTTGACTTACGATGAGTTTGGGTGGATCAAAAGCGGGCGTAATCAGGCCCTGTGCTGAAAGCAGAGACAGTCCTCAGACTCAAACACAAAGCCAAAAACTGCGTCTTAACTGAAGGAAACAAATCACTGCTTCATTACTGGTTCTAACACACAAGTCATCCTTATCAAGACAAAAAGAAAAAACAGGATCATGACTGAGACGACATCTAAACCTGACGTCTATCTTATACAAGTGTGTGAGGGCAAACTCCAGGGCACATTCCCAGATGACAGAATAACATGACATAATAATAAAACGGCTAAAATAGGAAGCGATCTCTCTTCCACTAAAAGCAGCTAAACAATCACCCAAGCACTAACATCCGCTACGCTTGACTATTTCCCAGCAGTCTGCTCCAGCGCTTCGTCTGAGTCGAATGGTTCAGAATCGGCCTCTCGCACAGCACTGTGTTGTAATTGTGGTATTTAAACACGGGCATGATAGCGTTTTATGGGTTTGCATGTCTGTAAATTACAGTAAAACGTATCAGAATGAAAGTTCTTTCATTTGTTGTGGCTGACTAACTTGTGTAATTGTTTGAATGATTATTTTATATAGTCCAGATCTGCAACTGGCTCTTTTAAGCTGGAATTTTTAAACTTTATCGTGTTTAAATACTTTTTATTTTGTTTACTTATTGTTTTTTTAATGCACTTGTTATTGCTTCCTGTTTTCTGTAAAGCACTTTGAAATGTCCTGTACATGAAATGTGCTCTACCTGGAGGCCAGGAAGAACACTAGTCACTAATGGGGATCCTTACAAATGAAATGAAGTGAAAATAATCCTTATCACTGTTTGCCGAGTCCCGCCTCCTCGGCTTAAGTAAAACCTGCTGGATGCATGAACTACTCTTCAGACCTGTCCTTGGACTTGAACCTTTTTACAGGAATGTGTTTATAACTGACCCGTGACTAGTTCAGGCCTAAAAAGTTCCTAACTAACTCAGAAGAAATGAGGTTAGGGTCAAAGGGTGGTTGGACAAATGGTCAGATTGTTTGCAACAGTTTCATGACTAAAACAGTCTTGCAGTGAGACCATGTTGGGTGTCTCGAGAGGTCTGGAGGAGGAGGAGAACGCACCTTACTTCCTTTAAATCTCAAACTCAGTCATGATCTTGTTTGTTTCCACTCGTATTACAATCCATTAAAAAGTACATGAACACACACAAATCAAGGCTCTACAAATTCACCTTGGAAATTATAACTAAGTTGATCAGAACTGATTCATGTGAAACGGGGAAATTAAAACATAAAAAACTAAATGGTGAACCACAAAATAAACGGACAAGACAGAACGAAAATGAAAATGCTTCGATCAGGACAACCCAACACCAAGACACCCAACGTATAGTCTGGTTGGAAAAGGTACCTTTGCTAGCAGCAGGAGGAGCAGGCCAGTGGGTGCACATGGCAGGTCGGGGCGTGAAGGCTGCAGTGCAAACACCACTGGGCACAGAACACACACACACACACACACACTCAACATGCAACAAGGCCGGTGGGGAGCTGCGATGGGTCTCAGATCCATTAATTAAAGGGGGGGAATCAAACTTGCAAGAGGAGCTGCTGGTTAATGCGATAAAGCGAGAGGACGATCACCAGCACGACACAAGCTTTCCGGGGAATTCCTTTGACTCGTGGTAAATTATTACAGAGGAAAACAATGAAAACTAAATTTACAAAAACTCTTGATCCCTCCACAAATCCTCTGGTGAACATCATGTCCAAAAATGTCCAAGCACAAAAATCTCAACTCAAACACAAAAAAATACTCTATAAATAACTTAAACAACTACAGGCCTGCTCAAAACCTCCAAACATTCAATCATTTTTAGGATTTTAACCCTTCAAAGGCTTGTTTGATATTTTAATGACTCCCTCATTTATAATTAAAAAGCAAACTGAATTATCTTTCATATAATAAATCCTCAGGAGAAAGTTTTAGCTGGTTATTAGAGTAAAAAATTATCAACAAAACTGATTTGATTTCATTTGTATTTTATTTTATTTTTTTATGTATTGCCAAAAATACTTTCTGGGCACTTTCATGATAAAAGTGTACAAAAAAATCATCAAATTAACATTTATTTATTTTTTCTCAAACAGGTTTAACATCTGTAGACCTGCTCAGAAATACCAAAGCAATCATTTTAACACTTTTAACCTTCTCAAATGTTAATTTTATATAACATAATAAATATCAGGTAGATGTAAACGTACATTTTTCTACCAAGAAAAGGTCCCCGGAGTATCTGACGCAACACGAATGCAATCAAAACTATTTCGCTGCTAATCTCTGACATCCACAAGCCTGATCACCACTAAAAACCCATCCCCTGAACACCTAATATATGCAAACTAATTCAGCTCTTGAGTGCTTTTCGTAACAAATAAGGCAGTAATTCAAATATTCAAACTGGCATTTTCACGACTGAATGTTTGTAGTTTAGAGCAGGTTTTTATTTTTTCCTTTTTTAAGCAACAACATTTTTTATGTTTGATGATTTTATTAGCCGGTTTTTAATGTGTGCACATTTTGGGCTAGGTAGGTCACAGGAAGGTATAAAAGATGTGAGAGAAAAATAGACTGGATTTCCTTTGACTAATAAGAGTTACCGTAAAAATAAATAAAAAGTAAAAAATCACACCACAACCTGCAACACAGCTGAAATTATCACAATCTAAAATAAAAAAATTTAAAAAATGGACAAAACTACCTGAGGAAGGCATAAAGGTTAAAAAAAATAAATAAAAAACAGACTGAAATCTATCAAATTCTCTCATTAAAACAAAAACAAACAAACAAGAAAATATCTATTGGAATATATTTATTTCAGACTTTTTATAGTAGAAAGTCACCATACATTTGAGGTCAATCTTAAACTTTTTTGGTGCCCCCAAAGCATGCATATCCACAGTTCTCTGTACATTATATATAGATTTATTTTAAAGTCAGGTTACAAGGAAAACCTCCCAGTCAAAGCAAGCGTCGGCAGATGGAGGAGTTATCTGTCCGCAGGTGAGGGTGTGCTACCTCTGCAGCGATGGCAGTCGTACCTTGGACTATTTTAGTGGAGAAAGAAGAAACACTGGCAGCTTCCAGTCGTTTGTGCTCGACTTTTGTCTCTAAATTCATCAAAACAGAGATGAAGAAAAACAAACTAAAAAAAGCAGCAAAGCTGAGGGGGAAGACAGTGTTAAGTCAAACAGAGACACAGGAGAGAGGGAAGAGACAGCAGACGTGTGATGAAGCTTCCACAATGCAAAAAGGTCCATCCCAAAACTCTGAAAACCTCCACAACCTTTCCACTTATTGAAAATAAAATATTTAAACTTTTAAGAAGGTCAGAAAAAAAGACATTTTTGCAGTGAAGGAAACGGAGAGGTGCTTCCACCTCCTCTCTCCGGTACAAACAGCACATTTAGTTTAGAAGTTAGTGAACAGGACATGTGGACAGAGGGACCGTGGTTAAATTAGACAGGCACTGAGCTGGCCAACACACAGACAAGCAGACCAGCATCTTTATTATGCACAGAGAGAACCAGACAGACATGATGACTTTTCACTCGCTGAGCTGAAAAGAAAACTCCAGCCTCGTGTTGCCGAGACGACACATGAAGCCTGAATGAGGCTGGAACAGTAAATACCCCCCTTCAAGCTGCGCTTCAGACTCCAGCTGCAGCACAATTTACTTTAAGCCTTCAATTTTCATTAAACTCTTAATAATGCTGTTTAACTCGTTCTTATTTTGCAAATCGTCGCTTTAGTTTTTCATGTATTTCACATTTTGATCAACAGAACCTGCAGATCTAACGTCTGATTCATGCTAGAGGGGAAGAGGGGAGGTCGACTTCAGGGAAGAAGCTGCTAATCTTCTGGTCAAGAAATAAGCGAAAGCTGACACCCATAATAATTTATAAGGATGCAGGGATTTGAACCAGCAGCAGCAACAGAGCTGCTCCTCTCTAATGAAGATGGTGAAGGTTAAAAAGAGTCACCAGCTTGTGGTGAGGTAGAAAAATAGAACGAGTGGTTTGGGAAGAGGCAACCTAAAATAATGTGGTAACGGGTGTGCGGTGCCACTGGTTCTGTGGCCCGTCCCACTTTCAGCATCCTTGTGTGCACGTGAAAGGCCACGTTGAACCTCAAACACAACCCATCGTAACCATAAAGCTTAAAAAAATATATCAAACTGATGTAACTTTATTTGACCCATCAGTGCAGACACAACAGATATTTATTTACATTATTATTAAGAAGAAAAGGCCTTTTTTTCCTGATTGAGCTGATTGATTAGCAACGGGCGTCAGCACCAAACTCAACTAGAGCCCTCGAATGCGTCTCGGGGATGAGGTCGACCTCATTCAGCCTCAGCGAGAAAAACTCCCGCCACCACAGAAACCCGAACACCAGCGTCCCGACAGAAAACGTCCCAGCAGGTTTGTTCTCTTTCATCTTTCACACAAACTCGGAGATTATTACTTTCATAAGGTGAGTTGGTTTTTTTCACGTTTAGCACATTATGTACAGTAAACATTCGGTTCTCTGTGTTCAACAGGTTGAAACATTTACATGAGCTGTTCACTGCTCAGGATACATGCCCGTCGGCTCAGAGGAATCCGAAACCTCACAGCATGAAAACTATTAAATACTGAAAGATCCAGTAAAATATCCACTGTAATATTTTTACATTATGAGAAATCCACTTTTGGATCAACAACTTCATTTTTACAGCCTGATAAACATTTCCTTCCTCCTCGTTCCAATGGAGAGCACTCTCATTTGTGGAAATCAGGTGGGGAAATACCATTCCCAGAGACAAATGTGTGTATATAAAAGAAAATGTACATGCATGAAAGACAAGCAAAAGATGCATTTTCCTCAGAGAAAATGTCCACCGTGTTGGTTGGGAATATGGGAGCGCACAGCATCTGTTCTGGTTTGGCGAGGCTGAGCACTGAAGCTTCACCATCGGCCGGTTAGACAGCGTAGGGCAGGAGTGGAGGAGGAAGAGGAGGAAGAAAAAAAAAAGTCTCTTCTTTGCATCGATCAGCTCGATGTGACTTTATTGCCTTGAGAAGGGGAGGCAGGAAAAAGGGGGATAAAGTGAGGGAAGGGGGTGTTGGGGTTGGCAGCGAGGTGCCTGTCCTATCACATCGTCTGGCTGAGTCTGTGCTTGTTTGTCTGTCTGTCCTCACACTGTCGAAATCAATTTGCCCTCTGCGGAGCTGTGGACAAAGAGAGGGAGAGGGCTTCCAGGTGGGCTGCAGCAGAAAACAACCAGGACACACATCTGCCCTCCAACAGTTAACACCCCCCCAGTCTGTAAACTCCACTTCATCCAACCCTGAGCTGCATAGAAAGTGTTTAAAGCAGAATATTCAGGGACTGGGTGGGTGCAGTGAGGTGATGGGAAGCACCGTAGGGTGAAAGCTTGATTGTTTTGATGAATGAACCAAAGAAAACTTAAAATAACTTAAAATAACTTAAAGAAACTAAATTAAATAATACATCTTAAATGTTAAAAAAGTACATTTTTCCAAAGAGAAACCGCAGCAGCAAACAGTCCATTTAAGACATAACGGAGCAGCTAAACATAAACATCCAGGATAACCATTTCCATCAAGTTGGATCTTATGAGTTATATCTGATAACTGACAGCTTACAGAGAATTTCCTGCTTTTTTACCAACCAAAACATATTTATATACATCGCCTCAGATCTCCTCAACACCTTGCTATCAGGGTTTTAACAAGCCTGTTAATGAGGCAGTGAGTGCCAGCAAGGAAACAGTTAAAACCTGCAGGCCCTGTGTGGCCATGCAGAACCAGAGTTGAAGAACCCTGCCCTACCAATTCTGTAACTCTATCCAGTCAGAGTTCTCCAATGGGCCCCTTAGGGGAATCTTCCAGTCACAAAAGGTATTACACAAGCACGTACCGTTGCTAGCCGGTTGCATATATAGCCGGATGCCAAGGCCTTTTTCTTTTGGAGATCAAAAACATGCGCTAGAGATTCATATTTTCTATAAACAAATGCTTCAGATCAAAGAGCCCATCTGATGCTAATCATTAAATCGGATTAGTAGAAGACTGTAGCTCCGGAAACGGGCAGTTTCACTGGGATGTACTCGTGTCTATTCAGAGCTGAGCATTTGTCCAGCAGGTGGTATCAATAATCACATTAATGGTTTCCTATTAAAAACAAATGCCAACAGAACAGAATGGAAACATAACAAAAACAAAGAAAACAACACAAACATAAAGCATAATTTGTGGTGTGTGTCACTTGGTTGTGTGTGAATTTATGCATTTGAACTTGTCCCAATCCCTCATCTCTGCATCTTCAGCTGTGTCAACATGGACAACTAATTCTAGCTGGAGTTATTGGAAGAACTCGTCATTTTCTCCCATAAAACCGTACTCCCCAGCCAGCAGGACAGACTTCCTTTCTGGCTTCCCACCCACAAACTGACAATCCCACAGAAATGGCTGAGCATGACTTCTCCCATCAAAACTAAATAAGACAGTAAGTGGTGCTTACCTTGTGGGGAAGCGGGGTTCGTACTCTTCGACTCCCTGCTGCAAATAAAAACAAAAGTAGAAACATTTAAACTAAACAAAATTTAGTCAAGTAGTTTTTTCCATCTTGATCTTCTGAAACTAAGAGCAGACCAATGCAGGGATCAAAACTGCCAACAGATGGCAGCAAAGACACGTGGACCAGATTCTGCAACGTCTCTGTTACATCTCAGAGATGATTAAACCTAAACTGGTCATTACATGAAAAACCATTGCCTTTCATTGTGTGAATGTTTGCATCTAACTTTGACATTGTCTTGACTAAAGCCCCTGTACAGGGGGCAGCACGAGATACGTGCAGCACAGAAGATGTTTGCAGACACCAGGAAGCAGCAAGCTAGCATGTAGCATAGCAACATGATGGGAGAAAGTCGGCTAAAAGGCTCTACCAAGCACTGGCATGAGAACAGCTCTGTCCACTTTAGAGCTTCTGCTAATTTCTCCACACAAACCAGGAGTCACATGACCGCAGAGACTCTGCTGGTTCCAGAGACGTCTGTCTCATCACGGTGGGACAGAAACTCTGGACCTAGCTGACATGAACCATGAAGGTCCTGCTGGTTTCCATGGAGATGAAGAAGGTTTATAGTGAAGGATTCGCTCTTCCTATCATAGACTATTTTGGGCTTCACTTCTTTCTGGATCCTCATGGTGTTTCTAAGGTGAATGTGGGGCTATCCCTGGATCCTCCTGACTCTGACCATTGATAGAGGTGTCCATCATAATCATCATTATCAGTCAATTGCCCAAGTAAGATATTTACCTGTGTAACATCTCTATTCAAACACCTGGAAACCTGCTTCTAGGTATGTTATGTCAGACAAGAAGCAGAAAAATAGGCGGTGAAGCAGAGTGCTTTTAGGTGAACATCATTTTAGACTCTTCTCTGATTGGTTAGCTACGCTGGGCTGACCAGGTGTTTCTATTAGAATGTAGTGGCAAAAAAATTCAATGTACGCTCCCAACTGACAATTTTCTAAATATTAAACCTGAAACTACCTTTAAGAACAAAGTTTCTGTCATTTTCGGGGTGAATATTGGCTTTAATGGGTGTGATTCATAATGGATGATATTTTAGGCTGAGGTGGAAAGAACATACTCAGTTGATACTTGACTGCAAAGCAAAAGCAATTTAATGTCACCCACATGTAATGTTGCAGGTGAGGCGTGGGTGGGAAGCTGTGCTGATAAAGAGTTTGCTGTTTCATAAGTCTACCTCTCGTGCTGCTTTCTAAAAGCTGAACTTCCGTCTCATCACGGATGCTGCCATCTGCCTGCCTTTTCTCCAGACAGCTGGATGATGCTGACCCTGTTATCAGCTGTCAGGAGCGCTTGGCTGGAGACGGAGGCAGCCAGCTGAAGAGGAAGAATTCTAACTTTCAACCTCCGTAACCAGGCGTTTTTTCAGGTAGAACTGATATGTGTGTTATGTAAGCTGATGGTGCAGAGCAATCTACTGCTGGAGTTAAAGGTAGACAGTTTAATGCAGCTCTTTACCAGGTTGTGTTTGACAGCCCAGCTGGTGTGTGTGTGTCCATTTACCTGCGAGAAGCCCGGGACGGCCATGCTGTAGGGGCGCTGTTGTCTGCCGTGCAGCGCAGCGGCGCTCTGAGCAGACATCCGGGAGCGGATGCCGTAATCAGGGACGGGGAGACTCATGTCTTCTCTCTCCAAAAGGTTGCCTGTGCTGCTGCTTTTCCCATGATGGAGGCTGGGAACACACAAGTACGCAAAAAGCATGAGAACTGCGAATACGTCTTCCCCTGCGGCAAGAGCGGATCGTATGAAGTCTCAGCTTTTTATTGTTTTAGGTTTTCCATCCTAGTAGCATCGTAAATCAATGTGATTCTCACTATGCTGCTAAACAGGGTGGACAACTGGAGTTCACAGAGTTCCACCAATTAAATTAGACATAAAAACATCATTAAATCTACGCTTTAAAAAAAGAAAAAAGTCCTACTTGTGTACTAGTAGGTGCCTCATGGTGTCTCCATCACTCTCAGAGATTAACCGCGTGTATGAGAAAGGAAACCAGCCACGCCTGGTGGATCAGGCAGCAGATGGTAGCGCACACACACACACACAAAATCTTCATTAGTCAGTTCATTTCAGTTAAAGTTAAATTTTGCTAAATGATCATAAAAATTGAAGGAGTAACAAGAAAAACAAAGATCAGCCCTCACATCCGGGTCTTCTCACTCTCTCCGTAGTGCCAGCCGTCGCGGGCCTCGGGGACCAGCAGGGTTATCACATCGCCCTCGGCGAAGCTGAGCAGGGTGCTGTTGTCCCCGGCTGTGTGGGAGAAGATGGCCTGGACTCGAGTTCTTCCGTTTCTCTCCAGACCTGCTGCCATGGAGCTGGACCGGGGCAGCGTGCGGGTCTCCACTGGCAGAGGAGGAAAACTGTTCAGTCGACTTCAAACCTGACGGCTGCTCGGACTCCATGTTAACCAGTTTCTGACACTAACACTTGATCCTTTAGCGCAGAGAGTTTTGACTTGTGCAACATGTTTACAGTCAGCCCCTCTTTCTCATTTCTAATATCACATCTTTCCATTCCCACTTGTTTTGGTTCTTTCCTTATTAAACCTGCACAGGTCGTGTTTGAGGTGCAACGACGCCTGAAGTAATATCACCTCACAGAACATGATTTATGAAAAGTAAACTGAACAACAAGTTCAAACTTCTATTAAAGCCACCAGACAGCAGAAAAACAAAACCTCTATAAGGTCGTAAAAGCCGTCGATTTCTCATTTTACTCAGAGCAGTTTGTCCCAGATACCAATCAAACCAAATGTTCAGCTTTTTTCATTCAGCTTGGCTAAAAAACTATTTGCAAATGGAGGCTAAAGTATAGTATATTGATCCAAAAGTCTCAATCATGAAGCACGTTTAGGACCACAAAGTCCAGGCCTGTGTCGATGCCGACTGGCCGGCTGCGTTTAATCACAGATGGAATAAATTTAGAGCACAGCCGGACATCAGTGCGAATGTGTGTCCTTACTCAGTGGGGTCTTGCTCTTGGCGGGGGCGACCTTGCGCACAGGCAGCGTGTTGGAATAGACCTCCGCTCCGTGTCTCTGGGTCTGCGATGATGCTTTGCCCTGGGCAACTTTGCCCTCCACCCACTGCTGGTAGTCCTCTCCCCCGGCTGCACCGTTCATCACAGACATCCCTCCTTCCACGCCGCCCATCAGCCTCTGTAGTAGGGAAATTAGCATGCATGCAATTAAAAACAAAACACAAACTTCTTCTCCCTTCAGCCGTTACATAACTTCCTGCAGCTCATTAAAGATAACAGAGGTGGAGAAAAGATCTGGGTCAGGAAATGTTGATTAATGAAAATACTGTTTGATTCAAAAGAGAAAAAAAAGGAAAATCCAACATGTGTTTTCAGCTGGTTTTTAATAAAAATCAACCAAACTGAAGCTCTGCTTTGTGTGAAGTTTGAGCTGTTTCACAGTCAGCAGCCCTGCAGGAGGAGAAGGGGGCAGGATGGAAAAGAGCTGGAGGAGGTCAGATCTCGAGCCTCTTCAGTGCAACAAGCTTATTAACGCGGTTTGCTAATGAGTTCATTTGCATTCGGTAGAGATCTGAGGATGTGTTGAGGGCTCCCATGATGCCGGAAACACATCCAGGGTCAAAACCCTTTCAGGCACTCAAATTCCTTGCTATGGGTTTTATTAGGCATCATTTACCTGTATGTGTGTGCAAGGCAGTGCAACTGCCTCTTTGTGTTTGTATATTACCTTTATAGTGACATTTTTATAGCAAACAGATATGCAGGAGTGAAGCATGGGGATTATTAAACCATGAAAAATATACCATCCATCAATAAATGCATCTAAAAAGGCAACAAAGTCTCAGTTCTGTAAAATAAATGTGGATTTTAGGTTGTTGGAAGAACTGACCTGCTGCCCCATGACCCCGCTGGCCCTGAGGGCTGCCAGCTCCGGAGGCACCGGCAGGGGTTTAGCACCGGAGATGGGCTCAGAGATGCCGGGGTGATGAGCACCAGGAGGCAGGGTGCCCGCTGCACCGATCATCTGCTGGGCCAGGAACATGGCACGGTCTGGGAGCTTGTTGGGTTCGGCACACACCTGCTGCCACACTGGAACCTTCTGGCATAAAAGCTCCTTCCCCTGGAAAAGAGAAAGGGACGAGAGGGAAGCATCCATTAGTGTGATGTCCAAATCACTTTACGCATCTGAGACATAATGGAGTGCAAATCACTGCACTGATCTTATAAATGTCTATTTTACTCTTCTTCCTATTTGCCTCGATTGTACAGAACACCATCTGTTTATATAAAAAATTAAGCAAAAACCTATAAAATAATAAATATGGCGATTAAATAAATGGGCAAATTCATACATATCGATTTAATTGGTTCAAGTATTAAAGTCCACTGAGGCAGAACTTCATTAAATTAACATCAACTCATAGTTATGTTTTTTAATTCATGTTTATTTAAATTTCCTTTAATTATTTTAAAAACAAATGTGTTTAATAATTGTTAAACAGTTCATATTTGTTCACTGTTGTGTTTAAAAAAAAAACATTTTAAAGACAGCACTTAATACAAGATAAGTAATAAATCTACTTTTTTCTCTAATATCCTCCCATAGCACCCAACTACACACATAATCTGATTAACACGCCGGATGATGCTGGGAAAAGATAACAAGCAGGGCAGGAACATTCTGTACTGCAGATGCAACGAGATGCAGCTGCAGATATGATATCTTTGAACGTGCACTCATTCAGAAGCCCTCTGCGGTGCGCCAGTTCCATTTCTCCCATGCATGAAACAGTGGGGCAGTTACGTAAACGTGCTCTCACTTGCATTCATGAGTGAATAAATGAGGGATCCTCGAAGAGTCTGAGGGGAATCTTCTTCTGAAAACAGTTTTAACCTGGCCAGACTGGTGTGGAGGATAAACACAGCGTGGCTCCAAGGTCGTCTGGACCTGCTGAGGGTGTGTGGGCTGGAGCGTCAGGTGTCGGTGTGAGTGGGATGATCGAATAAACAAAAGAACAGAAAACAAACGAATGCTAAAAACAAGTGAGCATTGTGTGATTGAGGGTTCCAACTCGATCTGAGAAGTCGGATCATTGTGACTGTAAGTGTGTATTTGGGGGTTTGTTTGCTGTGTGTGATGGAAATATGGTTTCAGAAACCTGCAAACGTTCTAAACACGGTGAAACTGGGTTCTTTGTTTGTCGCGATTACCTGCAGGGACAAATTATCACCCACAGATTTCTTTCATGGAGTCGTTCTCCGAGCATTTGCTGCTGGTTGGAAGGATGAGTCATTATGACCCCACTTAGTCTGTCGGATAGCAAAGGAGTGTGGGTGGTTTGTGCCTTTACTGGTGTGATTACAATTAACTAGCACAGATGGTGGCTGTTCTTCCTTCATGTCGTCCTTCAGGATCCCTGGTCCTCTCACAGATTAGTACATTCACTTAACCGTCAGTTCAGCTTCTGCTCTGCACCTCTTCCATTTATCATTCAGGATTATTTGTAACATTTAAATGTGCAATAACCTGGAAAAATTTCCTTGTAACTAAAGGTGTGTTCGATTTGTCCTCCCCATTCGCCCCTTGAAGTCGGATATCCGACTCGGAAGTTGGGAAAGACTCACTAGCTCCGACTTTACCCATTAAAGATCCAACTTCTGACCTCAGAGTCAAATCAAACGCACCATAAATACCCAGAGCAAACAAAAACCACACAGACACCCCGGCTACCTCAGGTCGTCTCAACCATTAACTAACTACACTGCTAAGACCCTGAGATTATGACTGAGACTAAAAGAAGTACCAGGGAGAGATTTTAGCAACCTAGCATTTTTAGGAATTTAAAGTGATAAAACAAACCCTCAAATTAGGATTAAAAACATGTTTAGCATTTCTGGGCTGGAAACAACGGTCGCCAGCCTTTCTGAGCCAGATTCGGATGTCTCATCGTCCCATCAGCAGTTGGTGTTCTGTGCTTCCTCCGTCTGTCCATCAATCACTTACTCAGACATTTTTACGCCCACACGCTGTGAGTCGTATCAAGTGTTCATGCAGAAGTAGGTCATTTTCTCTTCCGCCGCCTCCCCATCCTTCGTTCTCCTCTACATCCTCCCTAACATCACATTTAACCGTTGTGAGGGAGTTCCATACGACAAAGATGGGCTTATTTTGATCAGTTTGCTTGTTGACAGGAAGCTCCTGATTGGCCGCTCTGGGGATGTTTCAGGTTTTGTTTTGGATAAAATGGATGAATAAATGTGGAGGGAGACTGGAACAAAACAACACTGAACATGTGAGAGATTTAAAATGAGTGTTGTCTACAGTCTGACCTCATTGTGTACAATAGAAAAATCTGAACTTGGGGATAATGAAGTAACAAAATGCCTACTGTACCATCGCAGGGACGTGTATCTTCCTAGGAAGGCATGGTTGGGGGAAATTAAATATTAAGTGTAAACCTACTAGCCTTTGGAAAACCTATTGTAATTGTTCATATCTGGTCATTCCGTTGTAAAACATGGAGAAGGATGAAGAAAAGAGAGGGCACATTTGAAGAATTACTAATTACTTTTAAGGGTACGGGTTTGGTTTGAAAAAGAAATCAGCCAATCAATGGAATCAAAATAGTGTTATTTAATTAAAAATGTTAGCAATTACTTTATACATATTACTATATTATTACTTTATCATTGGCGTGTTAGATTGCTGTGTTTATTGCCTGTTAATCTAAACTATATTTTTCGGTTGAGAAAAAAGAGTGGGGTAATTGGTGCCAAGGGGCAAACAGTGTTATCTAGAAAACCATAGAAGAAATTGGTCATGTGACCGCATATCTTTTTAGGAGGCATCCATTTCACTCATCCTCCACAGAAAGGAGACGCGTGGCTTGAGACGTAAGCACATTTAAGTTCAAAAACAATTTTTTTGCCCTCCAGAGAAATTTTTTTTACAATTAAGTTTTTTTTATTGCTGTTTGAACAATTAGAGACAACTTTGAAAGCAGTTCACGCATGTTTTAGTACTTCAGTAAGCTACACCATGAGTCTATACAGTTAGCATGATGCTAGCTCAAAACATCAGTGGTTTGTGCCAAAGGGCCTTATGATTGTTTACTATGTATTACTTTATTTTATTATTAATTGTTACATTTGATCACTAAAACTATGCAACATTCTTAATTTTAGACCAAAATTCGTCATACCACACAAACAGACGACAGACAGGGTTTCAACTCCTCCTGAGGAGCTGAAAAAGCTGTGAAAGAGGTGCAAGAGGGGAAGAGTTACGTTAGGTTGGAAAGGAGATGAAGATCTGCCAGATGTGGTCGGTCAACGGGAAACCTGACTTTGGAGTTCTTCACCAGTGGATGAGACAACTGTTCCCAGGGGGGACGGGTTAACCCTGTGTCCTAAGTTAGGTTCACCATTGTCTGGCAACTTGTGTGTTCAGACTCTGTGTGTCTTCTCATCTATCTGAGTGTCCGTCATTGAGAATTGTTGCGATAGAAAACAGAAGCTGTTCCCTTCTCACCTTTCCGTGGTAGGCACCGCTGTTCTTGGCCACGGCGCACTGACGGTCCACCAGGAAGCAGTACCTCCTCCTCTCCTCAGACAGAGCGTTCTTGTAGCCCTCAGCTATGTAGTTGTCCAGCTCGCTCTGCTTATTGCTGATGGCCTCCACATACTGGGGAGAAAAACGCACAAACAGGGAAGAAAGACGTCATCGAGGCCTTTTTCTACTGTTAAAGTCACGAGGTTAGTGGGCCAAATATTACAGCATTACAACATTGAATAGATCTAACAGCATGAGGAAAATGGGTCATAAAAAACACTTTAAAGAGCATCTGCTTGAATGAATCGGCCCTTTTAGAAGAAGCTTTGAACAGCAAATAACAGGTTTGGATCGCCCATCAAATGCCAATTAAAACAGATTAACTCCTTTCTGCTGCCACATTGAGAAGTAAATGGAAATGTTGCAACAGATCGGCCCTGAAAACCATAAATCTTAGAAGAAGTGGAGCATTTAGGATGTGATACATCTTCATTTGTGTCCTATATTCTTTTTTCCAGCTTCCAACCCCATTCCCCCTCCACCAGCTCGGTGTGTCAGGGACCAAGACGTTCTCTCTGCACCAAAGTAAATCTGCTCGTCTTCATCAGGAATCACAAAAGCAGAGGTAAAAATGCTTCAGAGCTAATTTTACCTCAGGTTTGCTCTTTAAGTTTTTCCATGCTGTCAAACAATGTGAAGGAGCATTCTCCGAGTGTCAGACAGCAGTGAGCGGCAGAACGAGGTGTCAGTGGCGGCGCCTGGGTTGTTTACAGAGAAAACCAGCAGCCTACGCACCGTTATGCATGTCTGACTGGTCCAATCTAGCAGCTCAACGCAGCCTGCATGAAAAAAAACAAACTGATGGTGGCAAGACATGATTCTGCAGAGGTCTTAAGTCACCCAACGCAAGCCCATAAACAACATCACATATTAAGCAACACTAGAGCTGCTAATTAGGAAACTATTGAGCAAATTCATACATTCATTAGTAAATGTCTCATTTAGCTCAACATCCAAACCAAGAGGCCATTTTATAATCAAGCATTAGAATTTGGAACAGATCATTAATATTTACAGCCAGATGATCTTTTTGCTTCCATTAAAACTATTTTTTAACTTTAAAGTGAAAAATTGCATAAAACTAATTCAAATGTTGAGTGTATGTACATTATAAAAATAAAGAAAAAGCAAAAAATCTTATTTTTTTCTCCATGTGATTCTACAAAACTGATTTTTCAGCTAAGAAATTATTCTAATTGTACCACAAGATTTAATAACTTCTTTTATTTGAAGATGTGTTTAACTTTTTGACGGCTGATATAAAGTTGTCTGATGGGGATTTTCCTCAAACATACTCCTTTTTCTGAGAAGACGTGCAGCAAAGATAAACCAAATTTGTCCTTAATTGTTGTAATTAAAGCTAGTGCTACGGAGCATCGGATTTCCAGCAACGTTCTGGATTTGAATTCAGAGCGAAAGAGAGAAAAAAAAGGCGAATGGAAAAGAAAATCTACTAAGTCTGTACACTCACTTCAGGTGGTTTTTAATTGTTTGTTTTAACCTGGTAAAGATTAAACTGATGCGACTGATCAGTTATTCATTGTCTCAGATAAACTCACATGATTAAATTAGTTCCTGATAGAGAGTGCTCCGTTTTTTATCTCATGGATGTCCGCCATGTTTTTTTTTTGCCATTGTCAAGGTTTGTTTCTGGTTATAAAAACTGGTTATAATCAGTTTTAGACCAGTCAGCAATAACCTCTCCAACCCAAGTTTGCTTTTTTTCCTCTGGTGAACGGGAACCGTGTTCAGATAATAAATCCACGTGGTAGTTGGAGTCTAACTACAGGACTAAGAGATAAATAAAATGAAACCACCAAACACATGAACCAAGAAGAAATGTTTCTGGGTGGCAGACCTGTCCAGCCTCCTAGATTAAAGTCCCTACCTGATACCAGTTGCACAATGATCCAGTTTTGTAATAAAATGAAGCAGAAAAACTCCACCATGTCCACCAACACAAATCTGTAGTTTCATTCAACAGCAATTTAATTTTGACCTGCAAGGATCCAACATGTAGAGATCAGCTTTTCTCTGACGGGACCTTGACGACATTATTACCTTCAGTATTTGTAAAAAAGATTTTCTGAATAAATTCTTAAAGATTTACAGAGATTTTCCTTTGATACCTGCACCTCTCCGTTCGCTACAATAAACTCTTGCTGTCCTCGGCCTCTTCAGATGACGAGATGTTTAGTGGTTTTCAGGAGGGTGACACCCTTCCACTGGTCTCTCCAGCCCTTCGTTGGATCTCTGTAAAGAGTTTTAACCGCTTGGTCTCGACGATGAGGATTAGACAACAGATGAAGACGCCCAGTAAATAATCTCATCCTCTCTGTCTTCTGTATGAGTTTGTTAGCCATCAGCTGAAAAACCCACACTCAGAAAATTCTGATAAGTTATAGTTAATTAGGTTTTTATTAATCCCAATTCCTCCTAATGGTCCTGGAAACCGGGAAAGACTGACATAATCCCTACAGCGTCAAGTCGTAGGAGAATATAAATAAAAATGTAAGTTAAATAACTCATTGGCCTGAGTCTGGACATTGTTTTTAGCTTCGGAGCACACACTGATCACCCACAGCGAAGCATCTAATAACAACTAGCTACTACAAAGAGGAAGATGAGGGCAACTAATGAATCTAGTTGTGGAGGATGTGCAGTTTTCAGGTATGAGTTCAGCCCAGTGTGCAGAGGTTGCTCCAACCATGAGGTGCTGCTGGTCACCAGGGCTGGCTAGTTCCCCCTCCATCATCCCTCAGCCAGAGGATGAGAGCTGTAAGCAGCTGCGAGTACATGCCGGACAGGAGTCACGAGGAAGAATTCAACTGGTTTTTACTCTGGAAATCACGCCTGAACTTTGTGTGTTAAATTCCTCCGGACAAACATTCATGCAGGCGCTGACGAGGAAGCAAAAGACCAAGAAGGGAGAATAACTAGAAAGCAAGTAGAAAGCTGTCAAACTGGTCTGTGTTACCTCAGGCAACTAGTCTTCCTCAGCTGGGATCAGGTTAACAGGTCTATTCACAGGGTGGTCATTAAATGTAATGCACCGACTTCTGTGCCATTATATTTTTCTTTTTATTCCCCACAATGTCATTGGACACACAAACATTTATGGAACACAATCCTGCAGTGTTTAGTAAAATAACGAGGTCAGAACGCGTCACTTTGTGCATACAATGTAGCTTTACCACTATATTAAATGCAGCTTAATCCGGTCACGCTCAGGTTTAAAGTAGGACATTCGAGTCGATCTATCCACCACAGCGTTGCTCATTTTGGATTATTCATGCATCTTCAAAACATCCCGCCTGCAGCAAACTTTGTGATAACTTAGATATGACGTCCTAATGAGATTCCAGCCAGCAGCCACGTTTGGCCAGAAGCTCGTTCTTCACACAGTCGGCTGACAGCGAGCTCCATCAGCATGTAAAACGTATGCTTGGAGGGGACGTGTGTCCAGTATTTATCGACTACTTGCACATTCAAGATGGTTTGAACCGCTGCTGTAAAGTTTAAATATGTCTTAAAGTTAAATCAGCACACTTGTAGAACACATTTTCTTCAGGTTAGCCCAACCTCACCGCAGATAAAGCTAAAACACTGCAGCTGGATGCAAATTCATTTAAAGGTTCTAGTTATGGTAACAAAAGTTTAGCTGCTCCTCTACAAAAGCTTGAAATTATTGATTTGTCTTGAAACTGACAAACTTCTCCAGTATTTCACAGAGAAGACTGAAAACAAACAGCTATTAGGGTGAAAATGACTATGATGCGAGCTCACTGCAGAGCTTCCTGCCTTCAAGATGAAGCACATTTAAATCGACTCGTTAAAAGCAACAATGCAAAGTTTACTGGATGGTTGCAGAAGATCCTAAATGCTAGCTGTTCCCCTGGAAACAACGTCCATGCATGCATCTAGAGCTAATATAATGTTTGCTTTTAGTCTTAGCTTCAAACATCTCTTGACAGAAAATGCACAAAAAGCTGCATAATCCACTTTTTATTTTAACAGAATTCCTAAACAACAACTATACTGACTGCAATTTAGTTTAAATTAAGCTTTAAAGTCCTCCCCAAGCAGTACAGACTTCACTTATCCTTGTGAACAGTGACTGTGATGCATTAGTTGGTTTTATAGCTACCATGCAGCAGGAGACCTTTTTTTAAGCTCCCATCATTTAAGATCAGCAAGAAGAGGAGGAGGGTTGGGATCTTGGTGCGCCAGAGCATCTGATTAAAACCTGGACAGTGGAGGGATGCAGAGAGTATGGAAGCTGCTTTAGTGAAGGAGAAAAACCCTCATTATGTAGAAGGAAGACCACAAACATGCTCATACTGGGAAGCTTGGACCCAGATCCATGCAGCATACCCCATATTGGGCTCCAAAGAGTCGGTCGGTTCTGTTCCGTCACCTCTAACTGCCATCACAGATCCTGCCAAATCCCAATTCCCATCCAATATGAAGCTCGACAGGAATCTGGCCACCTGAGCGTGCACCATCTCTCAGTGCGCACTGAACTAAGGCTGCTCAGGAGGTCCACAAGCCAAAAAAAAAAGGTACAAAGCTGCTTCAACAGAAGGTAATGGCAGAAAGGAGGAGGCAAGAGAATAAATTCATTTTTACCAAAAAGATGAAGGATAGCGGACCCGCCGCTCAGCTGAGGATGAAGTCTTCATGTTTAATCAGCCACTGAAGCCCAGAGAGCCTGCAGGACTCCGGGCCTGCAGCTCCTCATTCTGCAGCTCTCCGTATTGATTTCTTAAACAACTAGCAGGCTGCCATGTTCGTGCTCGACCAGCCATCCATCCCAGAAAGCCTAACAATTACACAAGAACCACCCCTCCCTGCTGCTGCCACAGAGTCCTGCAGGCTTTCCACTCGCCCTCGGAAGCCTCGTCATCAGCAGCAGCAGGCGCTTCCTGTTTCATATCATCCACCGTTTGCCTTTGGAAGGCCCTTGGAGACTAAAAAGAATCATTTTGGAGATTTTGATCATCTAAATGAAGAGAACGCGGGAGAGGACTGCTTGTCTGCAGGTGCAGAAAGCCAAGACCAAAGTTTCAAAATACATTTTCAAACGTTTCTCTACAAAGTTTCCCTGAAATGGCAGATGATAATAACACGTTTCTTTTATGTCTGAGGCTCTGCTTCTCTTTCTGAGTGGACTGCGGCTTAAAAATGTATTTAAACACAAAAACAAATGAGATTTTAGTAGATATGACAGCTGATGTGGCAGAGTAACTTGCTGTGGAGAAAACTGGTGCGGCCTCTGTTGGAGGGAAGTCATTAAGTTGGTGTGTGAAACCCTTTATTCACGGTTTCATTGTGACTTCAAGTCCGTCAAATTTGACACCTTAACTGCTGAAAAGAGTCCAAATACTTGAACTGACATGTTGGAGAGAGAAAATGAAGCTGGAAATTTCAACCATCCTCCGTTCTGGTTAGATGAGCTTCTTACACCTGCTGTTCCTCCGCCCGAGTCTTCAACAGGGTCCTTAGGGAACTAAAACTCAAAAACAGCCTTAACAAAACTGATCTTTACCAAAGGAACTAAAAAAAAAATGTTTTTAAATCAAAGCTAGCTAACTTAAAGATGGCTGCACAATTACGTTTACCTCTTCACAAAAACCCCAAAACAAACAAACAAAGAAAAAAAACATAAGAAAAGTAGAAAGTGTCCATCGTCTCTCCATCAGGGAGCCGATGGGACAAACAGCAGCAGCAGCGTCTCCTGTGCAGGTTGTGTAAGAGAGCTGCCCACCATGTGTCACCACCTACAGACATGAGCTCAGAGACTTCGCCGGCTAATCACGCCTCCGCTGCAGCAGTTACCTGGACATGAGGATCCATTCACCCACTCTACAAATCAGACGTTATACAACACAGAGGACTAAAGTTACAGACTGAAAACCACCAAACGGGTTTCATGAAATGACCATAAAGCTGCATCATTTTGTTTTGGACCTGCATGATGTTAAACTAGCTCTGAGTAAGTCTCAGTCAGAGGCCACATCCCATCCTATCCCATCACAGCACTGAAGCTCAAATCCCAACAGGAGGAGGGAGAAGAGAAGTCAGCAGGAGCCGACTAAAAGTCTCTTGTAACTCTGACTTTAAGTAAAGATGGAGCGAATAATGAAAATATTTGCTGTTGTAGCTGAGCAGCAGGGTTTCTGCACCACATGCTGGTCACATTTTCTGCTGTTAAGCTGCTCGGCTCTTTCATTCAGACCACCCGAGGGCACAGACACATTGACTCAGACTGACCTGCATCTCCTTGTCTCCGTACTTGGACGGATGTTTGCTGCTCTGGCTCTTCCTGCGCAGCTTCTTCAGCTCGGCCTGGCACTTCTCCAGACTCTCCCCTTTGCTCTTGTGCTCCATCTGGTACTTCTTCAGCGCCGCCTGAGGGGGGCAGCACAAAGTCAGCAGGTGCACAGCAGAGCCTGCATGTGTCAGCATCCACAGGTGATATTTCACACCGACATTCATTTCAGAGCCGGCAGATTTGATTTCACAGCACGACTGCTGCAGCATCGAAAACAAAAAATTGCAGGAGGATTATTCTCGCTTTATTCTGATCATGTTTTATTGTTCTACAGAGACCAGAAATCTGAACACACACGGTGCTGTAAAGTCAAAAGTAGCAGGTTTATTAAAGACTGTCAACAGCTATTAAAAAAAAAAAAAAAAAAAAAAAAAAAGAGGGGGGGGGGGGCTTCTCCCCCCTCCCCACCCCAGAATTTTAGGATTTTCCCCCCCCAAAAAAAAAAAAAAAAAACCCCCCCCCTTCTTTTTTTTTTTCCTGCTTATCGCTCCTGGAATCAGAGTGTTGGGAGTTTTACAACTAAAACAAGAAGGAATTTTGCTGTAAAACAAGAACAAATCAGGTAAAAGAGGTTGAAAACTGATCAAGGACTCGTACTGACAGCCTGCTATCAGACTCTTTGTCTTCCGACTCAGCGCTGACGTTAGCCATCAGGCCTTCGGCTTCACTCCGGCTACATGGTGTTCCATGTTAGCAGGTTCGACCACGTGTCTCTGCTGCAGCTGCAGACCTGAGTCATCTGGGTCTCAGCTGTTCTCAACAAAAACGCACAGCTGAGACATTTCTGGGCTTCATAATCTTCAATTTTCTTCTGTAACATCCGTACGACGTGCAGCCAGCAAATTTATGAAATAAATACAACTAAAACTTGGGTTCTTCTATAATAAATCCGGTTTTACATTCATGTTGCTTCCCCTTTTTTTGCCTCACTGGTCACATGATCTGCATGACCTAACTCTGCCAACTCTACACAGACCATAAACCCCTCACACACCGTTCCACATGGTCCCCTCTGATCAACTGGTCACCATGATCCATCTGCTAAAACTTCATTTACAAATCCATCCTTGAGTTTCGGCCGTTACATTCATCCTTAAATTGCTTGTTTTTAGCATCTAACCTGTTTTACAACATTACATGAAACTGTTTTATTAGAGCTGCATTTAACTGTAACTAAATGTTCTTATGTCTGTCCAAACCAGGACATGAGGCCGCATGTCTCCATGGAACTACCTACCTATAACAAAAGGTTAAAATATATATTATTATCAAAGATACACATTTTAATTTAAAGTTGAAGTAAGTTTGAAAGGTAGAAACTGGGTTTTATGCTTGTGGCTCCTGGGACTTTTCTCCGTCCACCTTACGAGAATGTTGCCATCAGAAGCTGATTTTTCCTTGTGAAAGAAAAGCTGGGAGTTTTCTCTGGAAAAAAAAGAAAAGGAAGCAGATCTCACGTTCAGGTAGCGTGCGTCCAGCTCCACCTTCTTCTCCAGCTCTGTGAGCAGCTCGTTGTGGAAAGACTTGAGCTGCAAGACAAACACACAAACCGCAGGCATGACACACATGCACAACCACAGAGGAGTATTTTTAAAAGTGGGACGTGACGCCTGCTTGGTGCTGGGCTGCACGATGCGTGTTTGTGTTGTGCTCGGAAATGACACACCCAGAGGATTATGGGAAGATGATTGGCATGTAAACAATCTGCTTTCTCTGCATGTAAAACATGAAACGGAATGAAGTGAAACCGGTGGTTTCCCTGTGTATATGGACTGATTAAAGGTATGTACAACAAGGCTTCAACTCTTGATTCTATATATAATTTGCTAAAAGATTGCAGGCAGGCTGTTCTTTACTTCTTCTCAGATGACTAATGTTCCCAGAATTGGCGAAGTAGTCTTTTAGGTTTAAACAAATTAAATGATTTCAGACTGATGGCTGTAATTATCACAGAATCAATAAATTATACTAAAGTGAAGCTGCTGCCATCACAAAAGTGGAGAAAAACAAGAACCGCCGAAGCACACAGGCTTATTTTTAAGAATTAAACATGAAATTCTCTCGTGTGATGAAGAGACTACAAAGCAACAGGACCACAATCTGTTTGGCTCCCAAACTGGCAGCCTGAGAGCTGATTTTAGCAACAGCACCACCACATGCTCACCATCTCCTCAAGCTGGATCTGGATCTGTCTGTGCACTTCAGCCATCTGAAAGAGCACATCCCCTGCAGAGAGAAGACAAAAAGAAACAGAGCCGATAAACAAAGAGAGGGAGGAGGGAAAGAGTGTGATGTTTTATTTTTACAATGTCAGACTGCTACACAAATCGTGCGAAAACAAGGACCATGCAGCTACACAGAACAGATGAGACAGGTGTGCAGTGGAGGAGGGTGAGGCGCTGGACCAGATGCAGCGGACAAAACGAACAAAAATAAAACGGTGATGAAATAAAAATATGCCACACAGATGTAATGAATTAAAAAAAAAATAACAACTGAGAAACCCACTGAATGTGTTTAATACTGAAACCAAACTGCTGGAAGTTATGGGAGGTTTTCCATTCCACCAAGAGCCGACAATGCTACGCTAATGAACACACAGGAGCAGAACTATGAAAGAAATCTTAAAGTATTTCGTCTGTGCATTAACAAACTTAACAAGGGTGGGAAAATACAGCAAAAACAAGACCAGGAACAACCCAGAGCAGAGTAAATAAAAAGGGGAAAGAAAAAAGGTAAAATGACTCATGCAGTCAGGGAGGGGTGTTGTTTTAAAGATACCTACACGCTGCCTCTTCTGATTATGCAATGCGTTGTAAAAACAAACAAAAAAACAAAACAAAAAGGGACAAAAAGATCTAGTTTGAGCAAAGAACAGAAGGATAGAGACCTGGAGACAGTGACAGATCAAACTACCCCAAGAAAAGTGAGACACAGGACAAGTTTTTTACACAGAAAAACACACACACCATCCATGAGCGGGCCGATCTGTGCGAGTCCCAACTGATGCTGGATTTCCTCATGCGATAACTGACATGTAAATACCGGAATGTGCAAATGTCACTGGTCTTTATCAATAATTCTCCAGCTTTCTAAAGGACTTTCAAAGGTTTTCTTTGGACGTTTTCAGCATTTTTACTGATCTTCACGCCAGTTCTGGTTCCTGACTAACTTCCTCTTTATTTATTAAGCTGTTTAACTCCGACACATGAACCACTCAAGCATGCAAAAGCTTTCTAACTCAAGGGATGGGCCAGTGTTGTGTTGACACATAACAGATAACTTAACTTGTTACTAGCAGCCTGTCAAAATTCCTATTTGTTCCCATTTGTTGCACCCCTGAAAAAAAAACAAAGATAAACTATCCTGACTGAAAATAGGATTTTAGCAGCAACAAGAACAAAACTTGGCACATCTCAGCGTGGTGTGCAGTGTGAGGAAACCGGACAAGTGGAGGAAAAATGAAGAACTAAACTGTCTACAGCAGATTAACAGGATCTAAAAGAGATGTCCTGAAGAAATGGGAACAAATCCTTATCAGAAATTGTCTCTATGGACGGGTGGCGGTCAAGAAGCCATTCTTAAGGAAGGGAAGCGGGGAGAAAAGGTGTTACATGACCAGAACTGGACTGAAGATCAGTGGAAACAGGTCTGATGGAGGGATGGATCCTCCCCAGAACCTGGACTTCAACATTATTGAAGCAGTGTGGGATCATCTGGACAGAGAACAGAACAGAAGGCAGAAACATCCAAAGAAGAGCTTTGGAAAGTCCTTCAAGAAGTCTCTAGAACTATTCCTGGAGAAAGAAAAGCAATCTTATCAAAGAGAGTTCAGACAGTGCTGAAGAATAAAAAATAAATAAAAACTCGGTTTTGCCTCATATTTCCCTTTGTAAACATGTGTATTTATGTAAATAAAAACAAGTTAGCATCTATTTCCTATTTCCTGGATAAATGAAGAGTGGCTTAAGACTGGGATGTTATTAATCTTTATCATTGCACGTCAGCATGAACTAAATTCTGACGACAACCCTCTGAAAGAAGCCATTTGACTTACAGTAAACTTTCCATTGTCTTATATTTACATCTCAAGTCTTACATGCATCTTATTCTTGTCAAATGTTATATGTTGCATTAGATTCCTTGTCTGTCTCTAAAATCCAGCACCAGTCAAGTTCCACAACCTAAGCAACAAAACAATTCACTAAAACTTAACATGTTTAATCATTCTTATGTTGCTATAAACATAAAACAGGACATTTTTAAAAAGCGTATCTTATAATCTAATAGAACATGCTGTATTATCTCTATCAGCATAAAGCAAAACTAGACATCTGCTGTAAAATTTAGCATGTTATAACTTTCATTATACATACATATATAAATGTATATAAATAAATAACTGGCAGATAGGTGGGAGGACACTTCTGAACATGTCGACAGACTGTGGAGCTGCAGCAAAACAGCCGAACACCAAGACCCAATTTATTCTAAACGAGTTCACTAATGTCCATTAATGGGTCCCGCCATCACGCCTCCTGCATAATGCATGCCGAAACCACACGGAATTATGTTGTTCGGCTTTTATCAATGCAGCTGTGCAGCGAGGTGTGTGGGGGTGTGTGGACCCGTGGACGTCGGACACTGGATTGATAGGCTTAATAGAAATGCTGTGGTCATGCTTATGAGACTCAGTTGGAGTAGAAGAGAAGTGAGAAAGGTCAGAGTCGGAGGAGGGGGCAGAGGTGGACTTAACTCACTAACTAGTCTGTAAATCATTTCTGATGGATGTCCCTTCCACCATTCATTCTTTATCATATCTGGATACATTTGCTGCAAAGTTATAAGATTTTAACTCGTGCACGATACGATCCCTACACAAAACCACAGATGTCACAGATACATATGAAACGTATGGCAGGAAAGGCTGTTGACCCATGCATGCAAACCACAGAAACACAAAGCAGTTTGGCCCTCTCATCCAGCAAACCTCCCTCCGTTCTTAGGTCGGACATCAGGGGCAGCGAGGCAGACAAAATGCACTGACATGTGCTTCCAAACTCTCCTTTGATTCTTGGAGGGCACCCAACACAAACTCCCATCCCGTCCATTAACAAAGAGCCACCAGCCATCGACAAGCTAAAGCAGCTCGACTGAACTCGATCACACACACGATTACACCAACGCCCGAGGGGCAGCTGAGCCCCGCACCTTACCAAAACGTCTGCTGGGCCATTTGCAGCCTCAAAGAAAAGTATTTCATGGCTGCAAAATATTCTGGTCACGAGAAGTCAGATTACAAAAACTGAGCAATAAAAGATGCATACCGAAGTCACTAGTGTCATATTCCACCACCACCCACCCAACCTCCCACTGCAGAGGTTGCTGCTTCATCGTACATCTGATACTTTGTGCACATCTTTGAGGTTTGTAAGGATTTTTCTTTGATCCCTAAATGCTGTGCAATGACAACATTTCTCTGATTTGTTTCCTTTTCTGTGGAGATGCAGCGAACGTCACAACACACGATGAGCTAGAAGTTCAATGATGTGCATCGCTGTCGATGTTTAAACTCGACGTGTGACATTTGATTTGGCCTCAAATGATTTTAACATGTTAGGACTCGACGCAGCATCAGGAACTGTCGTCTCAAAGCTTCATGTCTCAGGTCTGGAAGGTAACGAAAGTCAGATGAGGATGAAAAGAGGAGAAGATGAAGACCCATCTTACCAAAGGCCTTGTCCACAGTTCCATGGATAACACAGATTTTTCCCTCTGTACCTTCCATCAGGCATCTTTACGGCTTTGAGGCACTGAACTATGAGGAAAACTCCGTTGCTTGGATGCGCTGCAGCAACCAAGACTGTGCTGGCACGAATCTTAATGGGACTTTTAACATCTTTGCCTGTACTGAAGAACAAAGGCGCCACTACATGTTACGCAAACTATGTCAATTCCCAAAAAGCTGGGATGCTGTGTAGAATGTAAATAAAATCAGAATGCAGATTGTATTCTCTAATCTATACCCTCTCGGGGAAAATATGAACTCATTTTGAATCTGATGACAACATATCTCTAAAAAAGATGAAACAGGGGCAACAAAAGGCTGGAAAGTAATTCAAATAATCCAATCACAACCAACTGGAGGAGCATTTGACAACTGATCAGGTTAATTAGCAACAGGTTAGTAGCATGACCGGATAAAAGGAGCATTTCAGAGTCTCTCATGTAAAGATGTGCAGAGGCTCATCAACCTGCCCATTTTACACAGCGTCCCAACGTCTTTTCTTTTACTGTCAGCTATCTGATTGGTCCACACAGCCTAAAAGGCGGGGCTAGCTCACCACCTTCTGGTTTGGCTCCTGACCTTTCAAATCGTACTTTGTCAGATTTTTGTCATTTTTGTTTTCCTTCACAACTTAGGAGGGAAAACCTTGTGTTCATGTGGACATGATTATCACACCCAAAAGATTCAGATAAAAATCCAAAAACTAATTGTTTTACTATCAGACTAAAACATCTTTGATCTGATTACTCGTCTTCCTGTTCAGGTAATTGACTGACTAAACAGAGGAAAGGAACTGTAAATATAAACCACAATATTGTACATTGAACATGTATAAAGTCAAAATTATTATTTCATTCTTCAAAATAGCAGAATTACACAAAATGTAACTTTTTTCTAACTTTATTTAACTCACAAATGGTTAGAAACTTGAAATAATGCTAATAAAAGGATTATGGTTAATCAAACTATATAAATAATTTGGTTACACAAGTTACATCTAATGGTAGGGATTTGTTTGGATATATGTAAAAAGATTCCTATTAAAACTTTCCTAACAGCAGCACCGCCTGCTCATCTCTGAGATTGAGACTCACTTCAGTCCTCATTGTGTTCTGAAGGTCTTGTTTCTGGTCCTCTGGCAGGTCACAGTTCACCTTCAGAGCAGCGAGAGCTTCAGTCTCTCATCACTTCTCACTGAGTCGAGCAGATGGTGAATCAGCGGTCACCCTGCCACCAGCCGCCGCAGCCAATAAAATGAACTGCTTTGGATTTTTATGCTGCTTTATCACACGTTTGATAGGTTTCGCCTCAATTCTTTCTGTTCTTGTTGCATATTATGTATGATGTCTTCAGCCAATCCAGATTATTACTGGTGCAAATTAAGGCTGAGACAAGACCCAAGATGTGATAAAGGTGATTTATAATTTAACTAGAAGCACTCAGAGAGCACAGACCTCCGCCAAGCCATTGTAAATTTTTGCCAATGATTGTGGGCATTATATTTGAGTTAGAAGCTCTAATGAAAAAAATTATCTCCCCAACAGAAGAGAATCTGTAAAAAAAATCCCCCCCCCCCGGTGAAGGTAAATATCAAACTAATGACAGAAACTGCTCATGAAGAGCCAGCAGAAAGAGTCTCGGCTCTCGTTCCTATCAGGACATTCGGACTTTGTCCTGCAGGTTTTCATTACCTGGAATCTCCCCAAACTTCTGGATGTTCTTGTTTTGTTGCACCCATCTAATCTAAAATCCCTCCCCTTTGCATTGTGAAATATGGGACTTCTACTCAGCTGAAGTAAGCTGCTTACTGTTAATCAGAACAGATCCCAACATCTGAGGCTTAAAGGGGAGTAAAGCACATTGTTGTCCACACTCAGAGTGTTCAGGTGGGTCAACAAAGAACAATTACTGCTTTTTGTTCACAAGACGACCATGAATCTTTTTTTTTCTCTGATTTTTCTGGAACGTTTTGTAAAACAACATTTGCAAACCCAGCTAAAAGATCCCCGTTGTTAAAAAAGAACCAATTGTTAAGTCTTAGATTCAGAGAGAAAAAGCAAGCTGGGAGAAAATAAGCACCTTACAAAAGCTTCCAACAAACAGCTCACAGGATTACATCTTAGACATGACCGAAGTCCATTCTACAACTCAAACAACCCGCTACCCAGACACGTTTGTGTGTTTGCAGCAGAAGCAGATCCAACTGCGGCCCATTATTCATCGGGGCGCGCCCAAGGACGGCACCAACATCTGGGTTTATTACCTCGTCTACTTATCATGCGGTTCTCGAGCTCAGCAGAAAGCGGGGGCGAGGGGGGGGCAAGCCAGAGTTAATGGCCATGTGAAGGAAGGTGTTTTATGCAGCACGCGTCCCTGCAGGGACTGTATTATAGAAGCCTGAAAGCAAGCAAGCAGCTCTAATCCCCAGAAAGCTGCAGTGGAGGGACTACAAGGTGCTGCCGGGAGATTTGTCCTCCTCTAAGCTGCATGATTGACACCTTTGTTGTTGCACTCTTCTGGGTCTTTAGTTTAAACACTGGCTGTATTTGATTGTCTGCAAACACACCAAAAGGACACGTGCATGCCTTTTCTACACAAGTACACAAAATGTAGGATGGATAGCTACATTTAAATGTTTGGATCTGGAGTCCAACAATCCTGGGTTGTGCATGCAGGGATGCAGAAGCTCAGACGTTAAAGACAAGCCACCATCCTGCTCCACATGTTTGCTCATATCTGGCCTCTGCTTGACATCTTTATGGTTAAAACAAGAAAGATTTATCTTCAAGTGGGCATGAGGCCACAAAGGATCGATAGGATTGACTTTGTGATCACTTACACGGAGGTTGATGGAGTGACAAATGAAGACTGATTATCTGAAGCAGAGGACGGGGAGGGACGAGAGGGAAGCATGTGAGGAATAACAGATCTAAAACTTGATAGCTTTTCGAGTTTTGACTCAATCTATTCGATTCCTGGCACCCAGCTCACCATGTCAAGACACTAATTAGGCAAAAATCAGCAAGTAAAGATTTTGTTAAAAACCGTTTTGCTTCAGTGATCTGCCAGTAAGTCGGTCTCTGTCACCGTCTGTCTCTATGGAGCTGGCGCACTCAGGAAGACGGAGCCATTAAAATAAGGACATATTTGTAATGTGAATTTTAGGCTGTTTTAAAAGAGATGACAGACTAGAGATGTGTGTGTGGGATTCGCTGACAGCTTCACACTACTACATGGTGACAAGAAGTTAATAATGAACTGAGAGGTGCCACGGTGTGTGGGTTATTACATGTATTAACATTTAGAAACCCTTGAAAATCTCCCAAGAATGGAGGGGAAAAAACAGGGATAGAAAAGTCTAAAAAGACTCGTTTTGCTGCTAGCGTGCACTTCTGCAGAGCCCCCTAGCAGAGCATGTGTACTTCACGTCATTATAAACATCATTAAGTCGCCATTTGGCTCCAGAACAATGCAGCACCTCGAGGACATTTTATAGTCCAACTTATTATTGAAGCACATTAACAGCTCATTTGCTAAATCAAACATCTACAATCCCTCACGGGTCTGCCTGTCGCGCGACCTGTGAAGCCTTTTGTTGACAGGACAGCTTGTTTTAAAGTGCTGATGAGGGAAGACTCGGGACAGGTGCGGGGGCATGTAGTGATGAATGGCAGGTGGGGGTGATTAAAGTGCTGGTGCTCGGGCGCGTGTCCTTTGTTGGCAGCCAGGTTTTGATTTGGGCACAGACCATCTGACAGCTGCTAATGAACCAGGAACATGTCCCTTTCTTCCCCTTTCTTCTGTCTCTGTCTTCATAATCTGTCTCATGTTTTTCCTCTTGCTTTGAATCCCCCCGTGCCCACCTGAGGTGACTGGAGGACAAGGACTTTCTAATAGGGCACAGACAGTTAAAGAAAGCTAAATTAGCAGCATAGAGCCGCTCTGATGACGTGCAGACAGACAAGGGACAGATCTGTCCTCTATCACAGATTGGTCACTTGGGTTTTAGTGATTAAATAGTAGGCTGACCCAAGATGGGAATTAAAATACATGACAGACTGGAGGAAACGTCAAATCTGTGTCCTGCATTTGCAAAGCTGTAATGCCACACTCATTCCCAGACACCTCTGCTGTCCACCTATATAGTCTAGTCCAAAAGCACCCGAGGTTACCTCATCAGCTGCTGCTACAAAGAAGATGCTTTTTATTTTTGTCCCTGCTGCAGTTTGACTGGAGCGAAACCGGGAGGAGACCATTTCTACTTAACAAGTTTCAGCCGTTCTATGATGGAACATCACTAATCTCATCACCTCACTTGGTTTAACAAAACCTCAGAAACTTGGAGATGAAGGTGAACTTGGACTAAAAAGTTGCACAAAAACAAAGTTGCATGTCTCTTTGTCCTTCCCTCTCTGCTGTGCTTTAGCTCGTCCTACAAAGCCCTGTCTAAAAGGGGCTGTCGTGCACCTTTAGACCCAAAACAAACCCATTTTCACTCCCAGGAAATTTTATTAAACACCCACTAGTTTGTGAGCTGTGCAAAAAAAATGTCCATTGTCATCGCTGCTAGGTGCACTGGATGCTAGAATATTAGATGAAGACGGCTAATGCAGCTAAAGTCATTAAGGTGTGATCATTGGAAAGCAAATTTTTCAGTTTGTTAAACTCGACATTAAATTTTTTGGTTCTCATTAATAGCACTAATTTCAATGTCTCACTTCTGCATATTGATCAGAAGATTTCATCTCAATACGGTAAATCCATTGGCTGGTAAAATAGCTGGTTTAGTTGGTGTCTAGCACACGTAGCATAGCAACCGCCGTACCAATGCAGATTCTATCCCGACGTCTCCCTGACTCCACTTTCACATCTACCTGCTGAACAATAAAAGGACATTAGAGCCCACACAAGGTTAAATAAATAACAATGTTTAAAAAAAACCTATGTATAGCACACACACACACACACAATATGCAAATACCATCTCACACACGTTTTACAATTTTCATTAAATTTTTAATGACATCATGATTAATCAACTAATCGATTTTGAAAATCGCGACCAGTCGACTTCAAACATCACCTGAAATGTCCATCATTAGTTTCTAGAGTGCTGTGGTATTGGCTTGGCTTGCTCATGAGCAGTGAGCAGCCAAGGCACATGTAGAAATGACACCAGTTAAAAACTCCACCTGACTCTGATTGCCAGTTCTTTATTAATGCACAGTGGAATTAAATAAAGTTAGAAGAAGTAGAAAGAGCAAGAGGGACAGCAGACCAGCTGTCTCATGAGGCATTGTAGAAAAGTTGAAAAAAGAAAAAGCTGAGCTAAAGTTACATCCCGTAGCATACAGACTTATCAGCCGATGATCTGGCGATTTTCAAGGCTGAGCCCAGTCATCTCAGTGGGATGAAATGTGTGGGAGCCCGAGAACGTTGTCAGAAGGGGGATGACAAGGCTGCAGAATAGAAAAACGGGAGGAAAAGAAAAAAGTCCTGAGTGAACCCTGGCTGAATTCAGATTGGTTTGGAAGCTCGAGGGAAATTCTGCCTGTGCTGGCTCAGAAAAACCAGGGTCATTTCAAGGTCACCGGTTTCTCCTCAGATTGAGCCAAATGAGATTTCGAGCGTGACTGAGATGCAGAGACAGGAGCAGCGGTGGCCAATACCAAGATGAATTTATCCGAGAGATGCTCGGTGACGCAATGAAAAAGAAAAACAAGAAAATGTTTTAATGTCCAGTTTGGGGAATTTTGATTATTTCTGTTTTCTTTACCTTTGCTTCAAGGAGCAAGTGCTCATATGTCTGCTGCAGCCACATGTGGTGATGAAACTACCGTCTCAAACGGAGGATAGTGTTTTCCTGAGACAAATAAAAAGACAATTATCCAGCAAAAGCCGTTAAATGAAGACCACGAGAAGAGACTTTCATCTTTTTGATCCATCAAGAGTCTCACTCTCTCCTGCCGGTTGCCCAACCAGTCTGATATCACTCACACAGATCTGAAGCATCTAGCGTTTAACAGCACGCTGGACAACGTGAATGAAAACGCCTAAAATACCAACACAAGACTTTTAAACTGTTAATTAAAAAGGGCTTTCATTTCCTGAACCTTGTGAATTAACCTCAAACTGGATGTCTTGCTCAATGGAGGAGATTTTTTCATTATTCATTTTTTTCCAAAGGATTAATAAATTTTAAAAACCTGTCAAATATAAAACGTTCACTGCACCAGTTATGTCCTCATTTTAAGTGACAGAAACAAAAGAGAACAGCGTCCCATCCCTTGGACATTAAGGTAAAAAAGAGGGGAAAATAAATAAAATTAAGCTTTACATAGATTTTGGATCTGGTTTTAGAAGCGAGTATCGCCACACTGTGCATAATACGATGATGGCTAAAAAGATGCTTTTCTTTCTATCTGTTCCTTTTCACTTCTGTGCTACAGCACAGAGTTCCACCTCTGACCAAAACTGGATGCTGGAGCCCTTATAAGGTGAGAGAGGGGTACCGGAACTGCAGGAGCTTCCTATTTTTTATCTCAAAACTAAGCCCATATATAGTATACGGAAGACCGACAATGTCATTTTCAGTCATAACGACATCACCGACAAACCATTTTTGGGCTTAGGATGGAGCATCGTATTCTGTCTCTCCTCCTCCAGAGCAGCTCTAGTCAAAGCGTTTCACTGAATCTATTTTTAGAAACGTGTGCAGTCGGCGTGTTCTCCCAGGGCTGCCTGAGCTCCCACATCAATGCGGGGGTGTTTGCAGACAGCGAGAGCAGTAGTGAAAGTGGAGCGAATGAGTGGGATGAGACTCCGCTCTGCAGCGATGGCGCATCTCATCTCTGCGCAGGGTGTCAAGCAGCAGAGCAGTTGGTCAAACTCTGACAGCGTTATGTAAATTAAGAATAACTGAAACAGTGAGGCATCATTTCCTCTTCCTGTGGCAGCTTCTCATGGATGCCGGGCATCAGCTGTGCAAAGTGATGAGCAACGCAGCTATCTATTAATGCGTGTCCCCATGTAGAGATGCAAGCGTTTATTTGGGGCCATACAAGAGATGTGACTTTTTTTCCTTTACTCAGTTTGATTACTGCCTGCTTTGGCATTTAATGTCAAGTTCCAACAACAGCCAATGTGCATATTTGTGAGTGTGTATGGGGGATGAAACACCACCCTGTCCAAGTGTTTACAGACAGTTCATGGATTCTGCCTCATCTGCTCCAGGAGCAGATCAAGGAGACATTTTTAGAAACTTTGTTTTCTTTATTAGCCACGCCTCTACAGTTCTTCACTGAATTCGTACGCATCGAATTCTTCCGTGCAGTTATTGCATTAACAACAGCTAGCGACTCCAATTCAAGCATGTTGGACCCATGAGTTGGTCTTTTTTCTTTGTGTGTCTCGATTTAAGGCCTACTGGTCTCGATTGTCCGCAAATTATCCCACTTACTAAAACGTAGGTGAGTCTGAATTAGTCCTGAACTGTCAGACACCCAGAAATTTGCCACAAAAAACTTCCATGGATTGTGCTGTTCAAATTTCTGGAAGTAATCACATAAAAACTAAAATATTGAAGTGAAATGGTAAAATGAAGCAGACTGAAATGGTGGTTTTGTGTCCATGTGCTAAGAAACTGATTTAAAATTGTGTCGTTTGTCCATAATATTTTGGTCCAGACTGGCAAATATAAAGTGGAATAGAATGAATAGTCTACCAATGCCAGCGGCCAGTCCTCAACCAGTGGCATTGACAGATCAGTTATAATGAAAAGCTGCAACAGGTTGACACACCTGTTTGCAAGTTTGACCTCTGCAGCTTTGTTCACAGTGTGCTCTACTTGTAGGGAAAACTAGGTTGTTATGGAGCTCAAAATGTAGTAAAATCCAGCAACTTAACTACAGCTGCAGGATATTACAGAAAATGAGGGATATGCAACGTCATTTTTGAATATTGTAATGGTCACATGACTGCAGATTGTAAAACTTGCAAAAGAAAACTAGAATTCAGCTGCATTAGGTCACCTATCCTTGTCCTATTCCAAGCTAAAATTTAATAAGATATTGATATAACAAGAAGCCCTACATTTAATACTGGATCTTCTAGGTATTTAGATCTTATTTAGGAATAAATTCAGCTTCTTTTTTGTTGCGGCATTGCTGGCGGGCTTATTTATCAACACTGATGTTTCTCAAACCCTTCGTTCCTTTTCTCTCCGAGTCACAAGCTTCTCAACATTCTCTGCTCATGTGCTAATGCCATTAAGTGCTGCTCATTGTAAGCTCTTATTTCATTGTTTTCAGACTGAGGTGGCAGAACCTGTCTGCCAGAATTCAGTTCAAGCAGATTAAAGTCCAGCCCAGTTATTTCAGCGCAGCATGCAAAGACACAAAACCCAATTAAAAACAGACAATTACATGATGGACGATTTAACAAATCTGCCTTTAGTCCTCATCAATTATAAAGTGTGCGGTAAAGCCCTGGAGGGGTGATTGTCCCTGACAAACACACAAACACACACTGCGGCCACAGATCTGGTCACGACTGCCAACACCCATACTGGCCAAAAAGTAAATTAGTTCAAACTCGCATTTCTTTGCACACAGATGCACAATCCTTGTTATCTGCCAATTAAAAAGGCCAGTAGGCTTTAAAGTGCTTTTTCTCGTTATCTCAGAACAATGCGCTCAGTGTTTCCTCCGGCTTCTACTGGAGTAAATCCAGTCTTTCATTATGAAGGAAAAAGGTTAATGGGGGGTTTAAGTTTATAAAAGATCACATTATTGACCCAAAGAGGAAAAAAATGGAAATAATCAGCTCAACCACCTACTAATGTCTCCTTAACAGTACCCATGGGACCTGAGCTGAAACCTGAATCCCGCTGAAAACCAGACGCAACCAAGGATGCAACCGTAATGCAATATGCTAAAACCACCACAGAGCTGCAAGAACTGCTGAGGCGGCACCCCAACTTCAGGCTGCACACGCAGTCCACAGCTGCTATGAGCACTGCTGATACACGAGGACAGCATCAATCCACTCTGCTCAGCCTAGTCTGTCATTAACTGGAGGTGGAGGGAGGATCTGCTGAGTCACGGGTAGGCTGCCAGAAAAAAAAAAGAAAAACAGGCAACCCCTAACATGAATGCAGACAAAAACAAGATGCTCGGGCATGCAGAACACAAAAGAAAAAAAATGTGACAGCAAAGCTGATGGAGATGTGGATGTACAGATGGATGATGAGGAATTTGCACCCAAAGCCAGATGCATTTTATGTCATTGTGTTGCATAAAATCTAAAAAAGAACAAATGTGTGAATGTGCAGTTCGTGTGTTGAGCATTTATGTGGGAAAATTAAATAGAAAGAAATTCAGAAACACAAATATAAGGGAAGGGAGGGAAAAAATCGTTACACTAAGGCCAACAACCTCCACAACACTTTTAATTGGTTTTTCTTCACTCGGCTCTAAAACAGCGATTTTAAAGTGAATAAAAGAAATCTAATAAAAAAATTAAAAAATCACTGCTCAGAGGAAAAGAAACCAGCTCATCAATATTCACAATTCAAGAGAACACAGAAGGACGGAGGGTTAAAGCAGAGAGGGAAAAAATAAATAAATAATGGAAGTATCTGGAGGAGAGCAAGGAAGCACCAGTAAAGGTCTTCGACCATGAATAATGAAAGCAGCCTTTATATCGTCCTACTTGCCTCAGAAATCCCCGTTTTACCCTCCTCTCAGCATCCCTCCTCTACCCTGCCATTTCAGTCCACGCCTGCTATTTTCCGTTACACCGGGCTGCAGACTCGTCACACTCCTCGTCATGGGACCAGGTCTATGACTAAAACACAGTCTGCCTTTGTTTAACCCACCTGAGGGTCCATTAGTCTTTTTCCCAACTCGGGTCAATGCAGAGCAGAACCAGAACTGATCCAACCAAAACCCAACAACACGCTGAGTGAGAGCAGAGCGAGCTGACGGGTTTATTTTTAATGGAGAGATAATCTACCTCTGGCTAAAGTTATACTGGATACTTTTTTTTTCTAAAAATTGGAAACAAATAGAAGATGAAGTCTTATTAAATCAGGACGTTTCACTAAATGAACTGGAGGGAGGTTGTTGGTGAGCTTATTTAAAAGAAGAAATACTTGTTCGTGTGTGTCCAGTTCAAGTTTGGTCATCAGCTGCTTCTGCTCAACACCACGAAACATCCCCCCTCCATCCCACCAGGGGTACAACTGCCACTACGAGGACTCACCAAGATCCTTAGAGCCTTGGCTTTCGCTGGCCATCTCGCCCATCCGCACCAGAGCGTCGAAGTAGCCCTTTGCAGCAAATGTGACACCTGGAAACATGGAAGCATTGGGCATCAGATCAATGGTGCCGAGTTGAAACTGTCTTCTTCAGCTCTGCAACCATCCCCTGCAACCCTGCCCTCCCCTAGAGAGGTAAGGTTGGCCATGGGAAACAAAGAGGGACAGGCGATGATGGGGACCAAGCAGGAAAAGAAAAAGCTCTATGGAGGCAACTGCTGAAAGCAGAAAGCTGCAGACTTATCAAGAAAAGCTGCCTTCTAAACAAACTAATGCATGTGTCCTCTTCATGGCTTAGTTAACCCAAATACAAAGAAAATATTGTAACTGCTAACAGGATTTAAAATCAGTCTCAAGGGACTCTCTATTCCCTTCGTTGGGTTGTGACAAAGCATGACGGACAAAAGAATCAGCATTTTCAATTTAAGGCATCGGAAAGCTGTTAGTAAGCAGACATTCAGAGCAAAGGTAGCCGGTGTTACGATTATTCAACAGGAGAGGACACAAAAGCAGAGAATGAAAGGCTGTTCTTTACCTAAAACTAAATAGTCCACAAAGAATGCGGTACTTAAGTTTCCAGGTTTTATGGAGCCATATTTAAAGGGAAACGAGTGACTGAAAATGACACCAATGATTATTTCACAAACATCCTAGGACTCGTCTTGACTTAACTTTAGTTATAAATGGAAAAATTTGCTAGAGACTTAAAAGATACTGAAAGTTTATGCATCGTAGGATGGAGCTGTATGAAGGCTGACCTGCCTTTAGATGCTGGAATTCATGTCTGATTGGTTCAAGACCACCAGCGAATGAAACAGAAGGCTTCAATAAAGGTTTACAAATCAATGGCTCAGATCATGGTGACTGTTGACACACACTGCCCGTCTAAATAAAAAGCCACTAATATTTTGCTGGACTGCCTTTAGCTTTGATTAGAGCAGCGTTCTCGCGTTTCTGTGATGTCACAAGATTTATTTCCACCCAGTGTCGCATTCATTTTTCACCAAGATCTTGTATTGATGATGGAGGAGTCTTCTTCTTCTGAAAATGATGTCTCCTGTTCCCTGAACCACTCTTTAACAAACAATCTGAGCCCCATGAATCCCGGCATTGGCATCTCGGAATATGGCCGTGCCGTCAAGGAAGATAGAATAACCCGCTTATTCAGTATATTCAGATGGTCAGCTGACCTCATTCTTTAGACACATAATGTTGTTGAACTTGGACCTGACCAACTGCAGCAACCCCAGATCATAGACACCCCCTACAGGCTTTTACAGTAGGCACTAGACATGATGGCTGCATCACCCCTCTTCTTACCCCGATGCTCCATCACTCTGGAACAGGGCAAATCTGGACTAATCAGGCCACATGGCCATTGCAGAACAGTGACTCAGGCTTTAAAAAACAGGGACAAGCTGGCCTCAGGCAGAAACGGCTAATTGAAGCGGGTCAGGGGTGACCCACACACGAGCTGACAGCATTGACAACAGCGGACACATGTCCAGGCTGGAGATACATATAGATGAGGGCTGGGTTTATTACGGAGCTGTCAGGCTGATGAGTGTTTGCGCTTCGAGCTGCCACAGAAATCTGGTTGAATCCCACAGAGGAGGGAGATGAAGCACTCACATGGACAAACAATAGAAATCTATTCTGAGTGTCGTCCACAGTGACACGCAGACAAGCCAACTGCTATGCAAGTTATTGTTCTGGAAATGAAGACTGCAAACCCACCGAACAATTTCACAATGAAACCACTGAGACAACCTCTCTTCTTTAAAAATAAATCAGTAAATCTTAACACATGGGTGCAACCCTCTTTGGTAAGCTATGACTGAGCAAAACCCACGACTTGTCTCCGGCTTTGCTGGAGCCAGCTGGAGTTGAGCCTGGGTGGGATATGAGAGAGTAAGGGTGAAGGTGAGCGGGACTAATCTCAGCGATGTCTGGAGATATCTCAGCTGGGAGGAGAGCAGGCGCAGGTGAGACAGGATTAGCTTGAGGAGATGCTTTACTTGTCTGTCAGCTGGAAAATGACAGAAGGAGACTAAAGCAGGTGAAAGGGAAGGAGGAGGAAAAAAATAAATGTGGAGGAGAGGCTGCCTGGTAAGAGGATTAGAAGAGTGACAAGAAGCCAACACAGAGCCTAAAGTGTCCGCAGAAGTAAAACAATGATGGAAGTCTAAATTAGCTGAGATGGATGAAATTTTGCCCACTGTGCTTATTCCCATGCTAGTGGCTGAATTCCTCCGATGCCTAACTGATCAGTTTGGACACAAATACTGATAATCAAACTAATTATCCAATTCTTGATGTCACTCCACAGGCTCCACATACTGCCATCGTGTCAAGGCGATGCGGACGAAATCAACTCCAACAGAAGCCGGTAGAGTCGGCTACAAGGCAAAGTAGCTTCAAGGTAAACTGGTAAACCAGAAAAAATCCATCCAACACACAGTAGAAAGTATAGGATGATCTACTTTGAGGCAGGACCTGGCCACTTTCTAATGCTTGGACCTGGCCGGGTATTTTGGGTGTCTAAACATAACCAGAGACTAAACAGAAAAGTGAGGGTTTTTTATTAAAATGTAGAAAATCTTGGATCAGAAAAGATTAATCCTGGTCTTCCGTCACGTCTACAACTCTGACATGAATCCCTACAGATCCTCCAACGTTTTAAAAAACACTAAAATTATATTATACATAGTTTCTTGTCTCAGTACTCAACTCAATCGTTTTAGATTTTTCTGTTTATTGCAAATTTCTGTCACAGTATGATTTTGATAAGCCAGCAGTCAATGAGATCACAGCTGAAGTAACACACACACACACACACACACACAGGCAGTGTGTAATGCACTGGTGATGACAAGTTAGACAAAAAACAGTTAAAGGTGTCATTTTGGAAAAAGTGAAACAAAGAAGAGTAAAAGATGATATACATATGATATGTGATATGATATACATTTGCAAACAGCTGATTACAGAGGTCTTACACGCAAGCAGCTTCCTCCAGCCTGGGGGTCTGCACCAAGCAGCCCACACTGAGCCCGAACGCTTTTACACAAACAAAACCAACCAAGTCAGGGATGCCAGGCTGCCACCAGTTCTACTCAAGGAACCAGCAGCCAAACCGGCATTTTCCCCACTGACAATAAGAAGGTCGCCAGGCGTCCAGCCCTGCATCGCCCTACTCAACACTCTCCCTCTGTGTCGCTGCCTGACATTGATGAAGTGTAATCCCCCCACTCAGGGTGTCGCAGGTCTATTTTTAGCCTTATCTATCAGTGGAGTGAGCCCTCCTTTATTGTTCCTGTAGAACTCTGAGTCTTCCCTGTATTCCCCCTCCAAGCACACAAAGGAAAGCGCTGCTCAAAGCCATCCACTCGGTACACCGTGCAGCTCCACTGTCACCTCACTTTCTCGAAAATCAATCAATAAATGAGCTCAATGGACATTTATGTAGCATTAAATCTAATCAATACCGACTGTGCCACTATGAACAAATTTCATGAAACACTGCAAGCTGCAGGATATGCAATGATCACAACTAGTTGAGTTCAATTCCTCATATTTTATTCCTTCTTCTCTTTTTCCATTGTAGCCAGTCTTGTCCTGGATACCGACTCGGCCTGTTCTCTTTTCCTTGGCCCCATGGGGGGATTGATGGGGGGGGTACCGTTATTCTTGTAACACCCCCCTTGTTCTACTTCCCACTGGCTTATGCTCCACTTAGCCCCTTACCCAAGACATTTCCTTTGCTTTGTCCTTAACCTTGAGCCTTTGCTGCAAGCACTGCACACCTCAGTCGCTCCATCTTCCCCTCTCATCCTCACAAGGGACCACGCAAACACACATGTGCAAGCAGCTAGAAGCGATGACAGAGGACGCACAGCAGGCAGACATTAAAGATCAATGAACTCGAGCTGGAGGGAAGGGGAGGAAGACGTGACATCACGGAGGACCAATCAGAAAACATCTACCCCAAACATCAGAAAACTGTCATTAAACAAGTTTATAGTCAGACCGTCTCTGCAGCACGTCACCGCTGTCACTTCTGGATCTCTAAACTTCAACAACACATTGTTATCCTGAGCATCCGTGTCATCACACCTCATCCCTGCTGGTGACTAATCAAGGGGATGCAAAACCAGAGGCAAGTGTCGGATCAGCTGGCCCTCTGCCTGGACCACTGAGGAACGGAAAAGAGACAGAGACGGTCAGATTACTCACTGTTGAGCGCCTTCTCGTAGCTCTTCGCCATGGCTATGAAGTTCCGTAAGCAGGGGTTGAACTGCTCCATGATGGACTGGAGAGAAGAGGGAGAGAACAGCAGGATTGGTTAGTCACCAACGCTAAACACTGACATGAGCTACAGTGACGGAGCGTCACTCGTTACTGGGGCATGAACACACAGACACACACGACCCAGTCAGCTGAGCCAACGAGGAGGAAGAGGAGAGCGGCGAACATCTATTTCAAGGAGCGCTTTTCCTCACGATGAGGATTGGAGGAATGAGACCAAATGAGTGGCTGGGGATTATATGTGTGTGTCATGGTGGTGGGGAAATGTTTCCTCACACCTCCCCTTCTGCATCTATTTAAAACAGAAACCTATTTGGCTGCTGACTCCTTCAGTGTACCAGCAGATTTGGACCATCCATCTCCCTGCACCTCACTGGTCTGTTGCATAACTCCTGATGACCGCTTCTAAAAAGTCTCAACTTACCACAATATGACTAAAATCTCACTTTCGATGCCGGTGATTAAAGTTTGTTATAGAGAAAAAGTTTGTTATATTTTCAAAGAGTGTGTTTCTGTTAGAACCTCATCACGTTGCTAAATCTTTTTATTTTTTTATTTTTCAGACATATGGTCTTCATACATCCAGTATGAATGTACTTCTCTCAAATAGAGTAAACCAAGTTCTGCCATGTCGGGCTGTACCTGGTGGTTGGATAAGGGCTTTATTTCTTTTGCCCAGACACCAGCAGGAAGCCTTTCATCACCAATGGTTCTCGATGCCCAAAAGAACATTTACAAATAAGGCTGCACAATATACTGAACAACATCTGGGATGTTGGTATATCAAAATACTACTGGCTGCACTTCACTGGACATTCTGATTTTGTTCCACATATGGATATTAAAGCGGTTAACACCCCTATGATTAGCACTTTATTCAATTATGTTTATAATCATAATAGTCAAAAATCCATCCATACATCCATTTGCCCCTGTTGATCCAATGGCAGGTTGCTGATGTGTCAGGTTCAGGAGGGGGACCTGGACACCCCTTTCCCCAGCTCCTACTGGAGATCCCAAGGAAGGGAGATTGCCATCTAGCACCTGGTGGTTGAGCATTGGCATGTGAGGCTCAGCTGGGCCAAACCTGAGAAGGTCACAGGTTGCCACCTCCACCTGCAGGGAGGATTTTGAGGCTGTGAGGCAAGCGAAAGGGGGAGCCAGAGTGGGACAATTCCCAACTGAGTTACCATTCAGAGGACAATAAAAGAAGAAAGTGGATAGAAGTTGACCTTTTTATTCCCTGCAGATCGTTTTTCATATGCATGCCATCTGTTGATGGATTGCTAGTAGATAGTTTGACTGCTCGGTGTCAGTAAAATAAAAAAGTCATCAAATCCAAGCAGAAAGAGGGAGAAGGAGTTAAACATCAAGAACAGCAACATTTAGAGAAATAAGGGGCATATTTGCTTCTTGTATGTTACAGTTAGAGAAAGCACAGCCAGGGCTGAATCACTAGAGCAGAGGTCACCAACAAGGGGACCGTGGTCAGGATTTGGACCCAGGACCTGTCCCACATGGACCCAGAGTTAAAATCTAAAATCTGACCTGGTGCTTTATTTTAATTGGCGCAACGTTTACAGTCTTTACGATAGCGGTCAGGAAACACACGGACCCATTGCGCATGAGGTAAGCCACAGCACGTGGCGCACTCAGCCAATCAGTGTGAGGCTCCCGGCGCGGCGGTAAACTGCCGCTAGATCAAACAAAGCAGGGATACAGACGACTGCGCCGGAGAACGGCAGCAGAGTTGCTAAATCTGCCTGTTATCAGCGACTTTGAGCTGGTTTTCTGTTGAATCTCTTGCAAATATCGTCAGCTGCGGGTTTTGGGGCTTGTTTTTTTCCTGAGAGTAGTTGCTTATTTGGGCTTGGGTTATGAAGCCCCTCTGATTCTCTCACAGCCGTCCACATATCGGACATCATCTTAGAAGAGTCCAGACTATTAGAGGGGGATCTAGGTCACAGTTTCTGATAGCCATCAGAATGTGTACCTGCACTATAATGAACTCAGACCTAAATACAAGTTTTCAAAACTATCACCTCCCCGTGGTCACAGATTCTGACGGGTCACAGATTTTGGTGGAACACCAGCACGTGCACGTTCAACTTCACTTGACAGAGCAACAGTGACGATTCCTGCAAATAAATAAAATGTGTAAAATATATATAATAAAGAGTAGACATGAGTGTATTGGAGGAACTCATCATGCAGCCCCTCAAACCCCCCTTATCCGTGAGGCACAAATTAGTTTCACTGTCACAATATGAGGAGAACCTCTTTAAATTTTTGTTGAATACCCCTGCACTAGAAGATACAGACAAGAAGCTGCGACAGGAGGGTTAAAAATGAGCAACAGTGTGGACTTCAACAAACACATTTACAGGGATATTTCAATCTGAATCTCTCCTCCGGGACAGATGGCTCAGCATCCGTCGGCACACAGTGGGTGGAGACCATCCACTCTGAGAACCAGCAACAAGCAGAGGCCTGAGGGCTTAAGAAGAAAAAGTCAAGAAGAGAGCATGTGATGGGTTTTACGGTCTGTCTCTGCGGCGATTCTGCCTCCCCCGTATTCCAAGCTGCCCTTTCACTTCTGCTGCATCTCTAGCCAAACCTGGCAATTTAAAAACAAGAAATTCTCTCTCTGCGACATGCTCTGCCAACTCCTCAAACTCTTAGAGAAGAACCAGAGGGAAGGTAAAGGCAGTGAGGGACGAGCAGCTGAGAAAGATTTTCTAACATGTCTTCCAAATGCAAAGACCTGATCTGTCAGATGGTGGAAGATGCAAACATCTGGGGATTTTTGGATCATTTTACAGCTGAAACAAAAGACTTAAAATGGGTTCTCTTCTAATGCCCACCAGCTGATGCTCAACAGTCACCTCGATGCAGCAATTTCACCAGAAACTAAAAGATTTGAATGAAAAATGAAAATAAAAACACTGACTTCCCAAAACACAGAAACACAAAGGATGCTATGACGAAGGGTGCAAAAAAAATAAATAAAAGAAGCTAACTGACAAGAAAATGGAGAAAGGAAGGATGGCTGTTTTTGAAAACAAAGAGTCCAGATATGTGTCCCCATGCATTTCTGGGGACAAACAGACCTATTTATACCCCAGTTCCCCCTCAGCTCTTTCATGTTCCCATCTCTGTTACATAAGGCGTCGCTGCACGCCAAAGCAAGTCCGCCTCAGCGCCTCAGCAGCAGTAAGGATGATGCAGCAATGCTTGGCATGAAGAAAGGGGACAGTCAAAAGAGGAAAGATGGGATATGGAAAGCAGCCCAGTTCTCCTCATAGTAAGGGCAACGTTGAAAATGTGTTTGCATGACTGTAAAATGAGTGATTTACCAGGTGTGGCATGCCGTCACCAGCAGACTGCATTCTTCTTCCTCCAAAAAAGGTAGAGTTATGTCTTTTTAGGACTCCGGCTGGGGCGGTGTTTTGTTGGAAATGGAGGAAATGTTGTGGCAAATTGGTCTTTACCACAGTTTCTAACGGAAGTTATTACACTGGAAGTGGCATCAAGGAGTCTTCATCGTTTTGTTATTGAGTTGTCAGCTTTCACTTGTCACCGGAACATGCAGCAATACATTCAAACATGTTCTTCACTGATGCACAAATCCAGAGATTTCCACACAAGATTGAAAAAACTGCAGAAGTCTGAGAAGAAATATTCATCCAGTTAAGATATTAAATCACCATTTACTAAAAACACTGCATGCACTATAATGACTAATGCATTAATATGCCAATATTCAACCCTTAAGAAAAAAAAATACAATCGGACCCAAACCTGAACCTGAACTGAGCCTCTTAAACACTCAAAAGATCTCCAAAGATATTCTCTCTCTTTTTTGGGGGGGGGAGGATCTCCACCACATGATGCAAAAACATGGACTGGTTGTTACACAACAACAGCTCTGATTACAGAACACACAAAGTGAGAGCAGCTGCACTTTCCAAGATCTTTACAAGTGAATAGTTTTAAATCTTCTAAACCTGAATGTGAGCTTTTAAAGATCCAAACCTAACCGTGTGTTTTAACCTCCTTACACCAACCTCTTCGAATTGGACCAAAATGGTCTGAGAGGACAACACCATATCCAAACCACCCACCTTTCTACATGAGCAAATCATTTGCATGCAGGAGTGTTGCCATGGAGAAAGATGCTGCAGGTGAATGACATCATTCGTGTGGTAACTAAACAACATAGGATTCCCTACAACAAAACACCTCACTCGAATGAAAAGTTCTCCATAAGCCTGTTAATGACCCGTCAATCTGAGTCAGGTGTGTCCAAAACCTACAGCACAGCAGCTCCCAAGGACTGGAGTTTGAGATCCCTGCTGTAGATGAAGGGAAATTGGTGGAAAACATACAAACAGTACTAGTATGCTGCCATGAGATATAGTTGGGAAATTAAATGTCACTTCATTTTGTCATGGGATAGATGAACGTCTTGAGAAATGCATCTGAGTGCTGGAGCAGAGAATCTACACCATTTCATGTTGAGGAGATTAGCGTAAAGACTGGAAAGGTTTAAACACCTGACCTGGTTCTAACTGAAACAAATCCCACAAAATATGTCAATAGTATGGGGAAAATAAACTTAAAATGTAAAAAAAGTTCCAAATGTTCCATAGAAGTGAATCAAAAGGAGGTTAAGGCTTTCACATCTAATACCTTTCATGTTTCATGCAGGAGTTGGATTGTTGTCTCCTGCTCACAGTAAAACTTAATGCTTTGCCCCAAGAAACTGATGTTAAATCCATTCATGAGTTTCCCCATCACCACCTGATCTCTAGCTGTTCTGGGGTGAATTTAATCAGATCATTACTGCGGCCGCTGCTTGTTTAATCCACACTCAATCAGTAGCTGTTCCTCTGGCGACGGGGACAGAGGCTGATTAGCATTCCGCTGAATGAAAGCCCACGTCTGAGTGGAAATGAGAGGGATTACACCGCAAACACTGCACTGCCACACTTTGCCTGTTTACTTCAGTTGTGTTTAAGTGACTCACTAATCACCGGAACCAGTTAAAAAAAAACTAAAGGTGCAGAACAAGACACGGGCCGCCTCATCACGTTGCAGCGTTGGTCCAAGGCTCACACAAGCGGGCTCGATCTCTAATGGTGATAACGGTGCTTTATCTGCTGTTCCATGCAGATTTCTGATCTCGGATGATGCATTGCTTCGACACATCTGATCTTCAGCATCACTGAGGCAGCATAAAAACCCCGGCTTGGAACTAACCCCTCAACACTTTGCCATGAAGCCGAGATCGTGATGCTACGCAAATCATTAGCCAAATCAGGAAATAAGAGTTAAATTAGCTTTTTGTAAAGGTGGGCAAAGCAGGAAGACAAGACCGTAGATTTATTATCAATAAGATTTAGACCACACAGAAAATTCCTTCATGACTCATCATCATCCAACCTGTCAGCGCCTCTGGAGTTAATACACCCATGAATGCAAAAATCAAATGGATTTATTCATTGGGCAAGTTCTTTTTATTTTCCAGGTGCTGTAAAAGGGCTGGAGGCAGGCGAACTTCCTCAAGCAATCTCACCCACCCACCCCACTTCACATGATCCATCACACATTAAACAGTTTTCTTCACATGGATAAGAAACTCACTTCTCATCTCACCAGCGTGGGGCGTGAAAACAAGAAAGAAAACATCTGGCAACACTTAAAAAAAACAAAAACAAACGCTCCTGTGGGTTTTTGTTTTCGACGGGCAGGACAGGCTGCTACATGACGTCCATTTCTGTGGGGAGATGAAGGTTTGAAAATGTGACGGCCTCAACATTCATCCTCCCTTAACAGCAACAATGAGTGTGTCTTCCTCCAAATAGAAGAAAATCTCACGAGTCTGAGTTAAGCTTTGAAAATCACCAGCTTTAATAAGGAAAACATTTCCGATTGGTCAGGCAGCCTGCCGGTAAACCGGTTTAACTAACATTTTTACCCATTTAGCCCAGTTAAAAACAACATTACCCATCACCCTACACTTTCCACAAGTCTACATTCAAACTTAAAAATTTAAGAAGAATATTTTACAAAACAAAAACAAAAAAAGGAGATAATATTTATTACAATCTCAGGGCTATAAACAGCAGGTGTACCAAAGGATGCAATCGCATCCAGTAAAGTTGGAGCAAGAATCTGGAGTGAAAGTGTGAACTCGGTGGTTGAGCGAGTTAAGGGATAAATGAGATGCACAGCATTAAAAGAGGAAGAAGAAGAACCTTTACCTGTCCGCTTTCTTTTGTGCCAGAGTTTAAAAACGCATCTGGCCGTAATTGTGCTCTTACTGAGCTTCAAATACGTTTACATCGCATTTGTGTTGCAGCTTTTAATCCACTCTCTCACAACCGGTGAGAGGGAGGAAGAGGAGGCAGCCGCCATGCAGCGAGGACAGAGTAAAGGCGGATTTATACTCGCGTCGCGTCTGCGTCACCGCTGTAGGCGCTGCGTAGCTCCGCAGAGGCCCGACACACACCTCTTACATGGAGGTTCTCCTTTGTGATTGGTCAGTTGGTGATCACATGTTTCTGGATATCCTGCGATGGACTGGTGACCTGTCCAGGGTGTATCCTGCCTTTCACCTGAAACACTGCTGGGATAGGCTCCAGCTCACCCCGCGACCCCTGAAAGGAACAAGCGCTACAGATACGGACTGACTGACTGTTTCCGGATATCTGGATCTTCCCACTGAATTTGTGTGTTGTAAAAACAATAACCAGTGGATCGAGTTGATGAGAGCCTGATCGAATTATTTCTTCGTTTTCTTCCACAAGCTAATAAAGACACGGAACCATACTGGACGCCATTGTTGTTCTAACACAGAAAATACCTACTGGAAATGTAGTGAACCAGAACTCCGTCCTAGTGAGTTTACCGGCTTATACCACCCCTACTGCCACCTTCAGGTTAGGAGGAGAAACCGCAACATGATGCGCACCCCCTACGCTTGAGTGCGAAAGCAAACTCACCAGCGTCAGCTACGCCGTAACCGACCGCACGCAGACGCTGCACGAGTATAAATCCGCCTTAACTGGGCATTTGTGCAGAACTCCGGAGAACGTGTGAGTTACTCTCCCTCATTTTATCCGCGGATGCGTTTCCCGGTGAGATCCAACACCCTAATAAGACTAGGTTGCGACAAGCTAGGCTTCATGTTTAAATTTAACATCATGTGACAGCTACACTCAGCTGTGAAGTCACAACTTTAAATGTTCAGCTCTCAGATTTTCTGTGGCATCAGGGTGAAACTCTGCTGTGTGCAGTACAGACATCATGTAGAGAAATGGCGTGCTGTGGTGTAAATAAGGTCAATAACATCAAACGGTTTAGTTTATCCTACAATGACAAAGCAGAAACCTGTTCTACAGGAAACTTCAGCGTTTTGGCTACGGGTTGCATAATGTAGTTGGTAAACGAAGCCGTTCAGATCTCAAATTTATGTCCTTGTTAAAATATAACTAAATTCATACTCGAGTGTCATGTGATAATCCTGGAATCTCTCATAGAAAATGTATTTCAGTGTGAACAGAAGCTGGAATTTAAAAGATTTAATCACAAATTACCAACGAGACTGCATTTCTGTTGCCTCCAGGCTAATCTGTAATGTTCAGTTTTGTTTTAAATTGTTAAAAAAAAAAGTTAAGATAAATAAGGGATGTCAAATTGTTTCACGGTGGTTAAGATGAAAAGAAAAGTGAAACAACAATGATTTGTGTGGCTGCAACTGAAGCATGACCCCCTTCTACCAGCAGCAGTTTGCTTAATCCACACAAGAGATGGGACTGAAGTGAAAAGTAACACAATCTGAGGTCATCTTTTACATTTTGAGGAAAAACCTGGTTCCTTTGGTCTAAATGAGAGTTTTATGACCCGTGAAGGTTCTCTGATGTCCTGCATGTGGGTGGTCACCATCACCTGCGTCTCAGTTTCCTTTCAGAGGAGCAACGCATTGATGTTTCCCCTCTGACGTGTTTATTTCCTGTTGATGCAGCTGAAATCCAGAAACATTTCTCAAAGTGCTGCTGTGACCAGAACGGTGGAATTTTATGAATAGATGAGAGGATGAGCCGGTAGCAGCTAACCCTCCACGTCAAGGTTAATAGATCTATCAGAGCAACAAGGCAGCGCACGGACGATATGTCCCACAGCGGAGCCGGAACAAAGAGTGAGGTTATACGAGCTATTAGCCATACAACAAGGGGAGGGTAAAACCGATATTTCTCTGCTGCGTTGACAATCTGTGGTGCATTCAAAGGCACACAGAAAACACATTCTGGTACATACAGCTTTTAAAACCAAACAATACCAAGGAGGAAAAAAACTAACAGTACTCATCAAAGCCATCCATTACCTGCTTTCCACACAGGTGGGCACACTCAGAGCTTAACACTGTGGAGAGAAAAAGTAGAAAACAAAGTGGAAATGAGAACATTGTGACCCAGCTGGCTCCGACATGACGGCGCAGAAAAAGGACGTAGCTGTGCGGGAAGGGCTGAGTCGAAACATACGCAAGCAGCAGCAGGCCCGCATCATGTCGAGGTGTAAATTACTGTAAAGCCAAGCCAACCGTGCGGCACCATTAGGACCTGCTGCGCCACGCGCTGCCAAACAGATTACCAGCTAGAGGAGATCTGGCAACCCCATCAAGGAGGGAGGGACATTCACACGGCAGGTGGACAAGTAAATAAATAAACAGAGTCAAAGCCAAAGGCTTCAGGATTGATCAGTTGTTCATTAGCATTTGCTCTCTTAACTAAACAGTCAAGAGACCTTAAAGAATTATTCATTCTTTCAATTATTAAAATTCAATGAAATGAATGATTCTGGTTGGTAGTATTTGGAGAGTCAACATCAATCTGACTTTATTCAAGAGGAAGTCAGCCACTTTGGACCATATCAGACTTATCATCCAGGGATGCATCACTTGCATCAGTATTGTTGTTTTTATATCGGATTTATTTGTTCTTAAGGCTTTACACACAGGAGAAACATTTAGACGTCAAAGTCTCCACAAAAACCGTGTTCACCAACATCATTACTGTTAAGTTTCCTTACGTAGTTCTCATCACACAACTAAATAAAGTCTTTCTATTCAGAATGCCACGGGACCTGGGAGCGCAAGAGAGCGTTCGCCATTCAACCATCGTGCAGCAACATCGCTGCATCAGTCGTCAACCAGACTAAAACCTAAACTTTAATTTAATGACAGGAGGTCCCCTTGACTAGCAAGTCATAGCCAAAACACAGCCCAGTGCTACATAAGGCCTCCCCGTTTCCATGACAACCACATAGCTGAAATGGCCTTTCCTGTGTTGTAGTGTGAACGACATCTCTTTTTCATAACCTGCCACCAGGCTTCCATCTCCCCTTGCAGACCAGTCATGAACGAGCCATCACGCTTCAGCTCATTGTCACACGCTCGCACGAGGCTTCGATGTTCGTTTATACGTACAACCACATGTGAACGGGTCAATTCCGCGGTATTCGCCACGTTAAAAATAATGGTTCAAAAAGGTATTTTCTCTGGTTAAAGTCTTGCTCCTTCTCTCCTGTTTTTATTCCCACACACCCGGATAGGATCGATACAAAAACAGGTTAAAAAGGAACCTTAACTCAACATTCATCATCATGATTGTCCAAAAATTACCATCACTGATTAACCAAGAGGGGCTAAAAAAAAATAAAAAAAAAAATAAAAAAATGGGTCAATAAATACTGTACCTCTCAAACCTAGAAAAAAAAGTGTGTGCTTTTAACAGGACTAATCAGGATTTACAAAACTGTCCCAGACCGTTGGTGGAAACCCCACAACTGGACCCAGCATCCCTGTCATCACATCCAACATCCATGGAGATCATCGGGCAATGACACTAAAGTCATGCAAATGCGTACAGGATGTGCAGATTCACTGTACAGAAGCTGCAAAAAACATCTCTGCTAATGTGACCCCCCCACACACACACACACACACATCACACACACATCACACACACACACACACACATCACAGACTGTATGCAAGAGCGATAAGCTGGTGGCATTATGTCCATTAGTGTGATGCTGCCGTCCTTCATTATGTTGTTTCCAGGAAATGGACATTATTTGCTTCTGTTCGTTCACCGTGACAATCACTGCACTAAAGCTGCTTCAGCAGCCTCAGGAGATGGCAATTCAGTGTCTGTCCGCAGTGTGTGTGTGTGTGTGTGTGTGTGTGCAAGTCATTCAATTTCCCTTTCAGATGGGTCCTTATCTGAAAGCAGAGGGGGAGTCAGCACCTCCTTTTCTACAGATGGGGCTTTAGAAGAAGAGGATGAGAAGGTGGGGGCACTTCCGGCACCATATATGGATGTGCTGGAATCCCCCCCCACCCACCCCACCTCTGACGTGACAGGGCCACCCATTTTTATTCACCTCACGTTCAGTTCATACCACAGGAAAGCTTGGCGGGGTGGTGGGAGAGGCAGGAACGAGGAGGAGACAGGAGGGAGGGAGTTCCACATCCTCCATCATCGCCTCAGAGTGTCCCATTCAGCCCAACCTGTTCTTCCATTCTACACACGTACATGTGAACAAACATACCTTCTCACACACGCACATACTAGTCTGGTAAAAATAAAAACAACTCAGGTTCATTTCCTGTGCAAAGATGTGTGTTCCTCCACACGTGTGTCTAGAGGAGTGTGTGTTCATCTTGAAATCTGGATGCCGGCCAGTACAGCTCTAAAGAGAAGAGTGTTTCTTCCTTAAACTCTGAGCAAAACTGACAACTAGGAAGCTGCATATCTCCAATAAAAAATAAAAAAAAGGCTGACAGTAGAAAAAAGGCCTTTCCTCATTAACTCGTCTAATTAGAGTCACAAGGAGACAGGCTCCACACCTTCACCTCTCCCTGCTCCCCTTCAGCTTGGAAAACCCAGTAACCATCCTTTCATCCTCTGCCAGCCTCCTGCTGTCTGCCAGCCTCCACCTCTCCTCCTCAAGGCTCCGGCAGCTTGATAAGTGATGAGCTGACGTACCACACACACACACACACACACAGGAGATACATGCAGCTCTGTTTCATGACAGCTCTGAAAGCACATCGGTGCTGAGCTGATGTCATCCAGACGATATCGGCCGACTTTGATTGGGTGAATTAAAAAAAAATGCCCAGTTAACAGCCATAAGGATTCATTTGTTGGTACATTTATTTCCCACACATGCAGAGTTTCCAGCAGATCACTTACCAGCGAAGGAGAGAAACCCTAAATGTAAAGAAACAAACAGACCAGTGGAAGAACAAGACAAAGAGGTTAAATAAAATCAGTGAAACAATAATTTAAACATCATCAACAGCGTTTCATTAGTAAATGGCTTCTGGATGGATTAGGCTTCCAAGTAGGTACGAGAGGTGATTATTTAAGGTTTGAAGCTGAGGTGCTATGTGCTGACCAATCAGCAAACAGCTTCCTGATGCAACACCACCAAGTTTAAGTAGTTAGTTGATTTAATCAACCCTTTGTAACACTGATTTAATTTTCATTCCTCTCTCTTGAAAATAAAAGTCTGCATCTCATTAGGATTACCTGGACAAATAAAAGGGTGAAATAAAATGAATGAGATTAAAAATGGTAAACACCTGAAGATCAGTACGTCTCTACAGAGAATCTTTTCTCTCTTGTCATTTAAAAATGTTTCACATTAGCCAAATAAATTTATACCAAAAATGTGCCCAAGCTTGATTTAACTGGTTTCTAGGATCTCCTGAATGACTGGCTTCCAGCTGCGGGATGGTCCACCACCACCTGGGATTGAACCCAACCCCATCACTTTTCCTTCTGAACTGCTTTAATTGTTGGTTTGATGGGTTCAACAAGGTGGTGGAAACCTTCCTCAGAGGTTTTGCTCCATATCACCATGACAGCATCACACAGTTGCTGCATCCATGATGAGAATCTCCCGTTCCACCACATCTCAAAGCTGCTCTACTGGA
>JBAMHW010000024.1:2247694-2258384 GCA_037177495.1 Rhadinocentrus ornatus | reverse complement strand
GGGTTTCCCTGCTTAGGCAGCTGCCCCCGCGACCCGACTCCGGATAAGCGGCAGATAATGGATGGATGGATGGATTTTTTCTGCTTGTTTTCTCTGTTCAAAACTACCCATGAAAAACTAACCAGTTGCAGATTTTGATCATTTTCTAGCGTTTAAATTTCATTTAGATGATGCATTAGCAGAAATGAAATAAAATCTTTTGATTTATTTTAAAGGTGATGCCATTTTCCACCACTAGGTGTCACTACACACCCACCACTGAACCTTTAAAGCTCTAATCTGAATCTATAAATCAATGGGGCATCGAGCCTGTTCTGCAACATTAAGTAGCGTAATTGTTGTTCCCTGAGCTCCATCTTAACGCTGCCCTATTCACACCTCTGATACTTTCTGTCTCCTCAGAGGAGAAGCAGACAGGCACCTTCATCCTCTCTGCTTTTAATAAATAATAGAGATCTGCTAGTATCTCTAAACACAGTACCCCCCCCCCAGAGGCTGCACCACCAAATGCCACAACGAGCACGGGTCTAATGTACAATTAGCCAGGCAGCAGGGGGTCAAACCAGCAGCAGTGCTCTGCTTCTCCTCACTGGTGATGATGAAGCTGCCTGCTGATGGCAGGAAGAAACTCGCTGCTGTACCTTTGCACCATGACATTTCCACCCATGACCAATCATCCCTCTGCTTTCATGTTTCATTCTTTATTGAGAGCATAATAAAAAAAAAAATCATATATTAAAAAAAACTGCCTTTTGGTCCCAGAACCAGCACTTTAAAACGCTCTTCATCCCATTCCTCCTCCTAGAGCCAAACAAGCCTCCCCGGCCAACACCTCGACGCAGGTTTTCATGTTGTTTAAGGTCAAATTTCTCCCCTTAGTTTCCTCAACTCTAATGTTACGCAATCCTACCTCAGCCGACCGAGGGGTGAGCGTGAACACACCAACACCTCAGAGGCTTTTAGGCACTCTGAGCTGCAGCAGCTTCCCTTGCATCAGAAGGAAAGCCCTTGTCCTGCTGCTGGGACTGAAATCTATCTGGTCTGGAGAGCGTCCCTGAGTGCAGAGGAACTCCTCCATCGCTCCTCACTGAAGTGGAGCTTTGTGTCAGGAGGGTTCTCAGTCAGGGCTGAGAGCTGAGACGTTCACATGGGTCCTGCAATGTTCACCATCAGCAGGATCTGCTCTGCCAGGGGCCAAAGGGTCCCTTCAGATGTCTGGTCTCAGAAGTGAAATCTACATGACAAACTAGCAGCAGAAAGGAGAGGAGCTGAGTCTTCCACAGTTAAAAACAAGGGAGGAGAAGGAGGGAGGGGGTAAAATAATCCCGTTAAATGGTTAGCTGACCTAAATGTGCTGCTACTCATTTTCCTGTCACTGTAATCTGATTCACTTACTTTAAATTACAGACACCTCAAAGCGAGTCTAGATTTAAAACTTTCTTTCATCTCACGCTCTTTTCATAATTTCCAGTTTTCCCCAGAAACTAGCTCAAACACCTAAAATGAGCCGAGTCGGTCTCACAATCAGGTGCAGCAGGTGTCCCCGCGCGCGCTCAGAACCGGCTCACCTTGTAAACATTCTCCGTTATGCGGTGCACCTCGTCGGTTCGGGACATCCTTGCTGGAGTGTCAGGCAAAACCATAGACTGGGATTCCTTTCAGATGAGGCTGAGGAGGATGATGATGATGATGAATGGAGGGATTTTCCAAACGGCAGCGGAGAAAAATGAAACGTTTCGACAGTCGGGAGGCACGAGCGCGTCTGGCCGTGGGAGCCCAGCTTTTATAGGAAAGTCCTCCTCTCTGCGCCCACACCGGCTCCCCCACGCAGCCAGTCGGTGCCTCTCGGTGGGAGCGCAGAGGCGGACTCAGCGAAGAGGAGCGGTGCTGCCTTCAGGTGCGGTGGGAAAGGAGGCCACTGGCGAGAGAAAACTGCACGCGAGGCTCGTAACCAGAAGACTAGTTGTGTTAGATTTTTCAATGGGGGGAGGGGGGTAGATTTAGTTGCGAGTTTTAACAAATAATAGAAAACGATTTGATGTTTTTAAACATAAAATAAAAAGGTTAAATGGCTTCTGTTGTGTTTTAGTTCGAATATTTGTGAATAGATTTTGGATTTCAAGTGTCCTCTTTGCCCATTTCACTTTAAGTCCGAAAGAATCAACAATCTGAACTGCGTAGTTTATGTTAAACAAAGCCAAAATGAGAAACAGGTTGACTTCATCCTAAATCTAGGCAGAAAAAAAGTAATTACATGTATCCAAGAGCTTGATAATCAATAAGATTTGGTCTGAGCAGCTTTATTAATCAGCAGTCTGAACCCTGTTAGACAAGCTTTCTTTTCTTTCTTCAGGGATAGTTGGAAAGGTCTTCCTTGGATGTTTCAACCTTTTTTTTTCTCCATTCTCTGTCCAGATGATCCCACGCTGCTTCAATAATGTTGAGGTCCAGGATCTGGGGAGGATCCATCCCTCCATCAGACTGGTTTCCACTGGTCTTCAGTCCAGTTCTTGTCTAATGTGACATCAGCCTTTTATCCCTGTTTCCCTTTCTCAAGAATGAAGACCATTTCTGATGAGGCTTCGGCCAACAGTAGATGGATCAACTGAAAGTCCAGATCTATCTCTCAATCCTGTTTCTGGATTTGTTTCTATTTCTTCTGGACATCACTTTCAGATCCTGTTTATCTAGTTGTTTTTCTTCTTTTGTCCTCCACTTGTCCAGTTTCTTCTATGTTTTAAGGACATACTGCACACCGTGCCCACATTTTCTGTCAGTCAAAGTGTCATTTTACTATTGTTTGTAGATGTACCGAGTAAAAAGAAGAGACTGGAGTTTTTTCTGCTGTATATGATCCCTTATCACTAGCTGTTGTCTTCATAACTGCATCAAAACATGAGAACAAGACTTTCTGCTTAGCCTAAGTGGCAACGCTGCCATCTCTGGGATTTACGGTGTCCAAAATGCAGCATAGCATTTAAAGAAGAAGCCCCACCATCACGCACAGCCCCCGCCTCCTCTGCTACAACCATTCAGAAGACCTGACTGAGCATCATGTGCACACACAGCAAGCCTTTTCACGTCGACTCAGCGTGATGTGGTCACGTTCAAGATGTCTGTCAGTTATTATTCCACTCAACTAGATCCCGTCGTTAACAAAGAGGCACTTTGGGTGTGATGGATGGAGTCGTAGCCCACCAGATACGCAGTGCAGCACAAGGAGGTGTTGCTTTTTTTAACACAACTTTTATTAAAGTGCTTACTCACATGCCTGCTCTATTTGTGTGGCTCTTGGCTGAGTGGGAGCTGGTTGGTATGAGTGGGATGAAGCCACGGTTTCTTCTTATTTCGGTATCAAAGCCGTGTGGTGGGTCAGGGAAATCCCACACATCTCATTTCATCACGATCCAAAAGCCTCTGAATGGACACTCATGAACAAAGAGTCCCAGTATGAACGAGGACAGTGAGGGGAAATATACTTCAAAGCGTCTGGAAAATAAAGTGGAACGACAAACAGGCTTTTTATGTTTTTATTACCACATCTGATTAAGTCCAGAGGAAACCAATCAGGCATGTTTGGTCTCAGCTGGAGCAAACAGGAACGTTCCCACTGTCAGCGAGAATATCGATTTACTCCTGAGTATTTAATTCCTCTGTCTGCAGGCTTCCAACGCCTTGATTGCATACAGATAGCTAATAAATTCATCGTGATTACCCTGAAAAAGTCACAAAAATGAGGATTTTAATGCTTTAATGGCAACAAAAACATTAACACATTAAACGTTTGCTTTCATGAATCATCATAATAAGACTTTAATAAAGATTTGATGTTGAAAAGATTCAGCTGCACGTCATAAAGTTTGCTGCGAGCAAACTGACTGATCTTCATCATCTTCACACAGAGCTGCAGACCTGAGTCAGAATAAAGTTGGAAATAAAGAAAACTTGGTGCACCAAAGCTGGGAAAGTCCCTAAAGGCTTGACTTGATTAACGAAAATATATTCAGCGCCCAAAACAAGGAATTAAAGTCCTAAACAAGGAGCTTGAATCAGACTTGAGCCAGACGTCAGAGCTGCTCCAAACGGTTCAAACTGCCACTTTTTATAAAAATGATGATAAACGAGCCTTCTGTTCAAATGTAAGTAGAGTTCTGACCCCAGAACATGTGCATCATCTACATTTATCACCATTTTCTAAATGCATTAGTTTCATGATTCGTGCTGAAGATTTGTGAAATGACCAGGAACCGGTGTTTTTGTTCAAGGGTGGGGCCAGAAGGGTGGCCAAGGCGGGGGTGGACTGACTAGCCCCCCAGGTGCCAACCAAGAAATCAAATTCTCACCAATCTTTAGTGTAAAAAGGCTTTCCCCTGGTAAATCTCAGATGCCCAACTACAATTGAATGCAACATTTAATGCACCTGTAGTTGTTCTATGACACCATCATGTTTCTGATCATAATGCAGATTTATACGTCCTCGTCTCACCAGCTGCCTACATGGATGATAAGATTTATCTGTTTACATTTCATGAGGAGGATGAAGGTGATAAAACCACCAGATGAGACGACGCTGCAAAGTTCTGCTCAAGAAACTGATTCAAACTGGTTTTTCTCAACCTCACTGAAGCATAAATGTTTTCATGGCGATTGAAGTAAACTGTGGATTAAAAAGAAAAGAAAGTATCGAGTGTTTGTACAAGTTCTGCTGCACTCCTGACCTTACACAACCACTTCGGTTGTAACAAAGTTCACATGTTCAGACTTGATATGAAGCCGTAGCTGGTGGCCAGTGGCCTAGCTTAGCATCCGGACTGCAACCAAGCAGCTAGCATGCTTTCCCAGAAGCCACTGCTCTCGTCCAATGAGATCATTCAGCACAATTCAATTATTTTTATTTTATTTTCATTCATTTTTTTAAGACTATTTGTATGATAATCATTATTATTATTATCAGCATTGTTTTAAATGTGTATTTGTTTTGTCTTACGTAGAAATTTGCCAAACCAAAAATACACCTGCTCCTTTTTGTTTTTGTTTGATTGTCTTTGTTCTTTCTCTTGTCTTTGTATAATGTCCTATGTCCTGTCTTTTTACATTTACTATCACAAAGAAGAGACAGTTCAGCACATAAAAGCACAGCTTTTTAACTGTTGGCAGATAAAAACTGGAGCATTTACGGACTTTATTGGAGAGGCAGCAGAGGAAGGAGGAGAAATGAACATTGTTCTACTTCTATCAGGGAAAAAACCAGATTCAGTGCCTTATAGACCGTTATCCTGAGCTGGATCTGTGATTTAGGACTTATATTCAGTCTGTTTGTATATTCATGACACAGCGGAGGTGTAATCAGGTAGGCAACGGTTTAGGTGGGCAGACCACACACACACACACATAAACACACTCCTACATACCTGAAGCATCTATTCAGCAGGGCTTGCTCTGGCCTACTCACCGTCGCCTCTCAGGCTCCTTCCTTTCGCTTTGAATCCACGTCTGTGATTCATCTGACATTCAGGCTTCTGTCTGTGAGCCGCCCACTCCCACACACAACCAGTCAGCCTCAGAGTGGATCCACTCCATTCACGAGGACGCTGAGGTGGACAAGCAGGCAAACACAGACAGTTCAGCCGTTTCAGGCCTGAATGGAAGGAGATAAAGATGCTAATTATTTTCCTGCTCGTTATTAATCTGACATCTTTGTGAATGAGCCAGAGACTCTCGTCCGGCGCGCGCATGTGGAGGGTTTGGTTCCATTAATTATATTAATAATAAAACTTTCTCGGCTTGTTAGCTGCACTGTCCCCATCATATAAACTAGGTTATAAATAAGGTTTTAAACCAAAATAAAAACCCACTTTTCTAGTGTAAGTATATAACCTTGTTTTATTTTATGCTTTTAAAAACCTTTTTATTTTTGTTCTATTTGTTTATTTCAATCCTATTGAATTTCATTTGACTTTTTTTTGTGTGTCAGAGGATCAACAACATTGTTTTCAAAGTGTTTTTTCCCCAAATTCAGCCTTGGTCCTCCGTCCCAGCCGTTCCAGATGTGGCTCTGCTGTGATCGGGCTGTTTCTGTGTTTAAATCCTTTAAATGTTCATGAGTGGATCCTTTCCACGCCCCTCATTGGGAAAGGATCGCACTTTCGCTGGCACCCGCTCTGATTTTAGAGGGTAGGCTCACCTAGCCGGGGGATGTTTTATTTCCCCTTTGTGACGTCACAAGGGGAAAGACCTCAGATTCACGCATTCGCTAAAAAGTGGAGCAAGAAAGTGGGACAGTTTTCTCATTTTGGGTCTCATCCAGCCAACGAGGACACATATGATGTTAGAAAACCTTTAGAAAGTGAATTTTCCATAAAATGGGACCTTTAAAGTTTTTAAAATTCATATTTAGTCCGTCTAAATGTTTCCTTCTTTTCTTATTTACCTGTTTTCCTCACCGATGGCGCTTCATCGTGGCTCAAAACAAACGATTTGCTTGTTTGACACTTTTTCTTTATTTCTGCACTTCAAGTTGCAAAATTGTATGAAAAGTATATAAAGTCTGATATAATGAACATGTGTCATTAAATTAACCAAACTGTGTCGACATGATGTCAGAACGGGTTATTCTGCACTTCTTCTGGTTCCAGTTCTTTGTATTTTTGGTGCTTCCAGAGTTTTGATTGAGGCTTAAACTGTAAATTTTTATTATGAAACAATTTTATGAAGATTTAGAGAAAGTGGAAAGTAGAATTATACCGGAAGTGACAGGTGTTCCAGATCTAAAATAGGAAGATGGCATCATGTCATGGCCACTAATTTGACCAGTTTTCTCTAAAATAAAACCCTGATGTTAGATTATATCGTGTTATGGTCGAGAAGTTAGAAGCTGTGGCTTTAATCGGGGTCAATGGGACTTTATGACCTGAGAGGCAGGAAAATAATGAATGACTGACAAAAACAACTAAATATGCAGCTAACTAAATGTTGTTTAATAAAAATAGTGTTTTATCCGATTATTCGTCTTTCCATTAGTTTTCCTTGGTCCCAGTGTCGGACCACACTGGGAAGAAGAAGCTGGTTCTTTCTGCTGGGATGAAACAACCAACTCCGTCTGCGTCCTGCTGCCACCTCCTGTCCCTTTTCTGAATTAGGATCTGAAGCCAGACAAGAAGCAGACAATAAAAAACACTTTATTTGTAAAAAAGGAGATCTCAGCTTGATGCCGCAGCCTGACAGAAGTGCTCATCGGTTTCTGGAGCTTAAATGATTCAGATTAGCTCTGTGGATATTTGAAGATGCACAAGCTTCAGCCGTATGGATGTAGGCCAGCATTCCTGCGGCGCATCCACTCACACAAGCCAATGTTGCACCCGGTTAAATAATTACAGCGTTGATGACAGTGGGCGGGTACAGATCCAGGTTCTGTTCTCACCTTGAGGAGATTACAAACTGTAGTCTGGGCGTCGGAGGTAAGCCCAAACACGATATGATTAGCCCTTTCTCCAGTGACACCCAACTAATCCACAAGAGGAAGCACCACATTAGATTAGTTAAGCTGCTTGAAAAGGGGTCAGACTGGGAGAACAAGCCGCCGTGCGCTTGTTTTTATAAGAAATGTCCAGATACGAAGCTGCTCAGAAAGGGCTGTTGATGAATAACTCGGTTGTGTTTCTGTTCGGAGCAAAACTAAAAGACTCCATTCAAACCAGCCGTCATCTGGGCGAACTGTCCCTTTAGTGCTTCGTCTCCAAAGACTGACGAGTCTGACTCAGACACACAGTATTCATGCGTTTATGTGTATAAAATGATTTTATGGTGAACACTGAGCAGTAATATTAAACAAAGGTTAGGCACAATTATCTGATCTCACAGGTCTTCGTGGTTCTAAGGGTGCTTCGGTGAACCGGTCCGGCCTTCGGGAAGAAGATGATGGCAACCCGCCGCCGGGTGGGATGAAGGAAGCCCTGCCGCGGCTCTGAGGCAGGCCTTGGAGGACCGATGTTTGTTGCTCTGTGAGGCAGGGCAGGCGCGTTGCTACACAGCGAGCATCTCTCGCTCCGGCTTCTTCCTGGGACGCTCCGTCTCTGCAACACAAATCACACAACAGCTTCATTCCCAGCAAACGGCTCCTAATCGCACACTGGACGGTTTTAACTCAAAGCCTTTTGGACACGCAGGTGGACGCTCCACTCGCGGCCTGGACCCGCAACCACCTCACGGGCCGGCTGGGGAACATCACATCTGACACCACGGGGACGGTCCGGTCCCCGTTCCTGTCTATCCTTTACACCTCAGACTTCAGGTTGTCTTCACAGTCCTGCAGGAGTTCTTGGACAACTGTACCAGCAGGAGGACAGGGGTGTGGGGGACTGGTTTGTGGATTGAACCACCTGCAGCTCAGTGTCACAAAGAAAAAGGAGTTGGTTGTGGATTTTAGAAAACAGAGGACCCATCTGAGTTCTGTTACCATCAGGGGTCCAGAAGTGGACATTGTGGACAGCTACAAGTATCAGGGTGTCCACTTAGACAATAAACCCTGATGACGTCTATAAGAAGGGTCAGAGTCTCTTGTTGTTCCTCAGGAGACTCAGATCTTCCTGCTGCAGATGGTGGTATCCAGCATCTTCTAGGCTGAGGACAGATCTGTCCTAGGAGCTGAACTGGGGTCTGTGGTGGAGGTGTCCGAGAGGAGGATGCTGAGGAAGCTCCTCAGGATCAGGGACATGCCAGCCTAGCGTCTGTCGGAGCTCGCAGACCGAGACCACCAGGAGCTCCTGAACACCACAGGAGGTCTTCCCTGCCTGAGACTTTATAACTCCTCCCCCTTCAGCAGGAAACTTAAAAAACTTTCTGTAAATAAGAACTGCAAGATTTACCTGGACATACTTGCTCATAAATAGAATTTCTCCGTTAACAACCAAAACATGTGCAACCCTCTTTCTTGTGTTTGGTTTGTTGTACTCTGGCAACAATCAATAAAGTTATTCATATTCGTATCTTTCACGCCCAGTTTTGGCTCTGACCTCCCAGTCCCAGTTAGCATGTACAAGTACATAAACGGAAAACTGTCCTGTACGATGCGCCGCGCTTGCCGTGACAGGCTAGTTCTTGTTTTAGGACTAATCTCACTTGCTTGAACCCCAGATCAGGCTCTGATTGGTCGAAGCCATGGACAGATTATAGAAGTTATCAGTGGACAGGAAGCAGACCCGTTTGTTGGCGTGGTGAGATCTGAACCCCGACATAAAGAGACAGCAGGAGACAACGAACCTGGCTTCTCCTCGGCAGCTTCGGGCAGCTCATCCGAAGGAACCTCTGGAAGCTCGACGTCTCCCTGAGAGGAACGGATCAGAACCAGCATGAAGAGCAGAACCTCGTTTTCACGCCACCTCGACGTCGGTTTGTTTCACCCGGACTCACCTGAGTGATGGCCTCCAGCTCCGCCAGAACAGCATCTTCATCCTCTTGTGTCAAGGAGCCGGCCAGCATGTCGTCGATTTGCTGCAGCCGGGAGGTGAAAAACGAAGATAAACACACATCAGCTGCTTCTCTTCTTATGTAAAGAACCTTTTACTGCAGGTAATAAAGGAGGCTTTACCCGCTGGTACTCGATGGAATCCTGGGTTTCATCCATGATCCGCTCCACCTCTTCAATAGACATGACCTGCAGAGAGAAGACGACCCGTCCATCACTGCTCTCTACAGCTATAAACCAAGAACAGCCGACTTACCTCGTGCATTTTCTTCAGACATTCATTTCCAACTTTCAGCCCATCGATGACTTTCTTCTCAATCTGAGCAAACTCCAGGTCCTGAACCTGAAACCAGCAGCAAAGAGAAGTCAAGGCCACGTCTTCTTCTGCTGCTGCAGACCTGCCGTCACTCACCATCCGCTCCAGGTTGCTGATCTGGTTCTCCGTCTTGTCCAGCAGCTGGTCCTGGTAGCGCTTCTTCTTCAGCAGGAGGAGGGCCTTCCTGTTGGGAGTCGGTCTTAAGCTCAAACTCTCTGCGGTCGCGTTTAATCTCCTCTATTTAAACCCGACTCTTTCTTCATCTTCACAACGTTGACGTAACACACGTCACATCAGGTTTTAGTGGGTTAAATAAGACTTGGTAACGTGTGGTTTAGTTCTTCTTGAGTCAGAAGCAGAAAGAACATCTTGTATAAACAGACCAACACAACGAAGTGTAGAATAAAATACGGTTAAATAAAGATGGAAAATAAAATGTGTGTAAGTTTTACAAACTCTCCAGACACAGGCGAGACATGGCGAATCTTTAACTTTGTGGAAGACCGTTGTTGTTTTACGAACTTTTTTCCTTTACAACCATCCATGTCTGTACTTTACTCATCATTTCGCAATATTTTTGATTTCAAACCATCTTTTCAATTTTTCCACTTCTTTTTTTAACTATGTGTTAAATCTGCAGAAGATTCTTCCAGTAAAAAGATGCACACAAAAATTTAAAAAGTAACTGGTTTCATAGTTAATTACTACTGACACGTCGTCCCTTTTATTAAATCTTTTCATGGTCTTTGGTGCTGCTTTTTTAAATCAACGCATATTCAATTATAATCTTTATGGTGCTGGGCACGTTAACGCGCGTTTTGTTGTTTCTCTCCCTGGCTGTGATGACAGAAACACGCCGTCCACGTCTCCTTCCTGCAGCGGTGCGTCTGATGTAATCGGGAGAGAGCGGC
>JBAMHW010000024.1:2225278-2244288 GCA_037177495.1 Rhadinocentrus ornatus | reverse complement strand
TTTCTTTCTTTCTTTCTTTCTTTCTTTCTTTCTGTCTGTCTGTCTGTCTGTCTGTCTGTCTGTCTGTCTGTCTGTCTTTTTCTACATATATTTTGAAAATACTTACCGGAAGTCTTTGCGTGCCGTTATGTATGCTACAGTAAATACACCGTGCTGCAGTTCTTAGGTGGTTTGTTGTTCTCCTGTTCGTTTGCTGAAGAAACATAAGAATAATAAGGATGATTGGATTATAAACTAGATAAATTACGATTATAAATAATGGAAAACGCCCAAGTAAGCGGGTAACGACGGTCCTTACGGTACAAAGGATAGTAAAGGTGTCTGTACAGATGCCTGATCAAAAACATGTCAATAAATCGGTCAAAAATATATTGGGGCCCTGCCGAATGTGTATCCAGCTCCTGTAATTCATCTATGGATCGGCTCTAATAGAGACGTTACAGGCTGCATATTGAGGCGATCAGCAGTAACCGATCCTGGGCGGCTCTGCTTCATCTCCGAAGGGCTTCCAGATTGTTTTTTAAAAAAAAGAAATGAGGACATCATGAAGGAAGTGGATTTTCTTCAACAGAAGTACACTGAAAGTCTGACTTTAGAAGACAAATTGGAGAGTAAACGCCTTGGTGTTCATCCTCATCTGCAGGATGTTATAAACCACAGTGCTGGTAAGAATAATCACAGACCTGACGAGTTCCTGCAAGAGGAAAAAAGAAAGCTAACTATTAGCTTATGTTGAAAAGCTTCACATTAGCTTATAACAGAACATGCTAGTTAGAAGTGATAACCAGGTATTGTTCATGTGATGGAACTGGAAAATGCTTTAACCTGTGAGATGAGAAGAATTTGAATGTCAGTCAGTCATTATCTGTACTGCTTATTCCATAACGGGAGCTGGAGCCTATCCCAGCATTGTTTCAGGTGAGAGGCAGGTACACCTGGACAGGTCACCAGTCCATCGCAGAGAATTTGAATGTATTTGTGTAAATCATTAAATGTACAGGACAATTCAAATTGCTTTACATAAAACATTAAAAGAATTACAGATGGTGCAAAGACAGCTTTAAAAAGTAGTTAAAGGCAGCAACAAATAGCAAAAATCACAATAAAATTACTTTAAATTAAGAAAAGAAGATTAGTTAAAAAGTTACTGTGCAGATTTTTTGCATTGGCGCATGAGAAAACAAATGTTTTTAACCCGGATTTTAAAAATCTCTACATCCGGTGAAAGTTTAGTGATGTTTTTGAGCTGGTAAAAAGCTTCTTAGTGACGGCTTTGATGTGGCTGCTGAAAGTCAGATCTGAGTCTATCAACACTCCAAGGTTACGAACTTGGTCGGTGATTTTAAGAGCCCGAGTCTCCAGGTGTTTACCGATGCTGACCCTCTTCTCTTTGCTACCAAACAGAATAATCTCAGTTTTGTCTTCATTTAACTGTAGAAAATTCTCCCTTATCCAGATGTTTATTTGCTCCAGACACTGACACAGTAAGTCTGCTGGGCTGCAGTCGTCTGGTGACAAAGACACATAAAGTTGTGTGTCATCTGCATAACTCTGATAATTAATGTTTAAGTTCTGTAAAAATTTAAGAGATCAGCTTAATGTGCTTAGAGTGAAATTGTCATGATCGACCATTTAAAACAGAGGTCCCCAACCCTGGTCCTTAACTATCCTACAGACTTACAATGTCTTCCTGCTGCATCACACCTGATTCAAATTCATGGCTCCATAGCAGACTTGTGCAGAGGTGTGTTGCAGCAGGGAAACATCTAAGACCTGTAGGATAGTGGGCCTTGAGGACCAGGGGTTTAAAACGAGGGACTTGACATCTTAGATTGAAGTCAGGTGTGATTTCAGAGACTGCACCAGATGTTCCTTGTGGATATTTCCACAGGCTATTTTCAGTTAGATCAGATCCATTTTTGCTCAAGACAAGTGTGGGGATACATGTGGACGCAATTGTCTATGACGTGAATTTGTGTTTCAGTGTTCCCTGCAGATGTCCAACAGCTGTTGGTGGTTAAAGAAGAACTTCCCCTTGAATGGAGCTGCAGTCTGGACCTAGAACCCCTCCACTTAAAGGAGGAAGAGGAGCGACTCTTGACCAGTGAGGAGGGAGAGCATCATAGGCAGAAAGTGGATGATATCAGCAGGTTGCCATTCACCGTTATTGTGAAGAAAGAAGACGGTGAAGAGGAATCTCAGTCCTCACAGCCTCACCGGATCAAAACTGAGGACAGCAGAGAGACAGAACCTCGAACCTGCAGCTCAGATACTCAGATGAAAACAGAAACTGATGAAGAGGACTGTGGAGGACCAGAACCAACCAGGAACCCAGATCCACATAGTCTTTTACAACCAAACACTGATAAGAAGACTTCAGATTTCTTCGAGACAGAGGTCAGTATGGATGATGATGGTGGTGGTGTTGACTTGCAGCAGCAACTTTCAGACTCTGGATCTGAAACAGAAGACAGTGACAGTGGCTGGAAAGAGAGCAGGGCCCCCGACTCCGGCGTAAACACTGACGTAGGAAGTTCATCTACCAAGAAGTCCTTAAGCTGCTCTGTGTGCGGTAAACAGTTCATCTACAAGCGGTCTCTTCAGAAACACATGACATGGCACTCACAGATTAACGTCAGCGCAGGAGAGAAGCCCTTCGCTTGCCATGATTGTGGTAAAAGATTTAGCCAACAGAAAATCCTCAAAACACACATGAAAGTCCACACAGGAGAGCAGCTGTTTAGCTGTGAGCACTGTGGGAAGAGATTTTGTCAGCAGTCACAACTGAGGGCGCACATGACAGTTCATACGGGAGAACGACCATTCGCTTGCACTTGTTGTGGTAAAAGATTTAGACGCAACACCGATCTCACGGTCCACATGAGAGGACACACGGGGGTGAAGCCGTTTGGCTGCAGCGATTGCGGGAAAAGATTCTCGCGACACGGAAGTCTGCTGAGACACAATCGGCTCCACACGGGAGAGAAACCGTTCGGCTGTGACGACTGTGGTAAGAGGTTCAGATGTACCTTCAGACTTCAGGCTCACATCAGGATCCATACGGGGGAGAAACCGTTTGTGTGCGTTCTTTGTGGTGAAAAATTTAGAGAACAGAAAAATCTGAAGAGACACACGAGGACCCACACCGGACCAAAGCCGTTTGTTTGTGATGTGTGTGGAAAGAAGTTTGTGCATCAAAACTATTTCAACATTCACATGCGAGCCCACAAAGGAGAAAAACCTTTTGATTGTGACGTGTGTGGTAAAAGATTTACTCAGCGAGGAAGTCTCAACAGACACATTAAAACCCACACACGGTAGATTTATCCCAGCACTTTTTCTTGATAATATATTAAATATTTAAAAACGGGTGTGATGCGCTTGCTTTATACTGCTCTGAAGTCTGAATAACAAGATCAGCGAGAAGAACTTTCTGTTCATTATGATTGTTTTTCAACTTGGTATTTGATAGTTTTTGGTCTAAATTGTGTTAATCACACACTTCTTCTACAACAAAGTATTTAAATGTACTTATTAATAATAATTAATAAATTAGTTACAAGTGTAAATGTTACCCCCCCACCTGAATGCGATGGGCACAAGCAGCTAGCTTACCAGCAACTAACACATGGCTGGCACCAAAGGAGCTTTAACTTATTTCTCTCTCAGTCTGTCTGAACTGAAGCTCTAACATGTTCTCCATCCATCTGTTTGTTGATTTTTATTTTAACTCTAAAATATTTTGTGCAAAAGATATTAAATTTACAATGAAACCGATTCTAATATTAATGCTAAAAAAATACTCTTGCATTTAATGATCATGGCTGCCTCCTGTTTGAGTTTGTTTGAAGCGTTGTTTGTGCACATCCTCATAAAGTAGTGCTACATATTTGCAAGCTGCAGGATGTGACTAACCAGTAGCAGAAGTTTAAGGGCCAGTTTGACCAGATTTAAGATCAAAGGACAGACGGTTAAAGTTACGAAAAGTAACAGATGACTGGCTTGTTTTAGGGGCCTTAGATACCATCTAACTGTGCGCATGCCAGGCCAGGATTGGTCCTTCCAGTAGGTCTTCAGAGATGGACTTCTGGTTGCTGGGTTTGCTAAAAAGACCTGGGCTGAAGGCAAAGGAGTCGCTCAGCTCACTCTCCTCCTCAACAGCCACACCTTGCCCACACTACAGCAGTTTCACTACCACGTATGTTGGTTTTCTGGGAGTTAATCCGGGTGGGATGTAAATTTCTTTACATTCCCCTTTCTCCAAGGGCTGGGTGATACCACAGATTTTGGTATCGATACCAAGTAAATGCAGGGCAAGTATCACCGATACTGATACTTTTTACTTTAAAATTTTACAGTAATTTAATGAGTTTGTCTTCAGTAATCTGTCAGTATTATCATAATCAAACACAGTATAAAGATTATTGTCCAATCAAACAATTTGATGAATAGCAGAACCAAAAAAATTTGATTTAAGCTTTTTTTGTATTTGTACACAATATACAATAACAACATCAACACGTAACAACATAAAATAATTCATAATTCAATAATTTTAACAAACAATTGAGAAAAATTGTCTAAACAAAAGTAAAACCTACTATTGCCTCACATTCATATTCGTTGACTTTTTGCCCTTAAAGAAAAATATCGATTTCATCACACTGGTATCGATCGATATCGATATTAGCTTAAGTGTTGATAATATCGATATTTGGATCAATCTGCGCAGCCCTTTCTCCTGTGTATGTTACACTAGGGAGGTAAGTCATTGTACATCAGGGCGCACCCTGAAGTCGGTGAACTCCTACCTGCTCCTTATGTTTATTTTTTGTTAGTAAAGTTTAACAGTTTAACTCTCGTTTATGCTTGAGACCTGAGGAAGATGGCTCATTTTCATGTTGTCTCGGCTTCCCCTAGATGGGGCAATGCATTCACCTCCTACAAATTCATCGGCTATCCAATCAGTTCTCTAACCCGCCTCCTTGTAGAATCCTCCGGTAACAAGTGCTGTACATAAGCAAGTGAACAGTTTTACGCTTGCGACCGAGCCGGCTGCCAATGCAAACACAAGATTAGGAGCACGTATATGTTCAGCCTTGAACAGCTTTACCGTTTAACAGTTTAAATAATGAATCCTTTTCATGTCCTCACTCGATGATCCATGATGTTCCAACCCAAAAACAAATATCAAAGCAACTTTGTTGTATATGTGGGAAAAAATCATTAAACTTTCCAAAAAAATCTGCAAGTGTGTGTATCTTTAACATCAGTGTTTGCATGTGTGAAAATGTTCTGAAGCTCAGTTACAGTTGAAGGTTGTCAAACTGACTGACACAATGATTCCACTTTTACAGAGCAACTTGTCCTGTAAGGTATAAACATACTTTATGCGGCCAGCTTCATAGCACAGGTCCTACTTTCTTTATGAAACACGGACACCAGAATATAAAACATTAACGGTGATGTCTAGTCTCCATCGGAGCCCTGCACAGTTCATGTTGGCCTTCAACAATCTAACGCTCCACTGACCTGATCACATTTGGTTTTGTGGTATTTCCAGAAACTGCACTTCAAATCAAATCAAACTTTATTTATAAAGTGCTTCACATGATTAAAAACGTTCATGCATATTAAAAATAAAACAAGCCTTTACGTCAAAGTAGAATTACGTAATAAACACTCAAAATCTTTTATATCTGTCTCCAAACTGAATGTAGATATAAAATACTAGAAGTGATAAACGTCTGGCCTGATGCTGCTGAGGAAACAATATCATGGGGATCCATCCACACCAGGAACCAGTCCACCCGTGTCCAACAGCACCAACCACTCATTAATGAAATGTACATTTTCATTAATAAGGAAAGATGGTTACACCTGCTGAACCTACTCGCTGTAGTCCGAAACCCAATATACCTGTAGTATAGTATTTACATACCTTCACACACTCACAATTACTGACTTGGGTTTGATACTTTTACTAAATTGAAACGATTAGCTGATGGTTCAAGGCTACAAACTGGCTGATGAATGTGCAGCATATGGTGGTTGCTTCCTGCTGAGATCCATCCTCACCTCAAGACCACCGAGGGCGTCACCACCACGATTAAGGCAGACGGAGGCTCACACCACAACCATGACACTGTAATGCAAGGACCCCTAAACACCCAGACAAAAGCCATCACCAGGGCAACAACCCTGCAGGCTGTCGTCATTTTCACCCATCATGATCACTTTGGGTGACAGGATAAATAGAACGGAGTCTCTTTGAAGGTCCAGGTCCACAGAAACATGTTCCTATTTCCTTAAGATAATGAATGGATTACTAAAGCATCCTTCTTCACATTTAAAGACTTCTAATGGCTCTTAGCCGCTACTCAGACACATCAGTCATGTCACTGTTAGAAACCTTCAGCAAAAACTGAGCAGACTGAAGGCCCCTTCAGGGACAGACTGCCATGATAAAAGTCACAATATCTTCAAAATGAATTAATAACACTTGCATCATATGCACAGCATTTTCCTTAAATTTGTTACAAGTGTCTGACAAGAAGGGATAATGATTCTCTCTTTATACAAGAGTACCCATAAAATGGCAACACATCAGCACAGAAAGGTGTCAGTTTTTTTATGTTTTTATTTTCATTTTATAAATTACAAAAACAACATACAGCCACGCACAAAAAATAGGCACAACCAGGCCAACGCAAGGGGTGGATGAGTGACGTGAGGAGTCCTACATGTATAGCATTCTGGGGGTTATATACAAGTTCAATGTACATCGTTCAAGTAAATTAGCTGGTGATCCAGTTTATGACGGGATAGTGTGACTTTGTTCCAATCGGACCCCAAAATATATATATGATTTTAGTTCTGGAGCATCTCGCTTCCAGAGACCATTTTCATATTATTACTTTTATACTTACTTTCAGTTCAGTTATTAGTAATGGGAGTTCACGCTTGTACAGAGTGGGTATGTGTGGGTGGGGCGAGTGTACATGCGCTTTGTATGTGTGTGAACTATTATGAGGTGTGCCTTTTTACTTTTTTTGATGTGTGAAGGCTTTAAAATTTTGTTTTCAATATGCATAATTTGCTTTTATTCTTGACAGCACTTTGTGTTGCTTTGTGCATTAAAAAGTGCTCTATAAATAAAATTTGATTTGATTAAAGAAGATCCTTTTAAGAGGATTTAAGTAAGAAAGTGTACGTCATGAGTCCCTCCACATTTCTAAAAATGACCTGCTGGAATAGAGGTGAAAATGAATGGAAGAAAACAGAGCTGCTGCAGTCCGTTATTTAGACCAGAACTTGTCAAAACCTTTCACAGAGGCTTCAGTAAATAGTGTCAGCTGGTGAAGAGTGAATACAAATAACAGTGACCAAACAACCATGTCACCATTCCTCCTAATAAATACAAAGTGACACAGGGTGCTCATCCGTAGATGGTGACCACATTCTAAGCTCCATGCCTGCTTCCTAGAGTAGCTTTTCATGAGAGAAAGGAGAAAACACACATTATGAATAAAAAACCTTTAAGAACCCTCACTGGAATTTTCCCAATTACTGTGCTTTTAGAAAGCTGGGGCCTCGTTTATCAAACTGTGCGTAGCAAAGCAAACTACAGGTGTGTGTGTAGGGGAAAAGGAAGCGCGGCACACAAAAACTTTTCAGATTTCTAAAAGCGTGCGCACACTCATCCCACGTCGGTTTCCTATCATAAATCAGAATCGACTCTAAAGCGGGCACACGTGAGGGAGCGCCTTGCCCCGCCCACATGGCGCCTATAATAAATATTCTTATCATTTACATGATGGCTCGGGAGGGGAAAAAGCAAAATGTTTTGGTGTGCGAGACGGAGATCCAGATAGACAACGTTGACAAACTAGAAAAGTTTTTTGTTGGTGGGCAGGACGTGGTCATTACCAGTGTCAGAGAGGTTGAGGAGGGCAGCAGGTGGCAGATGCTGTCAAAGTGTCAGATCGCAAGACACGACAGAGGCATCAGACGGTGCGGCTGGGTATCTCAGTTGGTAGGGTGCCCGTCTCCCAGGCGGGAGACCAAAGTTCGAATCCCACAGGGTTGAATCGCTTTGGAGAAAAGAGTCTGCTACATGACAGTACTGATGCCGGTAATTTGTTCTAATTTATAAAATAAATATGTACGGAGACATCTGAGATTGGTAGCAGTTTATTTAGTGTTAAATATTTCTTTCTAGTCGCTGGGTGCTCGGGTGGGCGGTGTAGAGGGACACGATTACAGATATTAACCAGGTGGACAAGGAGTTGTGGGAAATAAAGACCATCTACACAGAAATTGGAACAAGAAAAAACATTGTGTAAGAATAAATAAATAGAAGGAATCCTCCTCTTGTGTTTCATCAGCGTTGCATCGCTTCTAGACCTCCAGCCTCCCGTCTGCGTCCCCTCTGCCGGAATGAACCAAAGCTACTTTTCTACTGATGCTACATGCTGGCAGCACACTGTCCACCTTATTTAGCTGCATTGGTTTTATTACGTGAAGTTTTGTTTCACAATGGCACAACATATTTTAGTGGTTGAGCTACTTATTATTATCATCTCCCTTTGTCCTGAAAATCCCCCGAGCGTGGCTCTAAGGAGAATTAATATCTAATGTGCGTCTTTATTCATTTCTGCCAACAGCTTGAATATGTAACATGTGGCGTGAAAGATAATAGTGGATTGTGCACAAATGTCTCACATTATCTGTACCGCTTAGTCCATTACGGGTCGCGGGTAAGCTGGAGCCTATCCCAGCATTTTAACAGGTGAGAGGCGGCATTTCTTAGATTTATTCTGGACCGGTGGTGTCGCCGCTTCCCGTTTTTCTAGATTAAGAGCGTACGCCTGGATCAGAGTTGCTGTGAAGGGAGAAAAGGTGATTATATTTGGCGTATGCTGGTTTTTGTTCCTACGCCAGCTTCACAGATATGGCCCCTGGTCTCAGGTAGTCAAAATGGTATTTTTAGATACGACATAAAATTTGGTTGTAGGAAGTAGCCCTCTTCTCTCCGTGACTAGTTAGAAATCAGAGAAATTGATTGCGTAAAATACGTGACAAATGTTTTGTATTTGCAAACTTTACTCTATTTCCTGGCTTGTGAAATTAATCTGTACTTGTAGATTTAATTTGTACACGTCCATGTTACACTTACAAATATGGAGATGCTGGTTACAAAACACGTGTACAAGTTACAAACTTATGTCCCTATCGCAGCTCCATAGAGGCCACAGTCGAGGTAAACGCTGAAGTGCAGCTTAACAGCTGTAAGTTTCTAAAACTTTTTTTTTTTTTTATTCAAAACATTTTATGCCCAAAGTCTCGAACCCATTCCAGATGAAGCCGAGTACATAGACTTTACTAACTTAGACGCAGAGGCTGAAGTCAAATTAGGTTAAAAATTAGGTATATGTAAAATATTAGCATTTTAAAAGTCCAGTAAGTAGCATTAACAGGGATCTATTGGCAAATTAAATATATTATACATACATTACCAGAGTTATGAGTGTTGGTTAATGTCTGAGAGGGATTCACTTATGACTTTAAATTTATTTTTCTTTTTAAACCAAAAGAATAAGAAACTGCCCCTAAAGCAGCTGAAGGGACACAAAATGTGAAAATCTCTTATTTGGATTAATCATTGAGAGCCTTTAAACTGCAATGTGCTGATTCTGATCATGTGATGCATCCTGTATTTGATCAATTTATTTTACCGAGATGAGGGTAAAAAGGAGAAAAGTCTGATTAGATCTGAACTGTGTGGACCACAAATAAGCTCAAGTAGCCAGTTTACATGCCGGATAGATCAACTGGTGCTTCATTTTAAGCATCTACCAAGTTCAATAATTTAGTGTGTGGATTCTCAGGTTCATTGTTTTTAGTCAGTTAAATCTTTTACTTCATTCCCTAGAACTGGACTCTCTCCTGTGTGGACCATAAAGTGTTTAGAAAGACTGCTTTGTGCACTAAATCTTTTACCACAAACATCACAGCCAAACGGTTTCTCTCCTGTGTGCACCCTCATGTGCGTTTTAAGACACGTGCTTTGAGTAAACGTTTGGCCGCACACATGGCAGCTAAAAGGCTTCTCCCCGCTGTGGACTCTCATGTGTTTCTTAAGACATGTGCTTTGGCTAAACCTTTTTCCACAGACGTCACAGCCAAAAGGCTTTTCTCCTGTGTGGACTCTCATGTGTGTTTTAAGACGTGTACTTTGGCTAAATCTTTTTTCACATACGTCGCAGCCAAACGGTTTCTCTCCTGTGTGCACCCTCATGTGCGTTTTAAGACACGTGCTTTGAGTAAACGTTTGGCCGCAAACATGGCAGCTAAAAGGCTTCTCCCCGCTGTGGATTCTCATGTGAGTATTAAGATTTGTGCTCCGATTAAATCGTTTGCCACAAGTGTTACAAAGAAATGGCTTCTCTCCGGTGTGAACTCTTTGGTGTTTCCTAAGAGATGTGTACTGGCTAAATCTTTGACTGCAATCTCCACAACTAAACGGTTTCTCTCCCGAATGCACTCTCATGTGCGTCCGAAAATCTGTCACTCTGCAGAACTTTTTACTGCACAACTCGCAGCTATAGGGTTTCTCCCCCGTGTGGATTCTCATGTGCACTTCAAGGTCTTTCTTACGTATACATTGCGCGCCACAGACTTCACAGGTAAACGGTTTTTCTCCCGTGTGGACTTTCATGTGAGTCTTGAGACTTGTGTTTTGGGTAAATCTTTTTCCACAAACATCACAGCCAAAAGGTTTTTCTCCTGTGTGGATTCTCATGTGGGCTTCTAGATCAGATTTAAGGCTACATCTTGTGCCGCAAACATCACAGACAAATGGTTTCTCTCCTGTGTGGACTCTCCTGTGTGTTTTAAGATGGATTTTTTGATAAAAATTTTTCCCACAATCATCACAGGTAAAGGATCTTTCTCCAGTGTGGAACATCATGTGTGTCTTCAGAGATGAGTTGTGGTTAAATCTTTGTCCACATTCATTGCAAACAAAGGGCTTCTCTCCCGTGTGGACTCTCACGTGCGCCTTCAGACTTGTGTTTTGGTTAAATCGCCTGCCACAGTAATCACAGCCAAAGGGCTTCTCTCCTGTGTGGATTCTTATGTGCGTTTTAAGATTTTTCTTTTGTGTAAATCTTTTATTGCAGTAATCGCAGGAAAAGGGCCTCTCTCCTGTGTGGAGTCTCATGTGAACTTTAAGCTCTTTTTTCAAGCTGTATTTTTTACCACAAACAACACAAGCAAAAGGTTTTTCCCCCGTGTGAATTTTCATGTGCTCGGTAACATTGGCCTTTTGATAAAATCTTTTACCACAGTCCTCACATGCAAACGGTTTTTCTCCGGTGTGGAATCTCATGTGAATCTTAAGATAAGCCTTTTGGATGTATCTTTTTCCACACACCTTGCAGGCAAAAGGTTTCTCTCCTGTGTGGACTCTCATGTGCGTCTTAAGATTTGCATTTCGGCTAAATGTTTTTCCACAATCTCCACAGACAAAAGCTTTCTCTCCTGTGTGGTCTCTCATGTGTACTTTAAGATTTTGTTTCCGACTAAATTTTTTACTACAAACATCGCAGGAGAAATCTTTCTCTCCGGTGTGAACTCTCATGTGTTCTTTCAGACAGGTCTTGTCATAGAATCGCTTTCCACAGTCATCACAGAGAAAAGGTTTCTCTACTGTGTGAACTTGCATGTGCCTCTTAAGAGACTGCTTGTGGAGAAACTGTTTCTCACACTCGGAGCAGCTGAAGGATTCTTTGGCAGCGTTGGTACTACTATTAATTAGATCAAGATTTAGACCTGATTCGGGTGCTTCATCTTCTGTTTCATTTTCTGAATCTGTAGATCTCTGCATGAAAGCATCATCGTTTTCATCAGTATTTGGTGGTGAATAACTGTGTGGATCTGTGCTACTGGCTGGTTCTGGTCCGCTGCAGTCCTCTTCATCTGTTTCTGTTTTAATAAGTTTGGCTGAACTGCAAGTTGGAAGTTCTGACTCAGTTTTTATTTGATGAAGCTGCGAGGACTGAGGTTTCTCTTCATCATCTTCACCCTTCACAGTAACGAGAGTGAAGGAGAAACTGGTGATATCGCTCTCCTCTTGACCATTATGCTGTTCTTCCCCCTGACTTATCCAGTGTTCCTCCTCTTCTTCCTTTATGTGCAGGTGCTCTGGGTGGCCGGGGCTCCACTCATTGGGAAGCTCTTCTATAATCACCGATAGCTGCTGGACATCTGCAGGTAACACTGAAACGAAAATGTACATCAAAGGACAACTGTGAGTTTACAAGTTAAAGCTGGACCGGACAAGGGGACACAAGGTGGTGCGAAGATAGAAAAACAAAAATACAACAGATAGAAATGAACAGCAACAACAAAAAACCAAAACACAGAAACCAGACAAGCTGCCGCTACACCTATAATGTAATTTAACAGAAAACATCCTCCAGTCTATGAGAAAACAAAGCAGACAATCATTGGGAGCACCTATAAGAAGACAAGCCGAGTGTGACGTGTAACAGCAATAAATGGTAAATGGTCTGTATTATATAGCGCCTTTAGTACTTTACATTATACATCGCATTCACACACACATTCACACACTGACGGCCATTAGACCTGATGGGTATTCCATGAAGCAGGTTTAAGGGAAAGTCTTGCTTATTTCGATATGTCTGGCTCAAAGTAAGAGTTCCCTTCCATCATTGTGGCTTAATTTAGTTACCAAGGTAACTAGTCTGCTCCAGACCAGACTTATTTAAGAATGTCTGTTGGGTCGAAACGAGACCCCCAAAAGCGCGTTCCACCAGATAAACTATGCACGCACGCTGCTCACATCATGTAATAAGATGATAAAATTATGGGCGGACTTTAATGTGCTAATTACGATTAATCAATTACAAAAAGATTTTATATATTAGAAATATTAAACACATTTAATTGCAGTTTCCGTTCCAAACAATGTGGAACGGTTGTCAGCGTCAGAGCTTGGGCGCTTTATTTAGCAAGTTTTCAGATGTAGCATTTCTATTTTATGAAAAAGCAACTAGCAACAAATTTAGAGATTTTTTCCTGGTGATATTGGAGACTAACGTGAAAGCACGCAATGTTTACTCGTCTCAGTGAGCACCGGTGCTGACTTAGGCCCCTCCCCCGTCTAAAAGCACTCAACAGCCCTGATCCCACCCTGGATTACTGACAGATATTAATGTCTATTAACGAAGAGCATGGAGGAAAACATTTAAAAAGTTAAAAGTACTGTAACATGTTGAAGACTCTAAATCAGACAACAGCTGGAGCTGTAAAATGGCACTTTAACTTTAGATCTGTTGAGTTTTAGGCCAGGAATATTTTCTATTTCTCTTTCTACTGTATGGAAATGAAATGCAATTAAATGCATTTTCCAGACATTCCCAGAGCTCAAGTTTACAATATTAATGTCTGTGTCTATTACTTGATTCAGTCATCTACTAAAATACATTAAATAAAAAAATTGGGGGGGGGGGGGGGAATATTGTTATGCGATTAAAATATGATTGAGATTACTTAATTACAAGTTCTCTAATTAATTAGATAAAATTTTAATCGAGTCCCACCCCCCCAAAAAATGCATTTAAATTCAAATAACTGTTTTTTTTATGGTTTCTTAAATAAATAAAACTCATAATGTTGCATAAGTAAACCATTATATGGAATGGGTTGAAACATTCAGTATATTTAAGACAAAAAGTCTTTCCTTTTAATTTATTAACCACTGGTCTAATGGCATTAAAGACCCCCAAAAGATCAGTGGAATACTCCTTTATGTATGTCACAAATCAGAAGCTAACTTCACCATTTTGAGGCTGTTGTCTCTGCCCATTTGTTCCATCCGTGCTCAGGACCATCTTTTAAAAACTAAACAGCCTGATGTTATTTATCTGATTAAAACAATATCATTCTACGTGGTCGCACTTTTACAATTTTCCTACGCACAAACACAGAGACAACATGCACACGCACACACAGGTGAGCACACACTCACCAGCGGAAAGAGTGTGTGTTGTAAAATATCTAGTGTCAAGGGAATTAAACCCTCTGAGAAATGAAAATCTCCCCCAAGTCCCCTTTCAGTTCCATTCTTAAAATGTTCGCGAGGGCGGAAAGAGCGACATTAGGGCGGCGCGATATCAGGAAAACGTGATACGGGACAACGATGATGACAATATGATCTGCAATAAGGACAATTTGATAGTGCTTTGATGCCTTCTCATTCAGAGCTCCACTTACAAAACTCTCATGCACAGACATCTTTCACCTACGAGTTTTAGTCAATACTAAACTAGCTTCTCTTCTAACCCCAGGATTTTCAGTCTCTCCTGCAGTCCCCCCTTCCTCTACCATAGTTAATCACCACACTTACTGACCCATTGTTTTTCAAACGAGGTAGACTGCAATCTCCAAATGCAAGATGCACCTAACTTTCCCTTCAGTTCAGAGCTGCAGAGATGTAAGAATCTATTTTATTGCCATCAGTGAAATTTTAGAGACTGGGAATTTTTCTTGATGCAATGGTGCAACATGGAACAAAGACTAGTAACGGTAATAAAAAAAAATGATAAAGACTTTAAAATAAGGCTATAAAGGCACGCAATAAAAACAATCTAACTAAACTAAAAATACTCTTACATAAAACACAATAAACATGTACCAACAAACAACAGCGCGGGATGGAAAATATTAACGTTAATGTCTGGCAGCAGGTGAGTCTGGGATGAACCACATAGTGCAAATGGCAGATATTGATCAGTGACCATGAGTCCGGTACTGAGTAGCTGATTGTTCATGAGTCCGATACGAAGTTATTTAGTGTTCAAGAGTCTGATAGCAGAGGGGAAGTAGCTGTCCATACGGCAGGAGGTTCTGGTCCGAATGGACCGTAGCTTCTTGCCTGAGGGGAGAGGGATAAACTGATCGTGTCCAGGATGAGAAGGGTCAATCCGACTTGCACGTCCCCGGGTCCTGGAGACATACAGGTCCCAGAGAGATGGGAGCCTGCAGCCAATCACCTTCTCAATGTGCTGCAGTCTGTGCTTTTCCCTGGCAGTGGCTTCAGGTACCACACGGTGATGGAGGAGGTGAGACTGGACTCCATGATGGCCGTGTAGAACTGTACCAACATCTTGGCAGCAGCTTGATGCCGCAGGAAGAAGATCCTCTGCCGGGCCTTTTTGATGAGGGAGCAGATGGTCCGCTCCCACTTGATGTCCTGGGTGATGGTGGTGTCCAGGAAGCAGAAGGAGTCCACAATGGAGATGGGGCAGCCAGTGAGGACGAGGGGGGCGGTGGGGCTGGGGTTTTCCTGAAGTCCACGATCATCTCCATGGTCTTCTGGACGTTCAGCTCCAGGATGCTGTGGCGGCTTTTTTTGCTGTTTATATTTTTTAACTGCACTACACCATGCAGGTTTGTGCCATTATGACTTTATTGAGGTTTTTATTCTAACACGCCTTTTAGTTTTTTATTTATGCAGCTGCTGCACACTTAAATTCCCCCCTGGATTAATAAAGTCTGTATCTATCTGTTTGGTTTTAATGCCATTAATACAATAACTGTACAGATCCTGTGTAAAGAGAAGTATTTTTCTTCACAAAGCACTGAAACACATCTGAGTAAAACATTGATTACATGAGGTTTTTTTGTATTTGACAGTGATTGTGGATTATAATTTGTAATTTTGAGTGAATTTAGAATAAACATAAAGTCCTCAAACAAAAGAGGATGACTTCTCTGAGTCCAGGTGTTCGGCTGTGTGGTGTACATGCTTTGTACAACACATGCGCGTTCATTGCTGCCAGATCGAGCATGTTGTAAAAGACAGCGATGGGCCGCCTCCGTGTTCCTGCAGCGCTGTGTAGGGACAAGATGCAGCTTGTATGCGGCTCCTGTTTGCCCCGTTCATGTAGCAGGTTTAGTTGCTTCTCTGGTGGAATTATGCCACCATATTCTTTCAGTTGCGACGCGCTCGTGTCCGCCACAGCGCGAAGCCCAAGACTTTATAAGATGAAAGTAGACAGTATGGAGCTAAATGGAGCTTTTACTTATGATTTGATTTTACAGATCAGTAAAACCAGGCGGCATTTTTCACTGCCAACTATCAGCTGATTGTTTACGTCATATGCTGGTCTAGAAATCTGTTCAACATTATAGTTTATCATACATAAAATTCCTTCAGTGGACCAACAAACTGATCTGAAAGGTAAAAACTTTCTAACTGGGGATGGGGAGGTTCTTCTGGGAGGTTCAGTGAGCCAAATGCAAATTATGTAAATTCTTCATGTCAGTAACTTTACATAAGAACAGGCAAACGATGAGGCGTTAATAGCCCCCCCACAAGACTACGCCCCGACTAAAATGTTTGTAACCTTTTTTCGTAGAGCACGCAAATGTTCTGTAATAAGCAAACATAAGCAATAGTCATCATGAGCTGCGTACGCACCAACAGCTCCTGGTTTTTCCAACAATGAAGCGGAAATGAGGAGGGGAATCTGGTTTTGGCTATTGCAGCATCAAAGCTGTGGAAGAGCTGCCTTCAAAACATTAACCAGGCCTCTTCTGTCTCTGTTTTTTTAAATCCCTTCTTCTATAATAAAAAAACAAACACTTATTTTCCTTAGCTTTTAACACTAATTCAAATCTAATTGTATTTATAGAGCACTTTTCATTTCTTAAAGCAGAGCAACGGGCTTTACACAATAAAGAAAAAAAACAAAACATTTTTACTTATTAAAAAACACAAGCCTTCTCTCACGTGTTATACTTGCACACAAACACACATACTCACACACACAAACTCTCTTGCCTAGTTTCTGTCTCAAACAGAAAATAAATATAAAAACATGAACTGAAATAAACAAACGGCTTGGCACTGCTGAACCACTTAAAGGAACAATATCTCAGGGACGCGTCTACACCGTGAGCCACCCCGCCTCCATAAATCAAATCAAGTTTTATTTATAAAGTGCTTTTAATGCACCAAGCAACACAAAGTGTTTTGCATAATAAAAATTAATTATGCATATTGAAAACAAAATTTAAAAGCCTTCACACTCTAGAGTATATAACAGGAACTTAACACACCTCACAGTAGTCTCTTTCACACACAATCTCACACGTACACACACACACATAAAAGTGCATGTACACTCCCCCCACCTGCCCAGACCCATTCTGTACGAACATGAACTCCCATCCCTAGTTACTGTCTTTAAATTGAATGTAATTATAAAAATATCAATAATATGAAAACATCTGGCCTGATGCTGCGGTGAGGAGACAGTATCTTGGGGATCCAGTCACACTGGAAGCCACCCCACCCATGACCACAGAGGGTGCCACCACAGAAACCACCAAAGTCAGGGCAGGCTGGGGTCCACACCACAGCGACAGGGCTGCAGTGCAGGACCCCAAGCCACCCAGACATGGGCAGTTACCATGGTAACAACCCCACAGACGGAGCAGGTAGAGCTACCGGTGTGGAGGATCCCCAGGAGGAAAACACTGGGATAAAAAGTAAACGCAAGATTAAATAAACTTATAAACAATAAGAACTGATAAGAGCGACTAGAATAAAAATACGATTAAAAGAGTTCAGGAAAATTATAAAATAAAATAAATGATTTCATAAAAAACTGTGTACTTGGGTAATACAAAATAAAATGGAGAGGCACATACATAAGTGATATTAAAAATGAGATAAGTGAAAATCTAAACAAAACTTAAAGTCAAATTAAAACAAAATCAATAAAAAAATGTAAAAGATTTTTTAGCTATAAGCTAAGCTAAAAAAAAAGAAAGAAGAAAGATCTTGAGCCTGTTTTTAAAACCAGCAACCGTATCTGCAGCCCTGAGGTTCTCTGGCAGGCTGTTCCACAGTCCAGGCCCGTAGTGGCGGAACGGGGCCTCACCAGAAGTTTTGGTTCTGACTTTGGGAACAACCAGAGGATCTCAGGGTCCTCATCAGAACGGTTAGAAATAGACTTTTTGGGAAGACCAGAGACCAGGATATTACAATAATCTATTCTAATGGAAATAAAAGCATTCATTAGTCGACAATAAAATAATCGACAATGAATTTAACCGTTGATTATTGTCGGCAAAAGAAACAAACAAAAAAAACTACAGAGTGAGACATAGTCTTCTTTCTTATCTCCGCTGAGAGTGGCATTTGCAATAAAGTCCGCCAGGGGAAAAATATGGCGGCGGACCAAGGAACAAAACTGCGGCAGAGGACGTTGAAAGTCTGGTATAACTTTACATTAAACTTACAAAATAAATTAAATGCGAGATTTGTAAAGCGGACCTTGCGTACTACGGAAGTACATAACATTACATAACAACCTCATGCAAGATTTCTAAGCTGAAAGGGAAATAAGTTACCATTTAATCCGATTAGGGGACTAATCGTTTAAATAGTCGATGACTAATTGACTATTGGAATAGTCATTAGTTGAGCATATATAACATTTTTAAATGTTAATTCGTACTAACTGACATGAACCAAGGAGTAAACATTACCCTTTAAAGCCGCAAGAGGACGCTCTAGGCTTATGATGACTATGTTGACTGTTTGATCCTTATCAGTCGGGCTATAGGCAAGGCCGCTCTACTGAAACTGCTTTCCTGTCAGTTACGGATTCCCTAGGGCTGCCAGATCCTCTGGTCAATCCTCAATCCTTATACTGCTGGATCTGTCTGCTGCCTTTGACACGGTCAACCATCAGTTGTATCTTTGCGAGGGGGAGTGTCTAGATCACATGGGCTGACAACAGGGGTGCCTCAGGGCTCAGTGCTTGACACTCTTCTCTTTTCACTAAACACCTCCTCACTGCAGTCAATAGCTCTCATGGCTTCTCTTTCCACTGCTATGCAGATGACACTCAGCTTTTCCTTTCCTTCCCACCTGACGACACAACTGTCTCAATGCGAATATCAGC